>JAYRBT010000064.1:5761545-5787291 GCA_036023395.1 Myiotriccus ornatus
GCGGGCGCTGGCGGCCCAGAGCCAGCGGCTGCAGAAGGGGCTCCGCCGCCGCCCGCGCCCCCGGCCCGCCGCGCTGCTCGCCGCCGCCCGCGCCCTCCGCAGCTGCGTGCCCTGGGCACCGTCGCGGGCGCGGGGGGCGGCCGCGGGGACCCCCGTGCGCCGGCTGCCGGCGGGGACCCGCGGATCCGCCTAGGGAGGGGGCGTGGGAGGGTGGGATGGAGGGGGCTGGGGTGCTTTAAGGGGGTTCGATGGGGGGGGTTCGGAAAGTTTCGTGATGGGTCTGGGAGGACCCTGCAGGATCTGGGAGGACCCAGCGCTTCGAGGAGCCGCGGGGGTGGGGGTGTCTGATCAGTGAGGATCTGGAGGGGTTTGGGGTTCTTTGATGGGGTGGGTGCTGGAAGTAGGGGGTGCCGCGATGGGTCTGGGGACCCTGAGGGATCTGGGGGGTTCCAGTCCTTCGAGGAGTCTGATCGGTGAGGATCTAGAGTCTTGGGGGTTCTGAAACTGGGAGACAGTTTGATAGGTCTGGGGGACCCTGCAGGATCTGGGGGACCACATGGTGTGGGGGTGACCCAGCGGGGTCTTGGGTCCTTTAGGGGGTTTGGGGCAGTCTGGTGGGTTGGTAAGCAGTGGGTTTGAGGGTCCTGATTGGATTCTGCAGGGTGTGAGGACTCTGGGGGACCCTATGGGGTGGGGGGACCCAGCAGGGTCTGGGGAATCCGAGGGGCTGGGACCCAATGGATTTGGGGGTCCCAGAGGGATCCTGCAGGGTCTGGGGGACCCTATGTGGTGGGGTTACCCAGCAGGATCTGGGGACCCCAGTGGTGGCCTGAGGGGTCTGATGGGGGAAGACCCTGTGGGGTTTGAGTTGTTTGGGGTTCTGTAGGGGACCCTGTGGTATTGGGGCACTCCCCAGCAGGGTATGGGGACCTTGGGGTGCTCTGAGGAATTTTTCTGGGGGGTGGGGGTGGTCCCTGGGTGTTTGGAGTGCCTGAAGGATCCTGCAGGGTCGGGGTGCAGGGTGTGCAGTGAGCTGGCAGATGTGGGGGGGGCAGTGAGGTTGGGGGGCCCAGCAGGGTCTGGGAACCCTCATGGGGTTGGGAGACCCTCCAGGGTCTGGGATCCCTGGGGGATCTTGCCAGGTTTGGGTGTGCTTATCGGGGAATCTGCTGCCAGCACCTCCATCTCAGTCTGGGGTCACCTCCCTCCCGAAGGCAGCAGGTTCAGGGCAGCCACTCTGGGGCAGGGCCCCTTCCCTGTCTGAGCCCCACAGCCCCTCAGGAGGGGTCCCAGAGCCCTTGGGCCAGCAGGACGCTGGTGTGACTGTGACTGATACTGGGCCTCTGTGCAAGCCTCAGTGGGGAATCGAGCAGGCTCGGGGCCACCCCACTTCCACCAGCCCTGGCCAGCGGTTTCAGCCCCCACAGGGGCAGAGAGCGGGAGAGGACTGGAATTCCTGAGGACTGGAACTCGTGATGGCACCGGCACCGTTCGCCTCCCGCCGAGCTGGAATTTCGGGACTGCTCTGATGACTGACCAAGCGGGTGACACTTGAAACCTCCCGGTGCTTCCAGCAAACGTCCTTGGGGACATCCAATGTCACCTGGCAGCAGAGCCTGTCGCTGTGGGCTGGCGAGAAGGCACTAGGAGGCGGAGGAGGGCTCGGGATGAAGGATCCCTCTAGGGGGAGAAGGCTTGTGCAGGGCCCTGGTGCTGCTGTCCCCATCACCGTCCCCATCGCTGCCCACCCAGCCCTGAGCTGGCCTCAGGACGGAGGGCTCGGACCTGATGGGATCACCCCTTTGGAAGGAGGACTCGGATGTGATGGGATCATCCCTTCCCTGCCGGGAATTGCAGTGGCTCAGCTGGTAAAGCCCCCGGCGTGATCCCGCTCCTCCGCCGGACACAGCGCTCGCCGTCCCCGGGATAACAGGAGTCCCTCACCTGAGCCACCAGCTCTCGCTTCGCTGTGCCGAGCTTCTGCAGTGGCTTTCCCCAGAGGCTGCATGAATCCCACTGGAATTAAAACGTTGTTTATTTATTTTACTAAAAAAAAAAAAAGTGTTTTGGGGCTGGGTGGGATTTGGGGGGTGGGATTTCACTGACGTATGAATGTGCCGCGACTACCTTGGTGTGACAGCAGGTCTGTTGTGTAACCCTGGCTGCTGCTGCTGCCCTCACCGTGCTCTGGAATAAACTTTGATATATATTTTATTCATTACATGCAGTGTCCTGAGGTGCTGGTTGAAATATAACCGAGAGGGTGATTAGAATGGGGATTAGCAAATAAGCCCTGGTAATGGCGTGTAATTAATACCGGGGTGGATTTCTCTGATTATCGACCTCTTCCCTCCTCTGGGGGTGTGGGGACATGGAGAATGTGCTCAGAATTCCTGCAGCAGGATGTCACTGTGGGTGGGTGGGGTCTCTGGCACCACATATGTAAATATATATATACAAATACAAATATAGTTTGTCCTGAAAAACTCATATAAAGAGAAAAATAAGGTCCAACTTGCACATAAATATGTGCAGAAAAGAGGTGGCAGAGAAATAGTTAAGCTACCACTCTGCCTTTATGGTCATGCACTGGGAGACCTACACCTTATTCTCATTAATCCCGGTTTTCAAACAATTCTTCTCGGGTTTGTGCTGCCCTAAGTGGAGCTCTGAGTGCTCTGATACCCCTCAGTGCTCCCTAATTTCTGCCCTTTCGCTAAATCAGTCCCTGGGGGAGGTTTTGCCCTCAGTGCACAACTGTAATCCCAGCCAGGAGGTGATTCCTGGAGCCGGGTGGGGAATTTGCTGTTAATAGCAGCTTAGGGGTCTCAGCCAGGAGAAGGGACACATTATCTCTCCCAGGCTTTCAATTAATGGTATGAAATGCACAGCTTGGGCTTAAATCCCTCGATTTCCCCCTTTCTCCCCCCCCAGGCATGGCGGGCGTGTCGTTCGAGGAGTTCTCGGCCCCGCCCGGGGCGGAGCTGGCGCTGGAGCCCCTTTTCGGGGGGAACATCCTGGAGAGCGAAGGGGAACCCGAGGGGGGGCTCCCCGAGGGGGGAGGGGCGGCCCCTCCGCCCCCCCCCCCCGCCCCCCCGCCCCCCCCCGCGCCCCCCCCCCCCCCCCCCCCCCTTCTCTGGTGATTATTTGCAAATCAGCTTTTGACCTGATTAGAGCAGAACCAACTCAGAGGAAACGCGGGGAAGGACCTTAAAATTATGATAAATCAACTCCGTTAAACCAGTCAGACCAAAATAATTCTAAATCCTTCGATGCAATGGTTCATCCACACCCCTTTGGTCTCAGTAAGGTTATGGTCTCACCCCACTTTGCATTCCTGGAGTGTCTTCAGCTGGAACTTGACATCCATTACAATTCACATGCTCACTACTCCCATTTTCCTGGGGGATGCGGTCTGCAAGGACAGGAGGACTGTGGAAGGGCAAGAAGGAGACCTCAAGCGTTGTCAACACCCTGCAAATAGATGAAATAAGGATACCTATCTGCTCCAGGTGCCCAGGAAACACCACACCCAGGATTTCAAAGGATGGGGAAAGGCAATGGGACCCCCTCCATCTGCTGGGACAGGAGAACATCCCCTCATTCGGTAATTAAACTGCACTGGGGAGGCTGGGGCGGGCAGTGGTGTCCCGGTTTTTGGAGTGGAGGAATAACAGCAGCTCCCCAGGCTGATACTGGAGCGAGAAGTGATCCCTGTTCCAGGAAAAATAATTAGAAGGGAATAAAAGCTAGTCCCAGAGCTGCATTTCACAGTGGCTGCTCATGGGAGCAGCGTCACCTCCTGCACCTCCACAAGTCCCAGGAAGCTCCAGCTGACACTGCCACTGACGGGGACAGCAGCAAACTCCTGCTGGAGGGTCCTGGGCCCGTTTGGGGCACAGATTAGGAAGGGGGAAACCCACAGCACCTCCAGCACGAGGCCAGAGCAGGAGCCAGACCCCCCCCGATGCCTTTGGGATCACCCCCTGCCTCGGGAGCACAGGGCTTTACATAACCCCGCTGCCTTCCTGCCCTCCTGCCAGCCACGCTGTTACATAAACAGCACCGACACTTGTTGGGTTTATGAGATTATTTTGTTACAGACTTTCTGGGAAAAATAAAATTAATGTGGCCTGTTAATACCTAAGCCTGGCTTCTCTCCTTTCCGCTGCTAATTCCTTCGGGATAGTCCTGCGGACCTGTGGGGCTGTGAGGGGGGTCGGCAGGGCCACAGGCACCCACGGGTGGGCAGGGGCAGGAACTGCCCAGAGCTGAAATGCCTCTGAGGGGCTGGTGTGAGAACGAGGGGGGGAAGGCAGGGACTGTGGGAAGGTGGTGGAGGGAGACAGGGGCGGTGAGAGTGATGGAGAGGGGAACAGGGGTAGTGGGAGGGTGATGGGAGAGGGAGAGGGGATGGTACAGGAGTGATGGAGGGGAGGACAGGGACAGCGGGAGGCTGATGGAGAGGGGACAGGGACAGTGAGAGTGGAGAGGGGACGGGGTGGGTGCAAAAGTGATGAAGAGGGGTAAAGGGACGGGGCAAGGGCGACGGAAAGGGTCGGAAAGGGACAGTCTCAGAGCGATGGGGAGGAGGGCTACCCTCCCGAGGGTCCCAGGGACCGGGAGGCCACCCGGAGCCGCCCGGTTCGGTCACCAGAGGGCACTGCGGGAGCCGCTGCCGCAGCCGCCGAGGCGGAGCAGCCCCGGGGCGGCGGGGACCGGGCGGGCGGGTCGGGCTCCCCCCTCCAGCCCCGGCACCGGGGAGGTGTCACCCCCACGCAGGGGTCCCCCAAATTAGGAGACAAGCCTCACCCTCCCAGAGTTCCCCCAGATCCCCCCTCCCCACATCATCCATCAAGTTTCGCTCTCCATCCCCTCAGCTCCCCCCTCTCCACCCTCCCAGCTGCCTCTCCCCACAGCCCAGACATGTCCGTGCACAAATGTCTGTGGAAACACTTAAAGAACATTCCCCCCCACTCTACCGCCCTCTCCCTTAACTCTTTCCTGCTGGAACCCCCAGTATCCATTCCATGCCCTCTCCCTGCTCCAGCGTTTACTTCTTTCAGAGGTGGTTACAGCCTCGGTGGCAGGGAGTGGGAATTGCCCTGATTCACCCCTTCCAGCATCTGAGCCCAGCCTGGGCTCCCCCAGAGCTTTTATGGGGGGCTGCAAGCCATCAGCAGTCCCCCCCCATCGCCAGACTCAAGGGACAGAGGGTCAGTGTGGGATTTGCAGCCACCCATCCCTGGGGTGAGGAGAGCTGGAGGTGGGGGGTGCTGCCTGGGGCCTGAAGGTGGGCACCCATTGTCCCCACCACCCTATGATCCCCCACCCCAGCACCCCCAGGGGTCTTTCCCTGGCTCTGGTGAGCTCCCAGGTCTCGAAAGCCCGTTCCTATGGCACCTGGCTGCCCTGCCCTCTCCTTACTGTGCCAAGCTCCTCTTGGTCCACTTCTCTCTTCCCCACCAAAGCTCTTTAAGTCACTGATCTTGTTAAACCTCGGCAATCGGGTTGTTTTGCCCTGCAAGTTAATGTGCCTAATTCCTGCCCTGCTTACTCCTGATTCCCAGCCCCGGAGTCCCACGCTGGGATTCTGCCCCTGCTCCTGTCCTGGGTGGTTTTGACCACGGCAGCCCCACGGGGGAGTGCTTTTGTGTGAAAAAAGAGCAGCAAGTGGCTTGATCAGCCTCCTCACACCCCTTTTCCAAGTGTTTGGGTGTTCAGAACAGTTTTCTCCAGGTGTTTGAATCCATTTTGAAAGGAACCGTGTAAGGGAAATTGGGTAATTCATGCTGCTACGTGTGGGCTTGGAGAGGTGGTTTCTTCCAGGCCCTTCTCCTTCCAGGAAGGCCAGGCTGCAGCTGGGCACAGCCAGGAGTGTCCAAGCCACGATTTTCCAGGATTCAAGTGCTCCTGCCTCTCACCTCCCTGCCGGGGTCGTCTGGATCACCCTGCGAGTCTCCCCTCACGGAGCAACGTCTCTATTTTCAGCCCTGGCTGCCCTAATCGGATCACACGCTGTGCCCGCAGCCGGCTCCTTCCCAAAGCCCACAGGTGCTCCAGGTTACAGGCTCGGGCAGGATCTGCCGTCTCCTCGAACTGCTGAGTCTTCAGCAGAGGGGAATTAACCGCCCGCTCCTCCCCGGAGCTGATCCCGAGCATCCCAGGACTCGCACCGCCACCTTCCCTGAAGAACTAGGGTTTCCCTCCACCCACAGCAGCCAAATCTGTGGATTGGCAAGCCCTGGGAAGGGTGATGGAGTGAGGAATGAGCCCCAAAATAGCTCCATGACGCGCGCAGCAAAGGGCAAGGTGCTGCCGAGTGGTTTTGCCTTGCTTGCTGTCCCGTCTCATTCACGGCAGGGGGAGGTGGGAAGAACCCCCTCCTGCAGCCCCAATATATATATATATATATAACTATAATAAATACACAAAATGTAATATCTAGAAGTTAAATCCACCACCACCACCCCCCGCCAGCCTGCAGCAGGGATGCCCAGAGCAGACACCAAGGGAAACACCCCCTTCCCTGGCTGCTTCACTCCCTGTCCCTGCTAATCCCCGGCAATCCGACATGACGGGAGCCCTGTAACCTGATCACGGTTCATTAAGGGGTTTAAAGAGATTAATTGCCAAAAGCACCAGTTAGTGCTCGCAGCCCCTCCCTGGGGAGGATCCGGAGATCCCTGGGCTCTGCACACTGGGGTGTCAGCGAGGCTCTCCCAAAACTGCACTTGTGTAATCCTCCAAATTAACAAATTTGGGGTTTCAGAGTTCTCATTCCAGGGGTGGAGGTGTAGAGGGTGACACCCCCTGCCCTCAACATCCCCAAGCCAGAGCTTGCACTCTGCCATAACCCCAGGAGGTGGGGATTAAAGAAATAAAAAAAAAATCCCCAAAACTTTTCCAGCCTTCTGTTGTTCGCAGGTGTGTTTGTTCAACCAGCAAAGCTCCTTCGGTGGAGCTAAAAACATGGTGGTTTTGGGGAGGTTTGAACGATCCCGGTGCAGGGGCACAGGGTGCTGGTCCTGCTCCTGCGAGGTGTTTTACCTTGGAAGGGAGGGAGGGAAGGAAGGAAAAACAGGAAGGAAGGGAAGAAGAAAGTGAGGGAGGAAGGAAGAGAAAGAGAGGGAAAGAGCACATCCCTTCTTTCTCTTCCCCTTCCCACACCCTGTGCATCCCCAGCAAGCTCATCCCCGTGCCATGGGATGGGCGGCACCAGCCCCCATCTCCATCCCCTCTCCCAGCGTTTTTGGCTGGAAATAACCCCAGGGCAGGGCTCTGTGCCCACCACACCACGCGGGACTCCCCGGGCACCAGGAGGCACCGAGCCCCAGCGATGCCCCCGGGGCGCATCAGCCCAACTCCCGCCCCCCGGGCCCGGCACCGCTGACGCTGGGACTATATCGGTCGGTGACAGGCAGGAAAGGAATCCGTGGAGCAAAGCCAGGCACAGGCTCCTCTCGGCTCTCCCCGTCGGCCTCGCCTCTTATGGAGAGGAGCAGGAGGGAAGAGGGGCCGGGAGCAGCTCCCGTTATGGAGAAGCCCTGGGGAAACCCTGGCTCACCCCGACACCCAGCAGGGCCCCAGCGGCCCCAAAGTCCCCAGCGTGCTTGGGACGTGCCGTAATCCGTGGGGACAGCCCGGAGACACGGCTTGGAGCCATCCTGCCGAGCGGGTCCTGCCCTCTCCGTGGTCAGGAGGGGTGGGATTCCCTGGGGGGTGCAATAATTACCCCCGGGTTTTAGGCAGCTGCCAGACACCCCTGTGCACAGGCAGAGGGACTTGTTGCACTGAAGGGATACAGGGATTTAAATCCCAATGGGATCACAGGCAGGGCCGACACCTTTAGCTTACAGATGAAGCCTCCTGGAGAGGAAGAGGAGGAGGAGGAAGAGCTCACACTGGTGCCACAGCGAGAGCAGCCAGGCCATTAACATCGCATGTGTGGTGCCCCACTCCAGCACCCCGGGGCTGCCACTGCGCAACACTGCTCGCCTTCACACACAGCAGGATTTGGGGTTAGATTGGGGGGTCTTTGGGGACCACAGGAGCTTTGAGGATACTCAGCACAGGCATCAGGGCAGAGCCAGGCATGCTACAGCCCCATCTCTCCCTGAACACCCCTTTCCTGCTGCCACCCAAGAGCAATTCCCCTTTTCTGGGTTGCAAATTAAAGCCCAATATTTTTGCAAACCCACAGAGCACGAAGAGGCTCAAAACAAGGGCAGCTCAGCACGGCGATGGGTCAGGAAGCCCAGCTGAACCCCTGCAGGCCTGAGTCTGCCTCCCCAGGAACCTCCCTCTGGAGCCGGGGAAGCAAATTCTCCTGCTCTTTCCCACGTGTTGTTGTGCTGGACAAATATTTGCTTTGGAAAGCGCTGCCTTGCCCGAGCCCTGCAGCCAAGGCCGGCCCTGGCACCAAGGCTGCTCGCACCAGGCACCGGGGACAGATCCTGCTCCGGCCCAAATCCGTGCTCTTTACTGAAGGGAAACAACCACCCTGGAGCTGGACTCCACCGGGATGTTCCATGGGGATTTGGGACCTTCCTTGGAGTGGGAATGTTACAGTCTGTGGAACCCGTGGGCTCTGACAAGGGGATTCCCCCTCCTTGGCCACTTCCACAGAAAGGAAATCACCTGGAAAATGGGGCAGCAGGGCTGGAGGGGGGGTCAGCACCCCATCTTACAGCACCCTGGGATACAGGGAGTGTAGGAGAGGCATGTGGGGTGCTCAGGGCTATTGAGTGTCCATGCCGGGCTTGGATCCCCCAAAATCCTAGGAGATAGGCTGGGGATACACCTGCAGAGGGAAAAGCCCTGTGAAGCTGCTGGGAAGTCTCAGAGGGAAATCCCAGCCTTTCTGTGCTGTTCTACAACCCCTCTTTGCTCCCAGAAATGAACTTTTGGCTGTGGGGAGCAGGAGAGGGGGTCGTGGTGGGAGCCGGGCATGGCTGGGGGTCTCCAGGGCAGGAATTCGGGGCAGGAACCCCCACAGCAGCAGCATTCCTGGCTCTGCCAGCGCTCCCCAGCCCTGGCCTCCGCACCGCCGGGAGCGCGACCAGCCCTCGGCGCTGGGACACTGCCCTTTGTTTCGGAGAATAAAGTTAGCGCTGTTACTCAGCCTGTCGCTATTCCAGCAATTCCTGCCTCCACTTTCGCTCGGCAGCAGCGGGGAAACATTCCTGCCTGGGGGCTGCCAAGAAAAATACGCACCGGAGGGACGCGCAGGGACGGGGACTGGCAGCACCGCGGTGACGGGGACGGCTGTGGGAACGCGGCTGCCCGGGATGGGCATCGCACCCCGGTTGTGGGATGCTGCCTGTTCTGCATCCTACGGGAGCCCATTCCCACCTGGAACAACAAAAACCTGCTGCTACGGGTGGCTTTGGTCCCTTGGGTGACCAAACAGCAAGCAGAGGATGCGGGGACAAGGTGTGTCACCTCTGTGTGTCCCAGAGGTGAAGATTTATCTCCAAGTGCCGCTGCTTTCCATGGAAAGTTTTGCTGATGCCAGCGGGGCTACCATGGCTGCAGCCACATAGATCCATGTTTTTTCCCCCCAGCTTCTTTTCTGCCCTTTACCTTGTGATAGGCAAAGCCAACAGCCCGTCCCCAAGGTCCCTGTGTCCCCAGGAACTCCCGTGTCCTTGTGCTGCTCCGGTGTTATCACCCCGAGTGGAAAAAGGCGGCTGCTCTGATAACCCCGCTGTGAGGGATAAAACAGCTGCCTCGAGGAAAAGCTGCGGCCTCTGCCAGGTCCCACACACCAGCACCCTCCTCCCGCACCCATCCCTCACCCTGCAGGGTTTGGGAGCCCTGATTTAGGTGCTCCCAACTCCCATCCTGGCCAGCACCTCCTGCCCACGCTGCACGGGGGCTGTAGGACACGTGAAGCCTTGTGAGGGCCAAGAGGATCCTCCTCCATCCTTTTTTGGGGGGATGGTCCTCTTCCCTCCACTCCCTGCTACCCCAGGAAGGTGCTGGCAGTGCATCCTCTGCAAAACCCCGGGGAACAGCCCCCCTGCCACGTGCATAGTCCTGAAACCCCCCGAAAATCCCTGCGGGCACCAAACCCCACGAGCTTTAATCCGGCCGCCCCGGGGCAGCTCACCCGCAGCTGGGGCTCCGCGCTACAGTGCCCAACTCCAGGAACAAAGGCAGGACAGGAGGGAGGCCGGGAACGTCCTTTCCCAGCCCCGGGGACATTAAACAAACCCCAAGGGACCATTCTCCCTTTGTCAGCCCCGCAGGTCACCCGGGGTTTGATCTACAGCCCAGCGTGGCAGATGGAAAAATTCCCGGGTGAGGGTTTTGGATCAAGTCCTGACGTTTCTCTTTGACCAGGGAGTTGCTGGTGAAGCTGCCTGGATGCTGCCTGCTGTGGTGTGAACCCCAAAAAGCCCCGCTCATCCTTTCAAAGCCCTCTGAAGCGGATCACAGGGATATATATTTTCCCCACTTCCCTTCTTCCCGAAAGCTTTTAAATCCTTCCTATGTCTGTGGAGTAAAAGTTTGAAGGCTGAGCCACAGATGTGCTCAGCAGCTTGGAAACATCCTAAATTTAAGCCCCAGCTGCACCGTGGGCTCCCAGAAGCACAACCCTCCGAGCCTCCATCGCCTGCTCTGCTTTCAGCCCAGGATTTTAACCCAAATCCCCACTTTCTGCCCGAATTTCAGCCAAGATGAAGCTGCATTTCCACTCATGAAGAGCTGCTGAGGGCTTTGGGGAGAAAGGGGACAAGGGGCAATGACTTTAATCTGAAAGAGTAAGTTTATATTAGATTTTAGGAAGAAATTCCTCCCTGCGAGGGTGGTGAGGCCCTGGCACAGGTTGCCCAGAGAAGCTGTGGCTGGCCCATCCCTGGAAGTGTCCAAGGCGCTGTTGGATGGGGCTTGGAGCAACCTGGGCTAGTGGAAGGTGTCCCTGCCCATGGCAGGGGGGTTGGAATGGTGCCAGTGATGCTGCAATGCTGGGCTGGGGCTCAGAATGAAGGGAAGGGGATTTTTCTGGGCTCACTTCATCCCGCAGCACAGGGCACGGGGACATCAGTGTCCTTATCTTGGCTGTCCTTATCACGGCTGGGCACACGTGTCGAGTGCCGTGCTGCGGGAAGGGAACGCGGCTCCGGCTGCCCCGGCCCCGGCGGCGTCGGCTGGAGCACTGGAGCTGGGCAGATGGGTATCACAAAGCACCCAGTGCCTCATCACCTCCTTTTTCCAGCCCGTGTCCTGTGAGGGAACAATTAAAAGGTCTTCCCAGGGTGTGACACGCAGCGTGGGGACACCCAAAGCCGCCCTGTCCGGTTCCCCCGACACCCCGCTCCAGGCTCTCCTGCTGCACGGGTGGCCCTGGCCCTGCCCTGGCTGTGACAGCAGGCTGGTGGCAGCTCTGTCCCCTGTCCCCTCCGGCCCTGCCGGTGTGGCTGAGAAGGCAATTCCCACTGGGATGATGCAAGCTCCAGGTGCAGGAGGATGAGGAATGGACGGCACATCTGTCCAGATGGAGCCAGGAGTGCTGCTGGTGCCCTGAGGGTGTGCTGGGCTCAGACAGGCTCCCTGTGCCTTCCCAAGGCCCAAAACCTTGTGCTGGCATTTAGGTTCTGCCATACAGCACCTCCTGACACCCCTTTATGCCAGGAAACATCCCCTAGGCTCCAGCGTGACCCGAAACCAAAGCCCAGGGCAGACCTGGGTGCTCCCGCCTCCTAAATGCCCTCTCCATCAATATTCCAGCTCAAAATACTTATCCAAACTGCTCCTGTCTCAACTGGCCTCTTCATCCTTCCTGTTGTATATATGCCCAACATATTTACGTGGCCCAGGTGAGGGCAAGGCCGTGCTGGGGAAGATCCAGGTGTGTGTCCCACTGTGCTGGGAGAAAATCCCATCTCCTCACCCCACAGCCAAGTCCTCCCTGGAAATGGCCCTGGGAGCACTGGCCTGGCCCAGCCATGCACAGCTTAATGAGCTGGCCCAGCTCCCAGCCGGGATCAGGGAGGAGCAGGCTCTGCTCCATGTGGGAAGGGCCCCCCCTGCCCGTGCACCCCGCACCCAATTCCCCCCCAGCCCGATGCTCTCCTGGGCCCAGGTGCTCTCTCTGCACTGGCAGGGTTACCCTGCAGCACCTCCTCTCACCCCGCTGCTCCACAGCACTCCGGAGGCAGCACCGACCCACAGTGAGAGCAGAGAGGGGGAAAAAACCATCCCAACCCTTTCGATCCCGCAGCTCCTGGTGGCACGAGCTGGGGGCTGGGGGATCCCCCCAGCCAGATCCCCCCAGCTCTGGAGTGTCTTCTGGGGGGTTCAGGGGATGGGGGAGCAGTGGGGACCCCCAACCCTGAGAAGAAAGGAGGAAAGGGAACAAGCAGCAGCAGCAACTGATGGGGCTAATGAGAGGGTGGATTTCCTCAATTATAGGATAATGCCAGTAATCCCGGCTTTCGAAGGTTTAGGCAAGAGACAAGTGCTGTGGGATGAGCCTTCCTCCCACCCACATGGTGGTGAGGAGCCAGTGGGTTTTGCACTTACCTGGGGCTGTGGGAGCTGCCAGGTCTGCCAGAGGACCCTCACAGGGAAGAGTTTATCCCTAATATCCCATCTAACCCTGCCCTCTGGCAGTGGGAATCCATTTCTTGTCCTGTCACTCCATCCTTTGTCCCAAGTCCCTCTCCAGCTCTCCCAAAGCCCCTTTAGGCCCTGGAAGGGGCTCTCAGGTCTCCCTGGAGCCTTCTCCAGGTGAACCTCCCCAGCTCTCCCAGCCTGGCTCCAGAGCAGAGGGGCTCCAGCCCTTGGAGCATCTCCGTGGCCTCCTCTGGATTCTCTCCAGCAGCTCCAGGTCCTCCTTGTGTTGGGGTCCCAGAGCCAGAGGCAGCACTGCAGGTGGGGTCTCACCCAAGTGGGGCAGAGGGGCAGAATCCCCCCTCACCTCCTGCCCCCGCTGTGGGACGAGCCCACGACACAGCTGGATTTCTGGGCTGCAAACACAAATTTCCAGGTCATGTTGAGCTTCTCATCCACCAACACCCCCCAACTTCTTCTCCCCAGGGCTGCTCTCCCTCCACTCTCTGCCCAGCCTGCGTTTGTGCCCATCCCCATGGTCTCTCCTGGCTCACCTGCACACCCGGGAGGGATTCGGGGAGGGCGGGCTGAGGTCGAACACAGCCTGCCTGCCTGGATAAAACAAGTCACAGGCCGAATAACCACCAGGCAATTATTGCTGTTAGCAATGCCGACCTTCTCCAGCTCCCTGGGCACTAATGGGGGGTGGAGGGCACCTGGCCCCTCCCAGGGTTGGCTCACCTGTGACGTGGGGCCGTGGCGAGGATGCGCTTCCTCACGTCGCCCCGAGCCCTCCGTCACGGGCAGCGCCCGCCGAGCACGAGCCAGGACGGCAGCACCCAACCCCTAATGAGCAGGTTGGCTTCAAAGGCTCCCTTCTTCTTTGGAAAGACATGTTCCCAAACCCCAGAGCTGCCTGTGGTGGGAGCAACCCGGCGTTGCGGAGGAGGCGACACGTGCTCCGCAGTCCCCTCGCGGGTGGTTGTCACTCTAGGGAAGGGCTGTGTCCCTCCTGCCGTCCCACCATCCTCAGTCTGGGGTTTTATACCCTCCTGATCTCAGCTAAAACACCCCCCAGGCACACAAGCATCCTTTGAGGGACTGGTTTCCCCCTGAGCCCTGCTATAAAACCCTTCTGCAAAGTGGGATCAACCTTTGTCCGGACTATCAAGGGCTGCAGGGAAGGAGGAGCAGAGGAAGAAACTGGCTCAACTCGTTGCACTGGTGACATTTGAAAAGGGTGGTTGGTAAGTGACATGTTAACATTATGTCCAGTCTTTCAGGAATGCGTCCAGGATTCATCAGGGGAGCAGTCGTTAGGTGAGTCACGCTGCGGACATGCGGATTTAACTGGGATTTCAAGCCCAAGCGACCTGTAATTGCACATTAGCAGAGGGATGCTTAAAGTAATCAGCTGTTCCAGCCACGCCGGCTACGGGGGGAAGGGAGGAGGGCTGGAGGGGTGTCCTGCATCCAGCCCCTCCTTGGATTACAAGGCAAAAATATGGGCCACACAAACACCCTGGGGGACGCGCTGCGCGCTGGTGGCTTTTCCTTTGAAGGCAGGGTGACACTGCTCTTGCTGAACCCTTGATAGTGGAAAGATAAGGAGGGCAAATACACCGTGGTGGTGCAGAGGGCAATGATCAACCGCCCCAGCCAGCCGGCCCCGTGCAGGGCTTCGTCCTCATCCGTCACCAAAGGGAAACCTCCCGGCCGGGAGGGAGAGGTGGGAATGGCTACGGCGCTCGGAAAGAACGATGAGCTGTCGGGAGGGAAGATGCGTGTTCTCGCTTGTACGGGAGGGAGAGATAACACATCACACACCGCCCTACGCCGCCCCGGGCGCCGCTCCAGCCTCACGCCTGTCTCCAGAGCCACCGTCCCACCCACAGTCCCTCGTCTCTCCTGGGAATGTCGTTATTTCCCCTTGGCATCGCTGATGGGATGTGCGGTGGGTCGGGGCAGGGGGGTGCAAGGACACCCCGTCCTTGGTTCGTGTCACAGCCTCGGTTGTGCAACACCTCGAGGCTGCAGCGAGAAGACAATTGACTCCTTTTCCTCCTTCCTTAAGGAAACGCCTTCGTGACGGTTGTCAATCATTCCCCTCAACACCTCGGGATGCCAGCAGAGGATTTTAATCAAATTTGTCAGAGCCGTCATGATTCTACAAGCTGAAATGGGTGCCCAGGCTCGGGGATCCACCCAGGTGAGGGAGCAGCAGCAGCTCAGCACGCAGGGCTCACTCCTTCCAAAAGGAGCAGGGAAGAGCAGGCACACTGGGATTTTATGGGAAGCTGGAATGCTGTGGAGCAGGCAAGAGGCTCTGCACGAGCTGATCTCTCCTTGTGATGGCTCAGGAGGGAAGGGAACGCCTGAGCTGCTCATGCCAGGCTGGATGCAAGAAGTCAGAGGTGGGAGAAGGCGGCTGAGTCAGGGAAATCACGGAGCCAACAGCCAAAAGGTCTGTGGCAACCCGTGTTTGGAGCTGAACAGTGCAAATACTGCATGTACAGAGAAAAAAAAAGCCTTTTCAATGCTCCTCCACCTCTGCACACAAAAGGTTCTTCACCTGGAGGGTGGTTGGGCACTGGAACAGGTTTCCCAGGGAAGTGGTCACAGCACCAAGTCTGCCAGAGGTCAAGAAGTGCTTGGAGACAAGGCTGGGGTTGTCCTTGATGATCCACGTGGTTCCCTTCCAACTCAGGGCATTCCATATGTCCAACACGAGCCGAAATCCTGTTTGGAGTAGAAAAGCCCCAACCAGAACCTCCAGCAGCAGCACCAGGAGGTAAGAATGGAGGGTTCAGTGACAGAGCACCACACGCTTCCCACCATCAGCCCTCACCCCCCACAAGGCTCAGGACCAGGCAGGGTGGGCTGTGCCATCCTCCGGCAGCTCAGCCCCGTTCCCGAGAGCGAACTGCCCTCCCAGAACGTCCAATATCAATGGAGCATTTGTCTCGTGCTTGGCACCAGGCTCTGGAGCACAAGGGCCCGTGTGCTGGATCGCCCAAACACAGCTATAAATGGCAAGAGGAGCTGCACAGACAGACTGTTCTCTCATGCTGCAGGAGCTCGAATGGCACAGTTAACACCCGCGCTGCCCGAGCGGCTCCCGAGGAGGAGGAGGAGGAGAAGGGCAGCCGGGGAGAAACGCTGGCACGCTGCAAGGAAAAAATAAAAAAAAAGAGCTAAATAGAGAGATTAAAATAAAATTTAAATGCCATGCTGGGTCTAGCAAGCCGCCTGCACAGAGCTGGTGCCACCCTCGGCACCGGGCCAGCAGATTAAGGATGGCTGGGAGCAGGGAGGTTGGAGCAAGATGCTTCTTGCATTCTGGAGTCAAGACAAATTCCTGCCGTTTCGGTGGTTCTGGAGCGCGGCCAGATGTCCTTCCAGGAGAAAAAGCTGCAGATGTAAAACCCGCATCGCCAGCCCCGGGAGTGATCTCGCTGCTACAAACCCTGAGTATTTTTGGACGCGTCTCCAGGCATTGATGGCACAGCAGCCCTTTGCAGAGGTGCTGTGGGCACGTGCTGTACTGTACCACGGGCTGTGGCGTGGGCTCCTCTGCTCCTGACTCCGGTTATCCGAGCTGGGCGCTGCCCAGACCACGGGGCTAAATATAGGGAGCTATATTTATAGACAGCTACTACAAAGGAGCAGCCACCCCAGCACACGTCTGCCCTCAGAGCAGAGCTGCAGAGCCAAGCACTGGAGCACCAAGCGTCACTAAAGCCCAGATCTCACCCACCAGACCCCTCAAGCACACCCTGACTTATCCCTCGCCCTCTGCCTCAGAGAGGAAAATAATGACAGACTACAGGCTGTGAGAAAATATATAGTGTTTTTTTTTTTATTTGACAATTAACAAAAGAGGGATCCGAATCTCGGCTGTAAACATTGATAGCTCCTTTCTGATCACAACTAGTACTTTCCACCAACATCCTTTTGTATGGTCTGATCCGCTCCAACAATGCTGAGCCGACTCTGTCAGGGCTTTTGCTGCTCTGCTCAGGGTCACAAATCCAGAGGCAGCTTATTCACCACAGCATCAACAGCAGGACCAACCACTCACACTGAAGACAGCTGCTGGACTAAGATACTTTAGAGCTGCTTCCACACACGAGAGACGCTCAGGGGAAGGCAGGAGAGAGTGCTGGGTTTGTGCCAGAGAGAGGGAAACATCTCTAAACCCAGCAAATTTGGAGAGAAATCAGCTCTGCAAAGGCAGAGCCCTGCTCGAGCAGGCAACAGGGACTCACACAGTGCCAGCCCAGCGAGAACATCCCAGCCCTGTTGCCAGAGGGAAGCTTTGGCCCCCGGACTGTAAAAATTTGGAGATGCAGAGCCAGCAAGTTTGTCCCAAAGAGGGACTGGCACCTCGTCAGCTCCATTGTTGCAGTGGAACCAGAACTGCCTGTAGCTTGACAAGGGGAAGTGAAACTTCATCTTGGGCTGGAGGGCAGCCAGAGCTGGAGGAGCTCGCACCCAGCTGCCAGCCATCCCATGGGAATCTGGCCTGAACATCAGCAGAACAGAGCTTTTTTTTGGGAGATAAGCCTTCCAGAGCCTCTCACCCTCCCCTTTCCCAAGAGGAACCACCCTGCAGGTGGGTCAGCTACACACAGTATCCAAGCCTTAACTACTCAAACCACCTTTTGCTGTTCACAACCGCCAGCAGGGAATGAAGCCGTGGAAAACCAGCAGGGAGAGTCTCCCAGTGCCATTCCCGCAGCAGGGACCTCCGATCACCACCTCGGGCCACCCTCCCCCCCCTCCAGCAACATGAGGAGCACCAGGAAAAGGGAAGATTCACAACACTAAAGAACAGTGTTATAAATAGAAACCTCCCTCAGCTGTAGGAGCGACCTGCCAACAGCTACACAATTCCTGGGATTTGTAGCTGCTTCGGAGAGAGGGATGGAGCAGCCTGAGGTACAAGGAGCATCTGGGCAGATCCAGGACCAGGATCTCAGCTCACTCCCTTCGAGGTCACCCATTGGTTCTGAGCCTGGTTTCTGGTGGGAGCAGAGTCACCTCATCACCACACTCCCCCGACTGGACAAAGCAAATAAAAGTAACCCAACAGATTTGAATACACTGTATTTATTCGTAACAGATTCTAAAGAATCTAGTGAGTCTATGTCAAGCCCATTGCATGACAAGTGATACAGGTGTAGGAAAAAAAAAGACATTTAAAACAAAACAAACAAAAAAATAAATCAAGTGCCATTCAAGCTACTGGAATCTCCCAATTGCCCCCTCACAGGAGGCAGCACAGTATCACTGCAAGGTCTAGAAAAAGTCAGATTCAACCCATTCACAAGAGTCCCACCACACACACTCCGTAAATCAAAAGTGCAATCTCAATGGGAAGGCGCCCTGCCGAGATGTTGGCTGTAGGGAATCTTTTTGGACATCTCAGAGGGAAGGAGGGAATCTCAATTTAGTGCGTCCTCGTGTCTGTGGGCAGGAGCAGCCCGTAGAAAACATGCTACATGGCATCTATGTTCATCTGAAGTTTAAAATGAACGAAAAAGTATCATCTGCTCCCCAAAAAAAGCAGCCCTTAAAACCAGTTTTATTTACCTTGCACTGGAAAATCTCAAGCCTCCCACCACTGAGGCTCCGGGGAGTGAGGGGGCTGCAGCAGAGCCCACACGACAGCACTGGCCACCAAGGCAGAGCTGTTCTGCAGGGAGGCAGCTAAAAACCTACACTGTCAGTGACACTTCCCCAGCTCTGACTGGACAGGGAGCAAAGCTGGGCCAGTTTCCACTGGGTTAGTTCATGTCAAGCGCAAGAGCCACCCCCCCCAGCACCCCTTACTCCCAAACTCCACATCGCCCCTACCCCAAGAAAGGTACCAATCTGGCTATGCACATTCCAAGGATCTAGTCTTTATTAAGAGCATTCAATCTGCCCAGCTATTACAGTTTTGTCACCAAAAAAAAAACCAAAACAAAACAAACAAAAAAAAACCCCCAAGTTAATAAAAGATACTTCGAGTACCTCAGCCTCGGAGGAAGCACCACTGAAGCCGTGGTGTTCCCGGAGCAGCATCCCTAGGGAATGCCTGCTGCCTGCCCACCTCTCCCTCCGTGCATAGTTAAATCTGAGATGCTCCACGGGCACGGCAATCCAGGCACCTCCATGAAAAACTTGTGTGCTCCAGACACCCAGCAACTTCAAAGCCACGTTGGACTGAGAGAGCCAAACCCTCACAACACAAGAGGGTCTGTTTAGAAGACTTTTTTTTTTTCCTTTTTTTCCCCCCCGTTCCTACGGCCAACTAACTTCACCCCCACCCCCCTCCCCGCTCCATTTCTAGCTAGAGAATGAATTTCAAATGCTGATGGAATCACATAGCTGGGAACGGGCTGCTTTGGAAGATAGGACCTGCCCAAGGGAAAGGTCTCCAGACTGGAAGAGCTCTGCCCATCTCCTCGGAGGACACAGGCTCCAGCAACAGCTGGGAACAACTGACTAGTCAACTGGGTGGTTTGTGCTTCAAAAGGACAAGCCTCATCTTCCCCGATAACCCAGCTGGCCTCTGGCTTTGTGCATTAAAACCACACCGCATGCCAAAAAAATATATAAATAAAAAAAAAAAAAAACAGGAAGAGCAGCATTTCAAATTCCCCTAGAAAATACAGGATTAGGTACAGCAGCCTGGGGCAGGCTCCTGGACAGATCATCTGCCTCGCCATTTCAGAACACGACCATATTTTGGCACTGCAGACTTGGGAGCTTGAAGGAATTCGTATGCAGGTCCCTGCTGCCTCTTTTTCCAGAAAGCTCTGCACAGCATTTCCCACCATGCACTCCCCCCCTTCCCCACTGTTCCCAGTTTCAGGCATTTATACGTAGCCATTCCAATACCTCCCTGGTTTACACAGCCCCACTTTGACAGCTCTTTGCTCCAGCTGGTCCTTCACAGGCAGCAAGTCATGCCAGAAGAAAAAAAAAAACAACAAACCTCAGCGACACAGAACCTCAGCCAGGTTACCAGAAATGATCTCACGACCTTCCCCACCCCACAACAGAAACATTTTCCTCTTCAGACATTCCCCACTCAAGCTCTCGGGACATCAGCCCCTGCAAAAATAATAAAGGTTTACAGTACAGTTGTGTTTATATTGTTACAGGCACTTAAACAGGATTCTTTGGTCCTTCAAAGGAATTAGCCACTCGGGCTTCTGTTGGCAGAAACCACAAGTCTGCACACCCATAACACCTCCTGCACTAAAAAAAAGAAAAAAAAAAAAGAAAAGAAAAAAAAAGAAAAACAAAACAAAACACAATTCAGATCCATTTCAGGGCAGTGCAGCTCTACCTTAGCGTAATTCTACAGTCTCCCCTCACACACCCCCACCCACCCCATTGCCTTCCAGAATTCCGCAAGGAGTCCTCCCATAAACGTCCCCGAGTCATCTCATTTCCATAACACTGCACTTCCCATCACAGTGTACAGCAGACAGGTCTTGTCCCAACAACCCCAGGAACAAGACACTCAAGCAAGAGTCCAGGAAGTTTCCTTTTGTTGCAGTTCTAGGAAGGTTGGTTGTTTTTTTTTTTTTTGTTTTTGTTTGTTTTTTTATCCCCCCCATCCCACCCTCCCGACCCGCCAAGGCAGGGAAATACCTTGGAGGACAGACCCTGACGTTTGTCCTGGCTCAGTTACAGGGAAGCCACGTTGGGTAGGACTGATTGCAAGGCAGGAAGGGCTGCACGTGGGTGACATAGTAGTTGAAGTTTATTTCACTGACATAAGGGGCTGGCTGGTAGTAGCAGGTAACGTTTGTGACGGTGGGGATGATGTTCTGCTCAGCCAAGACCCTCACAGCCAGCATGGCAATGAGGTTCAGGGTCTGCCTCCTCTCGTGTCCCATGAGGCAGACTGTGCTCTCATTGACCACCCTGTGGAGGGTCATTAAATAGTCATATCTGTTGCTCTCCATCCCAACAAAGTGGCTCTGGAGGTAACATTCCAGCTTCCTCAGCTGCTCACCGATGTCAGAGAAGTCTATGAAAAACCTGGAGCACATGTACCTCTGTAGTGCCTTCATATCCACTTCCGATTTGGGCTTAAACCCCCTCACCAGGAGGTTGCAGTACTTCAGGAGCCCCCCTCCCCTGATCTCCTCCGGGTTCCTGGTGGCGATGACCCTGTTCCGCAGGTGGTCCATGGCCTCCTCAAAGTCCCCGTACATGCTCTCCCCAGTGACCGTGGGGTGGAAGTTCTCAGCCATGGGGTTCTCCGAGCACTCCCCGAAGAGCAGGAGCGAGTCCAGGATGATCTGGAAGGAGTCCACGCTGAATTCGAACTGCCGCCGGAGAGAGTCCACGAATTTGAGCTCCACGTTCTTCCCGCTGTTGTTGGAGAGCGAGATGAGGCTCCAGCGGTCGGTCTCGTTGCACACCTTCACCAGCTTCTGCACGTAGGCCTCCTTCAGAGTCATGGGGGTGATCTTGTCCTTGTTGACCCCTTCGGGGAGGAAGTCGAGCAGGCAATCCATGACCACGTCTTTGACGAGCTGGAAAACGTCTTCTGTCTTCAGGTCCACACCGAAAATGAGGTCCAGGTCTTTGTACCCCAAGCCACTGTCTTGATGCAGAACGTGACTGGCTGCTGAGCCATTCAACCTGACGTTATGGACCGTGATTCCTTTCTTCTCCAGGCGGCTACGGACAACCTGAGACATAAAGAGAGTCAGTGAGAGGCAAGCAGGAATTTTTGGGGCAGCCTGGTGACAGCAGGATTCACTCCCTGGGCTTATATGGGTCACTCCAGTGCAAGACAGCGAAATAAAAAGCTAATCCATTAGAAATAGGTCACTTTGGAAAGCATCCCGAGTCCTGCCAGCAGCTGGGGGTGGCTCTCCTTTTCTTATTCCCTCGCATTAGAGGGATCTGACTGCACATGAGGAGCTGTTCTGCTTCCAGCGCAGTGTCTGCTCTCCCCTGCCTTCCCCACGCTGAAGGGGAGAGCTTCCCTGACCCCATTTTTTGGGGTGGTCTCTGCCCCCTTCATCCCCTCACGGTTCCAGCCAGCAAGCCAAGACCAGCCAACCCCAAACTGACCCCAAACAGGGAGGCAGCAGCACAGTCTGCAGCAGTCCCAGTGGATTTAATCAGGGTGGCTCACTCCTTTTAGCCATCCCATTCGGCCTGTCAAGACTCATTAAAGGCAAATCAAGATGCCAGAACTGCTCAAAAGCCCCAGCCAGGCGTATGCAAGTTCATGTCCCAACTAGTAAGTGTATCCTAACAATTTCCAGTGTGTCAGAGCTTCGTGCTGAGCTTGGCGTGCTATCAAGCGCAAGAGGCAGCTTTCATCTTACGGGTGTTACTCCGGTGATTTTAATGCTGCCTGCTCAGTCCTGGCACACCCACCAGTCCCTCCAAAGCTTTGTTCATTTAGAGGGAAGCTGAATCACCTGCCTGATTACTTAACAAGCAGGAGGCTAAAATAACCCCCAAGACCATAAAATAAACTCTCTGGACACCAGCTTATAATTTGAGTTTAACTCAGCTCAAAGATCCCAGGAAGATTAAGTCAGCATCTTCCACCAGAAGCTCTTCCCACCTCTCATCCTGCTTTCATGTTTCTCTCCAGCAGCAATTACCCGTTTTCCTGGGAGTCCCAGCTAACCAGCCTGAAGCAAGGCTACAGCTTGAAAGAGCCAAAGCTTGGGACACAGATGGACAAACTGTATCACCAAGAGCCAGTCCAACCAGGCCCTTCAGCTCCGCGAGGCTGCCCTAGTTTGAGAGGCCCCACCAATTCTGGTTTTCGGCCTCCCAGAATCCGAATTTTAATTCAGAACTTGATCAGAAGGGCCAAACCCTCTTGTTGGTTGAGCAGACAGTGCTGGGAGAGAGTCAGGGCGCTGCAGCTCCAGCCTCAGCAGCTGTAGAACTACCCCTCCACGGGTTTGTTTAGAAAGAAGAACACACAAAAAGTGAAGACCTGCAGCGTGAAACCCTCACCCTGTCACAGACCCCTTGGTGACCAAACTAAGGGCCGCCAGCAAGTTCTGCTGCCTCTGCAAAAATAAAAAAAAAGAAAGAACCAAAACAACATCTCAGAACAACCCCATGGATGTTTCTGCACTTAGAGGTTGTTCAGGCTCACGATGCAGCTTCCCTGCTGGTGTTTCCCTTTTCTCCCTGACACGAGCCATCCCTGCTCAGGCTAGAAGCATGCCTGGGCTCCTTGCCAAGCCCGTGGTGACAGTCACATGTCAGGCAACAGTTAACCAGGGAGCTATTCACCATCAGAAGTCCCAGATCCCCCCACCAGCACATCCAATCCAGCCAGTGAAAGAAGTTGCTTTCCAAGGCAGATAGTTTGGAGAAAAAAAAAAATTTAAGCAAGTTTACTCCTAGAAGAAGAGACACAAGGTTAATCCCCCAAATTGAACAAACATCATGCAGGGGAGCTCCTGGTCTGCATCTGCTGCCAACTGGAGTCACTCACCCAGGGCACGGCTCCAGCACTACTCGTGGAGTTAAGAGTTTTGTGCTATTAGGCTTAGAGAGACAAGATATAGGTCACAAAAGTGTTAGATGCAGAGCCAGGCCCAGTGCTTGGAGAAGATCTCGTTCCAGATTAATTTCCTAACCCCAGAGAACATCTGCTTAACCCCTTTCTGAGCAAAGCTCAGGACCTGCAGCGTTTCAGGCCCACAAGCTCCGGGCTTATTTGAGCTCCCCAGGTCTGTCCCTGTGAGATGTATTCAGAAAACGGGGGACAAATCCAACTGCTCCACTCAGCTTTGTCCCAGGTCACCCCAGGAAGCTCGAGCCCGCAGAGCACCTTGCCATTCCCTGGGAGCTTCCACCTGGGAGCTCAGCTGCCCAGCTGCAGGCAGTGGGTTCAGGGATGCATTTTTTCCCCCAGAGGGTCGGATATTTCTAGGGTTAGGCAGCTGCTGACCTGCTTCCCAAAACAGCACCTCACCTTCCGTGTGGTTGGGATAATTGACTCTGACAGCCAGGCAGGAGCAAATCCTGCTGCGTCCTGACCTGCCGCTTCCCACCTCCCACAACAACAACAACAACAGGATAAATAACTGCCTTTTGGGTTACTTGTTCCAGCTTAGTCAGCCCTAAACACAGGGTCCTGCCAGCACGGCCGGGCACAATTACAGCCCTCGGTTATTCCGTGTTTGAAGTTGCCACTGGCAACATCCTTTTCGGCAGCTCCGACACCAAACCGACGCAGTTTCTGTGGAGCCAGAGAGGAATAACTGGTGGAATATTTGATGCTGCACAGTGCTGTGGTCTTGCCCAGGCCAAGGGCAGCGTCCTGCCTGCAAATCTCATCTGCCATTCAGCTTAAAGCCCGAGCGGCCAAAATTTAGCTCTTCTGCCCCCAACAGATGCGGCAGGAACTCGAGGAATTTAAAACCAGCCGAGCCTTTCAAATGTCACCTTCCCATCTTCCAGGCTTAAGTCGAACTATTTCTCAAGCAGCTGAGGCTCTGAAATCCCGGTGATTAGGTTATTGTGAAAGCCAGTTGGGTTTTAGCGCCGTGAATAGGCTTTTTAATTAGAAGCCAACATGCCCGATTTTACATTTGATGAGTCATTACTGAGGAATGAAGTCGCCTCCCAAACATGAATATGCATCAGCTCATTCGAACTACATTGTTAGTTTAATATTAAACACGGTTATTACTTGATGGTTAAACTAACAGGAGCTCGTGAAGTCTCGGGCAGGCTCTGGAGAATACACCAGTGTCCCGAGAAATCAAAGGACACGGACATTTGATCCGGCACTTGAATTAATAAATGCCTTCTTCCAACACAAGCCCAACATGTCCACCAAGCACGAAGCCATTTCGTGGAAGCAGCTCCAAAAAAAAAAGAAGCCACTTTTGCCTCGGCCACACACGTTTCACAGCTCTTAGGGCACCAAATTAACTCGAAAAGAGGAGGAACAACACAAGATGGGAGGAAGCTGAGCGGGATCTGTGGCACAAGCTGCAGCAGCTCCAGCGGTGGGGAACGCATTTTACAGGCATGCAAGTTTTCCAGGAGGGTCCTTCCAGCTTTAGACATTCCTGCAGCGCAATGAATTCCTGACAGCCCCACCGAGACCCTCAGGATTGGGAAGCGCGGCCAGCTGAGTGCACAGCACCCCCCGGATGATGGGGGGCAGTCCCCCCTATACAGCTTTTAACCCCCTCTGGAGCATCCAGGCCAGGCTGGACAGAGCTTGGAGCAACCTGATCCGGTGGAAGGTGTGGGAATAGGGGTAGGGGCTTGGAATGAAACGGTCTTCCCGAATCCCAGGCGTGCCGGAGGCCAAGCAGCGTCTCGACAACGCTGTGAGAGACAGGGTGGGCAGAGGAGGGGGCTGGGATGGGATGGGCTGGGATGATCCTTGCGAGTCCCTTCCATCGGAGGGTACCCGCGGTACTGAAGCCACTGCGCAGCCCAGAGCGTTCCGCGATCCCCGCGCCGGGAGCTCTGCCCCGGGCCCGGCGGGGGGAGGCCGAGGGTGCCCGGGCGGCTTGGCTCGGGGCCCGACGGGGACGATTAATGTCGCCTCAGCACTTTTTATTTTCTCCCTGACCCCCGCCGGGACGGGGCAGAGTCCAACGGGGCGACAGCGCACGGCCCATGTGTGTGTCCCCCCCCTCGCCACCCCACAACCCACCCGGACGCCCCGGCGCTCACCTGGACGATGGTGCGGGGCCGCACGGACAGCGTGGGGAAGTTGCCCCGGCCGTGGATGGGCACAGCCTCCCCCAGGATCTGGTCCAGCCGCTGCACCTGCTCCCACGTCAGGACGCTGAAGCGGCTCCCGCGCTGCTCCGAACCGCCCGGGGCGGCCCCCGCCGGCACCGCCGCCGCCTCCAGCATCTCTCACCGACCGCCCCCTCTCTCCCCGCCGAAAAGAAAAAAAAAAAAAAAAAGATACAAACGAGCCGGAAACAGCGCGGAAAACCGGCCGGAAGTGGCGGGCGGGGAGGGGGAAGCGGGAAGAAGATTTAAAAATGAGGGGTGGGGAGAGGTAAAAAGGAGTCGTCCCCCCCCCCCCCCGAGAGGCGCCGGCAAAGGGTGGGCGCGCGGGGCGCGGCGGGAGGCGCGGTCGGTGCCCGCGGGGACTCGCAGCGAACCGGGCCGGCCCGTCCGCCCCCCCCCCCGCCACCCGCTCCGCCGAGC
>JAYRBT010000064.1:5787391-5822618 GCA_036023395.1 Myiotriccus ornatus
GGGTGGGCGGGGGGGGCGGGGCGGGCGGCGCGGGGGGTGCCCGCGGGGACTCGCCGCGCACCGGGCCGGCCCGTCCGCCCCCCCGCCCGCCACCGGCTCCGCCGAGCGCTGCGCCCGCCCGCGCCCCGCAGCGCCCTATATAGCCCCCGCCCGCGCCCCATTGGCCCGGCCCGCCGCCAATCCCGGCCCGAGCGCGGCCGCGGAGGGAGGAGCGCGGCCCGGCCCGGAGCCAATCGGAGGGGAGGGGAAAGGGGCGGGGCGGTGGAGGGAGGGGCGGGGCGAAGGGGGTGGAGCCCCGCCCCTCCGGCGCGCGGGAATCCCGGCGGTGATTGGTCGGGACGGGGCGCGCGCTGGAGGGGCGCCCCATTGATGGGCTCCGATATCCCATTGATACCCCACTGGTGGCCTTTGATACCCCACTGAGGGGCTTCGATATCCCACTGATGGCCTTTCATACTCCATCGATGCCTCTTTGATGCCCATTTGATTTCCTTTGATACCCTTTGATTCCAATTCATCTCCATTTATCAATGCCCCACTGATGCCCCTTTGATGTCCCTTTTATGCCCATCCACGTTCTTTGCTGCCCATTGCTCTTCACTGATGCCCATTGATGCCCCATGATCTGATGCCCCGATGATGCCCCAGTGCTCTCCATGCCCTAGTGCCCTACTGATGTCTCATGATCTGACACCCCATTAACGGTGCCCCATTGATGCCCTGTGATGTGATGCCCCATTAATACTATTGATGCCCCATAATCTGATACCCTATTGATACCCCATGTCCTGTTGCCCCACAGTGCGTTGCCCTCAGCTCCCCCAGGCCAGCAGTGTCCACAGGGAGCTCTGGCACCCAGGAGACACAGGGTCACACTCCGGGGTGACACCCTGGGGTGACAGAGCTCTCCCTGCCCCAGGAGCTCAACCCCAGCCCCTAAATCCCATCGCGTGGCCTTGCTGCCAGCCAAGCCACCGCCTCCTCCCGGGGCCAGACATGTCCCCAGCCTCTGGCAGCCCATTTCCTTTCATCCCAACAGTTCCCATCCCTTTAAAGAGCTCATTTCTCCGCAGCATCTCCCCCTGCAGACATTCCCAGCAGGCGCCTCCCCGCCGAGCTGGTGCCCGATGCCCTGCGGACTCGTGGACGGATGGGCACAACTCCAGGCTCTGCATCTGCAGCTGCTGCTCCCTTTCCCCAGTTCCTGCTTGGAGCTGGGATCCATTCGTAAAAGCTACAGACCCCGTTGGGACACGAGCCCAGTTTTATTTTTACACCCTCACAGGTTTTTATTGCGAGAGCTCCCCTGAAACCCCCACCTGCCCACCCTGGGGCTTTGCAGAGCTCTTCCAAGCTGCTAAGTCTGTCTCCGAAGCCAAGGCCTCTCCCATATCCCAGGGGTTTGCTGCTGGAAGCTGGAGCTGGCAGCAGAAAGAGTAACTGAGTGCTGAGGGATCTGGGGGGAAATGGGGTGTTTTGGAGCATCCACAGCTGAGGCTGGAGGGGAGAGGGGGCACAGGGTGTATCGAGCACTGTCACCTCCAAAATCCTCCCCATCCCCTGGTGGGAAGTCTGAGAGTCTCCATGGGGGCTGTTGGGGTCCCCATGGGGGCTGGAGTCCCCTCTGCTGGGGTCCCCCCTTGGGGATGCTCCTCGTGCCGAGGTGTTTTGCTCTCTGACTTCCGCCTGTGTCATCCCATGACTCCACCAGGCATCTCCAGTGGGATTAAAAGCTGCTCCTGGTTACCCGCCTCGAGTCTCCGAACTGGGGCACAAGAGGAGGGGAGCCCTGCTGGGAAGTGATTTTCCAAGGAACTTGATTATAAAATCAGGCAGCTGTCTCCCATTGCAAAACCCCTTTGATGCTGTCGGCAGCAAAGCTGGATCAGGAAGGGTTTCCCAAGATTCTGAGAAGGGCCAAATAGCTTTAGAGATTAGAATCCATCCAGCTGGGGGGGGATCCAGCAGGAGGAAGGGGCTGAGCACCCCTCGGGCAGGGCGGTTTGGGGGACCCCACCGGCCACAGCAGCCCTGGGTGGTGGGGCAGGATGTGGCCATGGAGCCGATGGGATGGACAGGGCACTGCAGATCCCTGGGGGACGAGCCGGTGGCCTGGCGATGGGCTGGGACATCCACGGGCCGAGAGGGACAGGCTGCCGTGGTGCCGGCTCGGGAGAAAACACCGGCCCATTAAAAAGAGCTGACGCGCTCCGGCCGGACTGGCTGAGCTGCTCGTTAACGTCCATCACCAAACGATTATCCCAGAGAGCCGCCGGCAGCGAACTCAGCTCTGGGAATGGCACCCAGGCCGTTTCCTTCCAGCTCAGCAAGAGCCAGCCCGGGCTTTATTCGTTTGTTTTGTTGGCAATTAAGGAATAATCACGGTCCTGGGGTGAAACGCGGGCGGATCCTGCCTCCCGGGCGGTGGCACGAGGGTGGCAAAGCCCCTCTGGGGATGTGAGGGTGAGACAGGGGCTGTGCAGGGAGAAGGGAGCTCGGGGTGCCGGGGTCCCATTTGTCCCATGGATCTGGGGTCGGCAGCATCCCGCTGCTGCCCAGGGGACACCGGGAGATCGCCTGGGGTGGAGCCGGAACGCGCCCATGTGTGTGTCTGGGGAAGGGCAGGGGTCTTCCCGAATTCCGAGCATTTCCAGGGGCACGGAAATCGGCAGGGGCTGCCAGGAGGGCGGATGGAGGCAGAGGTGGAACATCCCCGGCTGAGCTGAGCCCCCCGGGGAGTTGGGAACATTTGGCAGCCCCGCGTGGCCGTGGTGGGCTGGTCCGTGGGAGAATTGTGGGGAAAAGGGCTGGAAGAGCCGGGGGAGCGGGGCAGGGGGTGAAAGCCCAGCCTGGAGGTGAAGAGACCTCAGGGACTGCCTGACCCGCGTGGGACCGGCTCCGTCCCACTCGGCATTACGCAGGGTGTGTGCCAACTCCCTGAGCGCGCAGGAGGGACCAAGCCCTTCTCCCGGAGCCACCAACGTCACCCAGTGTCGCCCCGGGGGAGCAGCCGTGCTCCGTGTCGGGGTGGGGGCATTCCTCCTGCCCCGCTCCCACGGCAGCCGCCCTGACAGCGCTCACGTCAGCCGTGTCCCGGGCTGTCCCCGCGAGCACGCGGGCCGTCCCCAAGCCCACGGCAGCTCTCACCGGGCACGCACGGGCTGCCCTGTGCACACACACAGCTGTCCCCACGCGGGCACAAACTGTCCCCATGCAGACATGAGCTCTCTACCCCCCCCCGCACAGCTGTCCCCACGCAGATATGAGCTGTGCCCATGCACACAGCTGTCCCCACGCAGATGTCATCTGTCCCCACGCAGACACAAGCCGTCCCTATGCATTTCCCTGCCGTCCCTTGCACAGCTGCTGCTGTCCCCACACACTTGCCACCATCCCCACACCCACGCTGCCATCCCCACTCACGCCTGCCTCCACGTGCCTGCTGTGGTTTTAGGAGGTGGAGCCCTTCTCTGTGGCCGTGTCCAGACCCTCCCTGGGCAAACACAGCTCCTGGACCCCTCCCAGTCACTCGGGTTCCCTGTCCAGCTCCTCTCGCTCCCACACAGCCCATCCCAGCGGTGCCACTGCTGTTCGCTGTCCCCAGACCCTCACTGAGGGGGGACCCGTGTCCCTGGGGCTGTGCCACCAGCTGCTGTGGTGGCCCCAAGTGGCCACAGTTGCCCAGGGAGGTGTTTTTCCCATGCTGGCCATGGCAAGGTTGGACTTGCACGGGTGCACAGTGAGCACTTGTGTTCACTGCGTGCCACGAGGGGTGTCACTCTGTTGTCATTCCCTGCTGTCAGCCTGGATCCCCGTGTCACCATCCAGGACCCCCAGACTCGCCCCCATCCCGGGCTGCCTCCTGGAATGGATGATGAGTGATGCCTCCGGGATGCCCTCGCCCTGGAGAGGAGCCACCAGGGAGGCCCCGAGATGAAAGGGAGGGCAGGCTGTTATTACTGCAGGTGACACAGAGCTGGGGAATGGCTCCTGTCACCTCCCCTGGCTGCTGCAAAATGCTGCCCGGGGAGTGTGGGGGGCACATGGCACCACCGGGGTGCAGGGACAGGGACACGGCACCGACGTGGAGCACCAGTGTGGCCCCAGAGCGGGCAGGGACTGAGCTGCCCTCTTGCAGCTTCCCTGGGGTGTCACCAGCTGGGGAAGTCCCCATCCCCTGGCAGCGTGAACAGTGACCTGTGTGTCCCCAGGCTCAGTGGCTTCCCGGTGACACCACGTGCTGTTTTTCTTGGCATGACTTGTGCCTTTAAAGCTGTGGCAGGGGATGACCCATCTCAGTGCCACTAATTTGAGCCTGGCAGAGGGTGCAGCCGCTCCCTTCGCTTTGGGTTTTTGGGCCCCGGGTGACACCTGAGCGCCGCTGAGGGTGGTGGCACCTCCAGGACACCTTGTCCCATCGCCGTGCTGGCCTCTCCTTCTGGGAAATTTGGGGAGCCAGCCAGGAGCTCTGCTTTGGTGCCCTGCTGAGCCAGTGACTTGAGGAATGATTTCATGGCCTTTCCCAAGTCCCCTCGCTGGGGCTGTGGGAATGTTCTCTCTCCTCCTGCCGCCCACTGCCCCCCAGGCTTCATGTCAGACCACAGAGGGAAACTTAGGCACAAGAGAGGCCATCTCCTGGATGGGGCAGTTTCCTGCAGCTGCAGAGGCAGCAGCTTTTTAAGAATGGGGGTTATGGGGAAGGGGGATAAACACCCCGGCACATGCGTGTGCAGGGACAAGGTCGTCCCACTCAGGAACCCCCCTTCTTCCTGTCCTTAGTGCTACCACCATGGCCCAAATATGCTTCAGGAGGGAAGGGGAGGGATACAGGGAACGGGGGAGCCATGTGCAGGGAAAAGAGATTGCCACCAGGACTGTGGATGGGGCTGGGGGGACACACCAGGGCCCATCCACCCCTGGCCTCGGCACTCCGTGTGCTTTGGCAGTTGCTCAGCGGTGACAGCCCATCCCTGGGGGGGGGGATCATTAATCCTCTCTCATTATAAAAAGTTACTCACCCTTTAAGACAGAAACAAGAATATCCTGGAAATGCCTCGGTTTGGGGAGCTCTCACATTAAAGGTATGACTGAAGCCAAGAGGGTGGCTGCACGTGACGGTCGCTGGCACGTGGGCAGGTGAGATTCCCGGGCACTGCCCGGGGCTGCCGTGCTCCTGCTGCTCCCTCTGTGCCCTGGGCTGTGTCCAGCACCTCTTGTCCTCCCACCCCTTGAGCTGGGATGGCAAAACCGCTGCTTTCTTCCAGCGAGGACAGAGCCACGGCCCGGCTGTGCCTGTTCCTGCCAAACCCTCCTGCTTCGGCACTGCTGCCTCCGGGGATGAGCCACCCCGAACCTTGTGTGGGGTGCAAGGATGGCACTCACCAAACTGGCACCTCCGTGGGGCACACGGCATCGTCGAGCCCCTGGGACCCATGGCATCACCTGCCCCACGGCATTGCCCATCCCATGGGCCCAACAGCATCACCCACCTCATTGGCCCCACGGCATTGTCTGTCCCCGGTCATTGCCTGCCCCATGGGCCCGACAGCATCACCTGCCCCACATCCCTGGCCACCTCATCCCGCCCAGAGACCCCTCGGCAACGGGGAACCCCTGGGGCAGGGTGACCTGGCCAAATCCCAGCCCGGGGCCACGGGGGACCCCGGGGTTCAGGTATTTTAAGCAGGTGAGCAAGGCCGGCGCTGACGCTCTGCTGGAGGGCGGGGGCTGAGTCACGGCCGCCTGGTGGCTCAGGGCTTTAATTTGCACCCATGAAACAACATTCCCATTGCAGTTGCCCCAGGGTGAGGGGCCCCCAGAGCCCCCTTCCCTAGGGATGGAACCTTTAGCCCCCCCAAAACCCTGCTGCAGTGCCAGAACAAGGCGGGTGCCACCCCTACCTACCCAGGGACAACACCCCACGCTCGGGGTGGGTAGAGCTGTGCTGGGACACCAGGTTGGCACCCCAGGGCTGTGCCAGGGTGACCCATCCCCCTCTAAAAGGACCTTCACCCCATGAGACCGCCAGCCCTTTCCCTCCGGTGTGGGATGTGGGAGCCCAGGCTCTGTTGAGCCTCCATCTTTGCCAAAACTGGGAATGGCTTAAAAAGCCCCCCCTGGGATGAGGTTCCAGTTCTCCCGAGGCCACAGCAGGAGGGTGAGTGGCAAACCCTCCATCCCAGCTCTGGGGATGAAGCCTCACACTCATCTTGTTCCTCTGGGACAGCCAGGACCGTGTGGCAGAGGGTAGGAGCCCGAACAGCTGGAAAATACCCCCACTAAAAATCAACATTAATTTATTAGAATATTTATGATAAAAACCAAGAATCTCTCTTTACATGTGGGGTTTTTTTTCCTTTTTTTTTTTTTTTTTTTTTTCCTTTTTGTACAAGAGAATTTCCATTGCTTGTTGTTGTTGGTTTTTTTTTCCCCTCCTGGAGGCAGAGCAGGGCAGCAGGCAGGCGCAGGCAGCGACGTGGGTGCTCACCCCGGTAGATGCTGGACCCCCGGGGGGGGTCCCAGCGGGATGTGGAGTGGGGTGGGCACGTGGGGCAGGTGCCCACCAAGGCAGCGGGGCAGAGGCGACGCGTGGCAAGGCACGGCACGGGGAGGGGGAAGCGGCTGGGGGGCTCCCCTCGGGGAGGGGAGGGGGGGCGAGCACCCCGTGGCATCCACAGCGGAGGGTGGCACGTGGTGGGAGCTGGGTGGCATGTGGGGGACGAGGTGATGTGCTCAGACAGGATGCAGGACACCCCCGAGCCCGGGGAGGGCTGTAAATCACTGAAACACTCGGTGATCCCTCCAGCCAAGCCTCGGGGGAAAGATGGGTCCTTCCAAACGCAGGACCCCTGGCACCCCCTGACGTCCCCCCATCCTGTCAACTTCCCGGCCCCCACACTGTTCCTCAGCTCTCCCCCTGCTCCTCTTGGTTGCAGGAGAGATAAATAATCCCCCCCAAGTAGGAGATGCTCCCCTGGCACACCCCAGACCCCGTCTTTGGTTAAGGAGCAGCCGTTGCCGCGCTGGCACAGGGCAAGGGGCCAAGACTGGTGGAGGGTCCCCATGGGGACAGGTGACAATGGTTCCAGGAGGGATGGAGAGGCTGCTCAAAGAAAGGGGATCCTGGCTCCCCCCTTGCATGGCTCTAAGATATTTATTTGACAAGACCTGGCATGAAATGTGGGGCAAGGGGGGAGGATCCCGGGCACAGCCAGCCCTGTGGGAAAGTGGCCAGGGCAGGGAGCAGAGGCACCATCCCGAGGTCTCTGGGAGGGTCCAGGGGGGAGTGTGTGTGTGTGCCAGCTCCAGTGCAGAGCCTGGCTCCTGTTGTCCCTCTGTTCCAGAGCAAGGCAAGGGGGCAGATAAAGCACAACTGGGGAGAGGGGAAGCTGTGCCATGTCTCTATGGACACCCCTGGTCAGAGCCCCCTGTGCCACTCGCAGGTCCTGAGTGGGTGGGCACCTCTGGGAGAGCCCCGTGGGGGCTGTGAGGCACCTGCAAATCCCAGTAAATCGTCCGTCACCCCTAGGCCATGGCGCCCGAGGAGCCCGGGGCATGCCAGGGCTCCTTCCCTGCTCATCGGGGCCAGCCCAGGGCAGAGCCGTCCTGGCAATTCCCAGCCCATCCAGGACAGTCTCCCCTTCCCAAACCTGGTGTGTAGTGACAGGAAACCAAAAAAGGAGAGCAAAGAACGAACGAATGAAGAGAGAGAGAGTAACGATAACAGGGCTTCGTGCCAGCAGCTACTGCCCCTTGGGGATGAAGGGTTCCCCCTCCTCCGGCTCCGGCCGGGGCCCCGGGTCGCTCAGGCACCGCAGCATCCGCTGGTTGCTGGGGCTGTCGCCGGTCCCCGGGGTGAAGACATCGTCAGTCCCCGGGGAGGAGGGCTCCTTCACCCGCATCACCAGCCCCTCCTCATCCTCCTCGGGAGAGGGCGGGAGGCCGCTGCAGCCCTTGGGCTCCTCGTTCATCAGGTCCACCGACTCGGGGGACTGCGGCGAGGCCGGGTCGATGGTGATGATGGGCAGGTTCTCAGAGTCCGCCTTGGGTTCGTAGGCCAGTGGGTCTGGGGGGGGTGGGTCAGAGAGGGGTTAGAAAGGGAAGGGGGGGTCTCCGGGACACTCTGGTGATGCACCCCAGATATTTGAGGCTGGGGTGTTTGGGGCTGGGGGGCCTGGGCTGTCTCTCCGATTTCCAATTCTGCTGTGTAATTCCTCTCCCCGATTTCCACATCCTATCTGGAGCCACCTGCAGCCCGGCTCCATGTGGAAGGACAAAGCTGCCCTCTGCTGATGGACCGCAGTCTCTGCAGCCCCGTCACGCCCCGTCACACTGTCACCCTGTCCCCAGAGCAGGAAGGGACACACAGGACAGGAGGAACTGAGGATGACAAGGCAAGTGCGTGACAGAGGAGCTAGGTTCTTCTGCTCAGAACAGCAAACTCCTGTGGTGTGGCTGGATGGGTGTGGGATGGGGATGGTCGGGGCTGGAGAGCCCCAGGGAGCCAAGGAGGTGCAGGACAGCACACCCTCCGAGTGTTTTGGGTGCCAGCAGTGACGCTCCTGCCACAGCTCCACCCCACCTACCTGAGCCTATGCGAGCCCGGGACATGGTGGGCGAGTCCAGCCTGTGAGCCGGCACCGTCAGGTAGTTGTTCATCTGGAATGGGAGCACAGGGACTGTCTCAGTGGAGTGGCCAAGGTACATGGGGAAGGGGAAGCAGGGAACTGACCCCAGGCCGCAGGGATGAGCAAGGAGCAGCAGCGGGATGCACAGGACACGTGCACACATCCTCCCAGCCACGCTGCAGGGAACTGCTCACACCCTGGGGCAATCAGAGACCCCCAAGGTTTGGGGTCACCCACTGTCACCTGAACCTCAGCCCCCTCCCTCTGCCAGACACTCATGTCCTTCCCAGGCTGGGAAGCCACCCTGTCCCCCTCCCAGCCTGTGGCAGCATCCCAATTCCAGCATTCCCCTGACACCTTCTGTTCCAGCTGCCGGGCCTTCTGCCTCCGCAGGAGCATCTGGTTCCAGGCCTCCTCATAGGGGTCGGCCACGAGTGTGTGCCGGTTGTAGGATCGCAACTGGGAAGAGACCCCAAGGAAAGGAGACATTAAAATCCCACATGGAAAGGGAAGGAAGGTCACAGCCTTGTTTTCCCTGGAGATGGATGAAACAGCCCACCAGTGGGCAGAGCAGCTCCAGGCAAACTGGTGGCTCATCCCTTGTGTGCCTCATCCTGACCCACCTCAGCCCAGCAAGGGTTTAAAGGCTGGGCTCACCCCTTGACCAAGCCATCCTTCCCCTCAGATTATCCCAGATTATCAGGAGGAAAAGCCTCCTGGGGATGGAGAGCCAGGCCAGGAACACAAAGGGCAGCAGGGTAGGGACAGTGGGAGTGAAGGGCCTAGCTGAGGGCTTCTGGTGGGCAGTGGTCTTGCCATCCCAAGCGAGGCAAAGGGGACACACACAGTGCCAGGGGACACCTCACCCTCTGCCTGGTTTTCTGCAGGTTGTTGCGGAGGATTTTCCGGATCTCCTCCTCCTTGTCCTTGGACAGGGCTGGCAGGATACGCTCCACAGGGAGGGACTTGGGGTTGATATTCCTGCGTGGACAGACAGGATTCAGAGTGACACCGCGATGGCTACACACGACCCAAGGGCTGCTTGCCCTGTGGCCACTAGCAGGGAGCACTGAGGGCCCCATGGGAAGGTGCCAGGGCTGGGAACTCACTGGATGGAGACGGTGGAGACAGCGGAGGGGATCTTGCCTATGCCCCCACTCTCCACCAGCTCGATGGCCTGTTTCATCTCCATCTTGTGGTAGAAGGCGATGAGCTGGGGCTCCTTGGAGCGCTCCCCTGCGATCAGGCACTTCTTCACATATTTCTTGTTGAAGCGGTTCAGCCTATCCAAGGACACAGGGAAAGAAGGAGCAGTGACATGTCAGACCTCCCCCTGCCCCGCCACCCACTCCCTGCTCCCCATCCCAGGCCCAGGATAGCATTTTTACCGGTGGGCTCAGTTCCCACCAGCGCAGGTCAGGACAAGCTGCTCTGAATCCCTCCTGAGCCAGACAGACTCCAAAACACCCAGAAGCTGCTCACACCCACTATGGATGGTCCTGAGCTCCTGCAGGGACCAGCCACCAGCAGCTGCCACCCTGCTGTGGTGAAGGGGCACAGCCCCGCTTGGACCCAACCCAGGGCCATAATTCACCTCAGAGAGTGTGTGTGTGGATGTTACAGCCTAGGGAAAAACCCAGAATGGGGCTGAGAAACCTTCTGGGTGGTGATTCCAAGCCTTCCCTAGCCACCAAACCTCCACACTCACTTGTCCTTCCAGTGGTGATGCCCGTAGTGACCACAGATGTCCTCGATCCCCGTCAGAAGGTGATCCAAGAACTGGAAGAGACACTCCCAGGCATCAGCAGCTCGGAGGGCTGTTGCCCACCCTCTCCCCACCCCTACACCCATGCTGACACAGAGGGCACTCAGGGGGTGCAAAATCAGGGCTGTGGGTCCAGGATGGGCCTCGGGAGGGCAGGACAGACCTACACAACCAGGCTGCGGCTCTACCAGGCACAGGGGAGAGCTGGGTCAGAGCGGGCACTGGACGACACAGACGGGGGAGAGCCCTCGCTCTGTCCCCCCTTACCTTGGGCACTGATTTAGGGGCAGGTCCTGCTCTGTGAACCCGCCTGGTTACAGCGGTGGAGGTGGCAGAAGCAGAGAGAGCAGAGGGCTAAGGCGGCGACGAGAAGCGCGCGGGGAGGGCCGGCCGGAGCAGCGCGTTACCTGCGTGTGGATCTCTTCGTTGATGGAGCGCTTTGTCTCTTGCTTCTTCTTCACGGCCAGCAGATCCACCAAGGGCCGGATGGTCATGCCCTAGGGAAGGGGGAGAGGGGGTTAGATCTCTTCCCAAGGCACATTGGTGGGAGCAGGGTGGGTTTGGCACAGCCAAAATCACTGTTGGTGTCACCAGGCAACCTCAAGAGCTTTCGGGGGGACAGTGACAGGGTCAGAGATGGAGGGTGGGGTTGTGCTCCTTGCTCTCCACGCACACACAGAGCCACTAAATAACCCCTTTCCCTCTGAAACCAGAACCTGAGCACCACCAACCTGCACGAAAACTGTGAAGAAGATGACGGTGATGATGGCTGTGAGGAACATGTCCCTCATGCCGAAATGTTTGTAGTCCAACAGGTACCCGAGGGAGAAGGCGATGGCTCCCCGCAGGCCCCCGTAGGCGATGATGAACTGGTCCTTCGGCGTCAGCTTCACAATTCGAAACTTGTTGATGAACCAGGTGAGGACCAGGACACCTGGGGGAGCAGGGCAGGCTTTTGTGTGAGCAGATGGTGAAGGATCCCCTCCAGACCCAAAGAGACCCCCAGTAGCCCAGCCTGCAGTGCAGTGTCACCCTCCCCAGGGTTGTGGGTGCGGGTGGGTGCTGTCCTGCTGCTCATCCCAACATCCCTCACCTGGGACAAACATCTCCCAAAGCCAACCACCCGCAGGGGTGATGCCCACGGTGGAGCAGTGCCACCCAGTCAACTCCAGTCTCCCCAGCAAGGCAAACCTGGGCATAGCCGTCCTGAGAGTTGCCCATGGCCCAGCACCAGGGCGGCCACATGGGACAGGGCTTGGAGCAACCTGGTCTAGTGGAAGGTGTGGGGGAACTAGGTGGTCTTTAAGGTCCCTTCCAACCCAAAGCATTCCATGATTCTGTGACCATCCCCAAGGACTTTGCCACCACACTGACACCTCACCTAACACCCTGGCGATGAGGCAGAAGAGCAGCGTGCTGATGACGAAGGTCCAGTTCCAGTAGTGGTGACCAGCCACGGTGGAGACACCCAGGAAGATGAAGATGAGGGTCTCGCTCACGCTGCTCCACATCTTGAGGAAATACTTGATGGTGGTGTGGGACTTGTGGGAGATGTTGGCTTCCACATAAGGCCTCATGACCACGCCAGAGGCGATGAGCCTGGGGGCAAGGTTGTGGCACTCAGCAGCTCTGGGGACACGGGGACACCCCCAAACGCTGGCCCTGCAGCAGCGTTTTGTGCTCTTACACCAAACCACAGAGCAAGGACAAAGCCTGTGAGGCACCAGCAATCATTCAAGGCCTCCAGAGAAGGCAACAGGGGGTTTCTTCTTTCCCCTGGCAGGGCAGCAGTGAGCACTGGAGCCAGGCCCTGCCTGTTCCTGTGTACCCAGGAGAATGGAAAACAGGCTGCCAGTGCCCTGGGATCTGTGGAACAACTCAAGAGAGTCACTTCCCTCATCTGCCTCCCTGCTTATCCCACCCCAAACACACCTCTGGGCATGTACTGGTCATGCTGGGCCAGTGGTTACACCACAGTGAATCCTCCAAACGGTCCTGGGGACAGGAGGGCGTCTCATCCCCCCCATTCCCAACTCACGCCATGATGCCGGAGAGGTGGAAGAGCTCGGCAGAGAGATAGGCCATGTAGCTGTAGAGGAAGACGAAGAGGGGCTCGATGACTCGGATGTGGGAGGTGAAGCGGGACGTGAAGGCGGCGATCACCCCGTAAATGACGCCCACCAAGACACCGCCCAGTGACACCACGAAGAAGCTGAGGAAGCCGAGGATGATATCGAGGATGGTCACCTGCTCGAAGTTGGCAAACTCCTCAAAGAGGTGGTAGAGGACCTGGCAGGGAGAAAGGAGACAGGGGTTCAAACTGTCCTGCTGCCAAGGGACAACCCCACCTCGGAGGAGACCTGCATGGGGACCTTCCCTGGGAGCCAGGCAGGGTCCCAGTGTGGCACACCTGGGCTGAGGTGTGTCAGTGCTTGGTGACCCCAGGTTGGGTCCTGTGCTGGACCAAGCCTCACACCAAAAAAGGCTGGTGGTGCTTTGCTACACAGGCCCATAGGGACTGACCAGCTCCTCGTCCTCTGTGGCTCAGAGGGACACTGGGCCATCAGAGATGTGTCTGGGACAGCTCTGCTCTCCAACTGTCCCAGGAAGACCTTTGGTCATGGTCTGAACCAGCCAGAGACTGTTCCTGTTTCCCAGTGGAAAGGTCAGGACGGATCCAGGCTTGGAGACCCTTGACAGATGCACAGAGAGAAAAGCCACCATCTGCTCTGCTCAGCCTGGAGAAGAGCCTAAACCCTTGAGACAGCTTTTGTAACTGAGGGAAACCTCACAGGAGGAGCCCATCCCAGGCTGCATCACCTTCTCCCACCTCCAGGCACTGGAGAGATGTTAAGGTAGCATGTCAGGATGGGGAAAGGGATTTAGAGCCTCCTGCAGCAACAGCAGCACTTGCAAGCAAGGAGAGGGTGAGGGGCCAGCTTCTGCCTGCCAGGGCTGGGCCCTGGGACATGGGCAGGGACAGATGTGGCAGCAGAAGGCAAAAGCAATCCCCAGGGATGGGAGCAGGGACACGGATCCTGCAGGCAGCCCCTCTGGTCATAAATGGGGCAGAAGTGCCTGGGAGGAGCCCTGTGGTGGGTCAGCATGTTCGTCATCACCAGGAACCTCAGCAGCAGCACAGCAGCACGCTGAGCAGCCAGCTCCAAAATGGACAGCTGGGATATGGGAGAGGAGCCAGGAAAAAGCAGTGGGTCAGAATTAAATTTAGAGGTCAGCTCTGCAGAGAGGAGGAGGCCACGCAGACAGCTGAGCCAGCACCTGGACACCGATGTCCTTTGGAAATGCAGCAGGCCTGGCTCCACCTCTCAAAGGTCCCTGCAAAGCTGCTGCTCAGAAGGGGGCCGAGGGGTGGTCTGGTGGGATGCCAGCCTGGCTGCAGCCCCCGCAGCTCCCTTCTTGCCATGGCTGGTGATGTCCTGCCCTCCCACCTCCCCATGGCTCCATCTGGAGGACAGCAAAGGTGAGCACATGAGAGGAGATAAAGGAAGCAGCAGCTACGTGGCCGTGCTGCCTGACCCAGCACCAGCCCCTCTTCTTTCCCTGGCAGGAGAGGCACGGGCATGGCAGCAATTCCACCCTGGAGAGCTGATTCCCAGCAAACCAAGGCACCAGGCACAGTCCCTGCTCTTCACCAAGAGGCAGCAGCTGGCTGGACCGTGTGCCTTTGGCCTCGCCAAACCACCAAGTAAACCGCTTCACCTTAACTCACCTCCGCAGTGTTCTAAGCCGCTATATTTAGCTTTGAGCCGCACAGGGTTCGGAGCGAGCGGAGCTGCCGCAGCTGAGCAGCTTGGAACGGCCCTGACACCAGCTGCCAGCCCCGGTGTCCTGCTGCCGCCACCCCGAGACGCTCCCCCGAACCCAGCCCCTCCGCGCACTCACCACCGTGACGGCGTCGTTGAGCAGCGACTCCCCGAAGACCAGGATGTGGAGCAGCTCGTTGATGTGGATCTCCTCGAACACGGCCAGCACGGCCACGGGGTCCACGGCAGAGATGATGCTGCCGAAAAGCAGGTTGGCCAGGAGGCCGATGTGGTTGAGGCCGGGGCCACCCAGCTGGCACACGGCGTACATCAGCCCCCCAAGGAAGAAGGCGTTCCAGAGCGTCCCCACCACGGCGAAGATGAGGATGGTGCCCAGGTTCTCGGTGAACTGGCGCAAGGGGAGGAAGTAGCCGGCGTCCAGGATGATGGGAGGGAGGAGGAAGAGGAAGAAGATGTCCGACTTGAGGATGGGGGGCTTCTCGCCCACCCCTTTGATGAGCCCGCCGACCAGAAGGCCCACCACGATGAGCAGGCAGCTCTCGGGAACGATGCTGGACACTGAAGGGATCACGTGGAAGCCTGGAGAGGAGGAGGAGAGAGGAAGACACGTGTTGGTTGTACAAATGGAAGGTGTTGTCTGCAGGAGGACACCCCTGCTGGGGTCAGGGAGCAGCTCCTAGATCTCCCTGCACTCTTCAGCATCCACTAACTTCGTGTGCCTCAGTTTCCTCTCCTGCCCCAAGAGGGAAACCCTGACACTCCGTCAAGTGGAAACCAGACCCACACACCCTGACACTGCTGATCTCAAGCCAGAACATAACAGTAAACACCAGTTCAACAGCCACCCTTGGGACACCCCAGGGTCTCTCTGCAGACCCCCAGGCCCACGACAGCTGCCTGTGGCACAGACAGTTCTCCCCACACAAGCTGTTGCTGGCTCCAGCTCTTCCCATTGCAGCTAATCCCGAGCACACGTAAAAACTGGCATTTCCCACCCTGCCCACCCACTGCCATTACTCCTGGCATGCCAGGTGCTGGCAGCAGCACAGCGCCCATCCCTGGTGATCCCTGACGCAGGGGAGCTGGTGCTTGGTGGGTTTCAGGACGCAATTACCCTTCCTGCAGCTTCAGGAGCCAGCTGCAAGGTTTCACGTGGCTGGCTGCAGCAGGGACAGGATGAATCCTTGAGGTGCAAGGTAACAGGGAACACGTTTTCCCCTTTTTTAATCACAGCATGACCCCAAATGCTGATCTCTGAGCCAGCCATGACCTGCTGGGATGATATTCCCCCACCAAACACCCCCCAGCCAGGCATCTGCCAGCACACCGATACCCACAGAAGGATTTTGGGTTCCCTGGATCTTCTCCCAGGCTTTATAATTATTATTTTGAAGCGAGGCATATTTGTTCCCTGGCAAGGGAAGCAGCTTAAAATAAGGAACCCTGCCTTGGCATCGCATGTTCCTCCATTCCTTCCGGCCGGGCGGCTGTGCCATCTGCACATCGTTTCACAACATATTAAATCCCATTCCATAACGAGTCACGATCCCGCTGATGATCCGGAGCTCCCCCCCGGGCCCCCTCCCTGAGCCTGCGGGGACCACATCTGCGCCACGGTGCTGGCTCATCCCTCCTCCACCTGCGCAGCCGGGCGGGGAAGGCGCCGCATCAATCCGGCTCCGATGGGAAAAGGTGTCGCTTCCACAATCCCTCCCCAAGGACAGGCAGTGAATCAGCTCCCAGCCACGGCCACGGGGGCAGGATTAGATCCCAGATTGCCACCTGAGCTGCAGGCACAGGGTGGGAGAGCCCAAAGGATTCATCATGCCTGAGGTCTGGCCGCACCATTCCAGCTGCTCCAATGGGTCCCCGGTGCCGGAGCGATGTGGGAAGGAGCCCAGTGTCTACCCTGGCTTTGCCACAGCAGCACCAGCAAATGCTCAGTGGCTTCTGGCTCAGGTATGAGGGGAGGCCCGGAGGAGATGGGAACATCCAAACTTTCTCCCGGAGCTCTCCCAAAATCCAAACACCCTCGTTCAGGGACTTCCCAGCCTGGATGCAGCTCCGGATTCACCCCCACAGGGTTTTTCCCTCTGTCTCGGATCCCCTGGAGCCCACACAAGCGCTGAGCAACCCAAGGCAGCCCTGGCAGGGTGCTCCCCACGGGAGGGGAGGCAATAATCCCTTTTCCATGCACAGCTCATGCAAACACCGGGAACAACCGACCCTTCCAGCACGCCGGGCAATTGCTGGCTGGAATAAGGCTTAAAGCCACACAAGCAGCGAGAAGCCCTCAGCAAATCAGTTTTTGCTTGCTAAGTATGTTCAATCATGAATAAAACACAAACACTGACAATTAAGCATCTCTCACTTCTTCCCCACAGGCCCCAGGATTCCATTAAACTGGAACATTCGTGTGCTGATGGGAATTCTATGGTTTAGAGCCTTTCTGTAGGGTCCTAAAAATACACTCACACGGGCTGCATTTTAATTATGCCTTTGATTTCACTGAATCTCAGCCATTTTTCGCTCCCTGCTTTCTCTGCTTTAGTATTTTTAGAGCGCTCTAGAGCTCATCTGGACCAATCTGTTGGTGGGATCCTGCTGGGATCCTGCTCTGAGTGTTCTAGCATCCCGCTTTGGGGTGGGAGTGACAAATGGGAAGAAAGCCTCTCGCTGTGGGGATGATGCCAGGCAGGGGTGAACGGGTTTGATCCCAGCTCTGTGCCTGAATTTCCCTCCTGGAGGATGAGAAGGCTGTGGCAGGATGAGGAAGGCTGTGGCAGGATGCTGGGTGATGAGGATGGCCAGCCATGGGCACATCCAGGGGCAGCAGGAAGGGGAATAAGCCTTGGTAATAACTATAATAATAATAATGCTTAATACCCTCCAGGCTCCTGTTTCTGGCTGATCTGGTAAAGATTATTTGCTGTTCACCTGCACCTACTGAGAGGATAAGACAGCTGGTCCCTGGCACATCCACCTTTGGAGGATGAACAGGGATGCACAGGCGAGCACATGGAGCAGCTTCACCCATGAAGAAGCACCCACTGCATTTCAAGTAGTTTTCCTGAATCCCACCGGCAGGGAATTCCCCTTGAGACCTCATTTCCCTGAGAGCAACCCCTGACCCCCAAATCCCCTGCCTGGGGCACGCACAGTCACTCAAGCGACTGTTTTCCCCTGGAAAACAAACTCCATGGGAGCAGCTCCCCTGTGGATCAAACAGCATCAAACAGCACCGAAACTATTAAAAGAGAGACCAGTTGACTCAACGTCAACCCCAAGAGCTTGAGCAAACAAGGAAAAGGAAATCCAGGAGTTAATAGATCCTATTAAAAAAGTTCCTTGCCCACACCACACAGCCCGGCTTCCACACGCCCAGCAAGGGAGCACGGGGATTGCTATTCCTTGGGTTGGGGCAGAAAGGAGATGGGACTGGAATTCCAGTTTTAACCACAGTCTAAACACTTGGAGGACTGGAGGAAACACCCACCCTTCAAATGAAAGCGATTTTGGGGCAAGGGAAGCTGTCGCAAGGCAGTGCTGGCGCTGCAGCTTCTGAAGGTTTCTTGTCTTTCTGTTGGGATCAGCAGATTCACACGGGGCCATTCTCAAGGAATCGATGGCAACATCAGGAATTTCCCCCCACTAACTTCTCCAACACGAGGGCTCCCATTTCAGCTGCCTAAGGGTTCATCCCCATCCCTCCGAGGGGGAGCTGGGTTGCTTTTCCCAAGGCTCCGGCTGCTGGCGGATGCCGAGCCATGTAAATATTTACTCCCGAGTAATCAGCCAGGGAGAGACTCTGCCCCACGTGTGGCTTTTTTCCTTCCTGGGCTGTATCTGGGTTACTGCAGCCCTGGCAGGGGCCGGATGCTGTGCCTGGGGTTATATAAGCTCCATCCAGCAGCCTCTGCTCCCTCCCCCTGCCTAATGACTCCAAACCCACCCCGATCTGATCGGCTTCCATCCTCAGCCTGGGCAGGAAGAGCCCGGAGGGGATGTGGAGGGAAGGGATAGGGAGGGAAAGGTGATGGCACCCAACCCAGACTCAGCATTCCCACCCTGGAGATGTCAGAAGGAGCCAGGTCCCACACGTTTCCCACCCTGCAGCTGAACCTGAGGTGATCTCCACACCCTGAGGTGCTCACAGACATTTGGGAACCCTCTCCCAAGGCCAGAAGGGAATGATTTGTAGCTTCCCAGCACCCTGGCCGCTGCAATACAGATCCATATGGCACAGGATCCAAGGTCAGGCTTAGTCAGAGCTCTGGCAGCGCTCCCTCCCCTGATTTTAAAGACCTCCCTCAAAGCAGCGCGGAAAGAACATTAGAGGAACACTTTAATCAAACACTTTTCATGGAGGAAAGGAGGTAAAGCCTTCACGCACTTCCCTGATGCAGGTGAGGTCAGGGAGATGCTGACATCTCTCATTCCAGCTCCTACCACGGGGACATTCCTGGAGTCGGAGCTGTAAGAGGCTCTGCAATTCCCATGGCCCTGAATAATGCTGGAGTTCAGAGGCAATAAAAAAAAGAAAATTAAAAAAAACACCACATACATGTCTTCCTGCAGCAGGAGTCACTGGTGCCAGCCCTGGGGACAAGGGGGTTTGTCCCTGCAGCTGGGGTTGGCATGAGCCATCACATCCCCCTGTAGGTTGAATTAGGGTGGGATTAACATCCCCTCCTTTCACAGGAGGGGAAGAAATACGAAGGAGGAGGGAAGAAAGCCCACTTGGTTGGTGTTTCAAGCTGGAGTCTGGTAAAGAGGGGGAGGAAGGAGGGAAGGGAGCACGTGGAGCAGCTGGAAGGGCTCGGCACGCTCACGGTTAAGCCGGATGCTCCTGTGGCTTCACCCCGGCTTCCCAAGCACCCACGCATGGGAAGATTGTTTCGGGAAAGCCAGGATGCTTCCAGGATGATGCCTGTTAGCTAAGAAGAGGCACAAAACCGAGACTGGCTACAAAAACACCCTGTCCTCCCAGGCTTCCAAGTTTACTGGAGCAGCTGCAGGCTCCAGCAGGCAGGAGGAATGACACAATTATTAACCAGGGTTAGGCAGCCCTCCCACCCCCCTGGATGATTTTTCTCTGGAAGGAGGCAGAGGAAGGGTCAGTCTGGGTGAGGGGGTGGTGAAGACCCCCGGGTGATGCTCACTGGGGACCCAGGGGTGATTTTTTGGGGTGCAGGGTGGGAGGGAGTGGCTGAGGAGCTGGAAAAGCCCTGGGAGAAGGCACAGGGTCTGGGAAGGAGGCAGCGAGGGGGAGCAGGCATGCTCAGAAGGGCTGCCCTTCTGAAGGACACTGCAGAGAGCAGGGCTGGAGGAGACACACGTGTCTGAGCAGCACCAGGGCCACTCCAAAGGCCACTTTAACCCTTTAGGACACTGGGCTGGGTGGGCCCTACAGAGAGGCAGCAGCCCTGGGTCAATCAGCAATCCCAGTGGGGAGGGATGCAGGCAGACATGGACACCATCCCATATTCCTGTGTCACATGGGGATCATGGAGAGCCCCCACATGTGGACACTTTGCTGGCTGAACCCCAAAATCACTGATGTGGATTTCTCTCTTCCCTTGCCTGACCATCAGTTGCCCAAAGATCAGCCAGGCTTTGCTGATGGCTGGTGGCCTCCAGCACAGCCCTCATGGGATGTCTCCCTGGGAGTGTTTCAGCCCCGCTGTGCATCTCCCTTGGAAAAGATGGAGCTGGATCCAGTGGCTCCCTGGAAAGACAGGGAGTGAGGAGCCTGGGAAGGGCACGGAGAGAGCTGCGTGCTCCCAGCACCAGCAGCAGATGCAGCAGGGGAGCCTCGAGGGAAGGGGATGAAAATTGAACTTGCTCGAAAGGAATTAAATAGCTGCTGATTTACACCTATAAATAGAGCGAGGCTGCGGTTCGTGTCACCCTGTAAGGGGAGGTGGGAAAACCACGGTACTTAAATTACACCCAGTGCATCTCCCAGTGTCACCACATGCCCTGAGCTTCCAAGCCCCACGGAGCTGTCCCACTGGGACGGCACGTGCGGGGCCGTGACGCAGCTTCGTCACGCAGGGGTTTAGTGCAGGTCCACATCCCCCCCAAGTGCTCTCCTGCAGCTCTTTTTGGGCTGGTTTCAGCAATTTGGGTTGGTTTGGGCAATCTGTAAGAGAAGCACCCAGTGGTTTCAACGTTCAGAACGGAAAAGCGTTGATTTTCCACCCCAAAATGACATTTCCTGGTGTGAAGTTGACTTCTTGTCTTTTGTTTAAAGATACAGGTACAGAAAGTGCTTCTAAGCAAAACAGTTTCCTCCAGAACAAACCAAATGTTTCATTCAAGCCTCATTATTTTCTTGCCGCTAATTAAGAAGAAAAGCCAAGAACCAGGAAGGTAATTAATTTATGCTGCTTTTTGTGACTCACTGAGTTAATGCAGATACCATACAGGGGCCACAGAGCCACCCCCCCACCCCAAACCTCTCTGTGGGCTCGGTGTGCAAAGCAAAGCACAGAGAGAGAAGGGAAAAGCAACATATCTGGCCCTAATTTCGGGGATCACTCCTGCACCCCAGCCATGGGTGGACAGGGGCTGTAACCAGAATTGGGGTTAAAAATCCACGAGCATCCAGCACTGCCCTGCAGCCTCCAGACATTTTCAGACGTGAGGATGAACTACATCCACATGGGATGTGGGTGGGGAGGGTATGAAGTCCTGGGTTGCGCCTGGGCTGGGACCTTGCAGGGTTTGCCCACCCAAGGTGCCCAGCACAGCCTGGCTGTGATCCCAACCAGCCACCAGAGCTGGATCACACACAACACCCCCAAAAGTCGTGTTGTCACAGCCAATAACCATTAAGACCCGTTGACGAAGGGACCGTTTTATTTTCTCTTGGTGTGACATTACCACCCCCTTACCCACAGACCTTGCTCGAACAGCTGGGCCCCACCTCAAAGCCACTGAACTGCCCCTTGTTTTCCCTCTCTTTCTCCATAATGCAAATACCCCGGGGGTAAATGGAAAGAGTTTCCTGTGATAGGAGCCCAAGAGCCGCCTGGTAGAGCCTGCAGCTCCCCGGATCCCGCTTATCCAGCCCCAACGCCTACGTGTGGGAGAAGGTGACCTGGCTGCACCCTGCCTGCTTTGCACAAGATAAGAACAGCGTTGATAGCATCGGGCCAGCCCTGGAGTGACTCAAAAGCCACGGAACAAAAAGCAGACACTGACAGGTACCAGCCTTGCTGCAGCTCAGCCAGGCAGCCACAACCCAGAACCTGTACCAGCCCGGCCCTCGCACACCTCCTGAGGACTTGTGACAAAGGGTTTAGGTTGGATATTAGGAAAAGGTTCTTCCCCCAGAGGGTGCTTGGGCACCGGAGCAGGGTCCCCATGGCAGTGGTCACAGCACCAATCCTGACAACAGCCTCAGAGACATGGTGTGACTCTTGGGGATGGTCCTGTGCAGGGCTAAGAGCTGGACTCAATGATCCCTGTGGGTCCCTTCCAGTTCAGCATATTCCATGATTCTGTGACTCTGTGGTCAGGAGGGGCTGGCAGGGGGATGCAGCAGGGCTCTGAGGACTGACAGTTTCCCAGTGGCACCATCCTCCTGCAGCAGCAGTTCACAGGCAGTTCCCACTGGCAGGCCCCAAATAAATCCTCCAGTGGAAGGGGAGACAAGTGTGGCCACGCTGCACTCCAAGGCAGCTGGAGGGAGAAGCCGTGCCTTTCCCAAATCTCACTGTCCCCTGGGGACCTTTGGGGAGCAAAGCCCACACTCCTGAACAGGATAAACACAGAAAAAGCTGCAGCCAGAGCCTTCCTCCTGGATGCTGAGAGCTTCCCATGCTCCCTGCACACACGGGATGGGTGCCAGGGCACCAGCAGGAGCGATGCTGGTGTGGCTCCCTGCAAGGTCAGGGTGCCAAGGACAGTTCAGAGCTGATCCAGGGGACAAGGATGGGCTGTCTCATGCCTGGAGCCTTTTGGAGAGCAGCTTTTTAGAGCCATTTCATGCATTTTAGCTGCGAGGCCGTGGGGAATGGTGATCACGGGAATGGGTCTGGTGTGCTGGTTTAACAGCCATTTTGGGAGGGCATGGAGGGAAGGGTGAGTAGGGGGTACTGATCCCTCTCTCCTGCACCAGCCATTGGCACAGCACAGCTGGGCACACAGAGGGTGAGAAGCTGAGCCCTGGCACAGGCAGCAACTGCCAGGCAGGGCAAGGGCAAAGCCTCTTCTGGTAACTCAGTGCCTGCAGCAACACCCCATAGGAATGTGCCTCTAATCCCATACCAGCCCCAGCAGGCACTGCCAGGCTCCAGAGGGATGCAGGGAGTGCCAAACTTCACACCCTGGTGAAGCAGCGCCCTCCCAGCCACGGGCATCACCAGGGGAATACTCAAGGATGGTGATGGCACCACCAGGAAGCTGGGAGGTTGTGGATTTTGTGTAGGGCTTGATCTGGAGGTGCAGAAAGGTCCCCAAAAAGATGAGCAGCCTGGGGAACATGACCAAAGGCGTCACAGCATCCTGCAGCAGCCGGAGTCAGGAGCCGCATGCAGATGAGCCCGGCTCCCTACCTGCCCTGACACCCTCCCAGGAGCAACACGCTCCCCTTGGAAAGGCAAACCTCATTTTTCCCACCCAGAGCACCCCTGGAAGGTCGAAGGGGAGGGGAGAAGGGTGCTGCACCGCAGCCAAGTGGGACACAGGTGTGGTGGGACCCCGAGGGCAGCGCTGCAGTGCTGCAGAGCGGGAGGGGGATGCAGCGATCCCGGAGAGCTGTGAATCATCCGCAGGCACCCTGGATATCAGCCTGCCAGGATGGGCGGCCCCCCTCCCAGAACCTGCTGTGTACACTTAGGAATAAGCTGTTTACACTGAGAATTCAGTGATATCACAGAGATCTCTCTCTTGGGCACGATTCAGCCTCAGTACCCACTCGCCCCTCTGGCACAAAGCTTCTTCATTTGTTCTTCCCACTTGGCTACTCCCCATTCAAAGGGGCCATGCCCACCTCTCTTCCCAAACATCCTGGGACAGCTCAGGGAAGCCCACAAGCCCTCTGCATGATCCAAGGACCGGGCCTTCCCTGCAAACCAGACAGCAAACCTCCATGTGTCGAGCCTGCAGCTTTGCAGACAAGCGCCAAAGAGCCGGCGGCAATTCCTCCCAATTAAACCTCATTGCCCTGACCCAGAAGGTCTGGTCAGCCAGGCGAGCCACAGACAGCCCGAGTGCTCCTAATTCTCCCCCTTCTGACTCTAAAAGATACACTAATTAATTAAGATCAACCCAAACCAAACAGTTGGCTCCGCTGTGCTGCGTGGAGCAGCTTGCAGTGAACTCTAATTGCGGCGCTGGCGTCTATTAGTGGGAGAGGGACTCATCCTGCTTTGTCTGCACTGCTCCAACTTGGGCTTTCACTTGCTTTAGGCTTAGGTTAAGGTTAGGCTTGAGTTTAGAAACAGTTCCAGGCCAGCCAGCACCTCCCCACAGAGGGGAAAGCATCCACTGCAAGAGGCACGTTCGGGGGAGACCCATGTCCAGAAAACCTGCCTAAAACAGGCTGAAAGTGCCAGGTTGTCACTGCCCTTGCAGGCAAGGCAGGGCAGGAGTGATCCTGCTTCCCTGACTCATCATACCTGATTCAGGTAAGCCCTAAAAGCCCATTTTTCCCACCACCTACTTCCCACCCGGACACTTGTGTGGCTCCATGCTGCAGCACAGCAGGCATTCCCTGGAATCTCACAGGGAGCATCCATGCTGGGCAATGTCCCCAAAGGGCTCACGGTGCCAGCGGTGATCATCGCAACGCCAAAATTTCGGGACCAATATCCCCTCTGACCAGGCTGGGATGGATCACAGCCCAATGGCACCTTGGCTGGGATAAGAATGGTGAACATTCCAGGGAAGAAGGGAAGGCAGCACCAGCCTCCTGGGAGGAGAAGGTGTCCATACACAACCATAACGTGCCCTGACAGCAATCCATGGACAGAGGCCTTTAGGAGAAACACTTAAACATACTTATTTTTGAGAGCAGGGAGAACCAAGGCAGCAAGAGCACGTCACCCTCATTTTATCTCCTAAGCACTCACAAGAAATTAACAGATCAATTGGGAGTCTTTTACAGGGCTGGTATTAATTTCCTCCCAGCTGTAAAAAGGAAATGAGAGACAAAAGGCATTAAATGGACTTGCCCAAGTGCCCGAGTGAATGGTGTGAGAGCTGGCGTGAGAACCCAGCAGCTCCCAATTTCCACCCTATGTTTAGATAATGCTTCTCCTTCACACCAGAAGGAAACCCAAGGACACTCTGCAAGAAAAGCAGATCTTAAGAAAAACCTAATTGCTTTTAAAGAGTGAGAGGCTCAGGGTGCCTTGGACTGTCACCCCACAGCTACAGCACTTCAAGCAGGGAGAAAAACACAGAATCAACTGGAGATGCTGCTGGAGCAGTGATGGTTTGGGAGGCTTCAAAGTTCTCCTCCACCTCTCTGCAGCTCCAGAGCTGACCCATGACAAAATGTTGTGAAACGTTCTCCTCTGAGCTTTGAGAAACCAGTCAGGGTTTGGCACTACGTGCCCAAACCTCCAGCGACTCCGGGTGCTCCGGTAACCCCAATCCCTCCTGACTACATTCCTCTAACTGGCACGTTACAGAGCCACTCCCAAGCCACAGCCTGAGATTATCAAACCTGTTCAGAGCCCCCAGGCAAGCTCCACACACAGCTTTTCTAGGGTGGAACCGCATGAATCTTTACCAACACATGGCACTCACCCAGCAGGATCCGGGCATGCAGGTACGGAGGCACACGGGGACAAAATGCCACCCAGATTTCTGCTGCTGCTGCTCCGACACTCATTTTCACTTTTTCCCACCAGCTCTGGATGCGTGAATCCCACAGCCAAGCCTGCAAGGCTGGGATCTTCCCGGCACAGCTCATTTACCCTGGAAAACTGAGTCTTCTCTAGAGACAACAACACGCTCATCCAAGTTCACATCCTTCAAAACTATCAGAACAGCGACAGCAGCTGGACTTGAGCATTCTGGGGAGGCTGAAGGTTTAGAAAAACTTCTCCAGCTTCAGGGAAAGGGCCCAGCAGCTAAACATAACTCACTCTCACCAGCCACGCTCTTCTCAGACTCCCTCAGCTGCCGCAAGGCGCTGGATGCCGCGAATAGCTGGGTTAGGAGGGGTCAGCGCCGGGGGATTTCTAGAATAAAATCCTCCCAGTTAACATCTGCATGCTGCAAAGGGAGCCTTCACGCTGTTTGATGCAGGTGGTGAACGCTCTGGAGCAGAAGGGACTCAGGTTGATGTGAGGAGACAGCACCTGGTCACCCAAAATTAGGGTCCGATCTGGACACCCAAATTAAGGCTCCAGTCGCTCTCCCAGCTCCTTGCCCTCAACCACATTTAATTCCCAGTTCCTGCTGGCCCTCGAAGCCTTAGGGAGAGTTAAAGTTGAGCCAGCACGAGGTGACTACGGACAAACTCCGCAAGCAGAGCGATGCCAATCAGCCTTTCCCAGGAAGGGCAGATTTCCTACCGGGAACACGGGCAGGAAAGACAAACAAAAGCTTTTCAGGAAACAACCTGTTGGTCTCCACTCGGACAGGAGGGAGGAGGTAATTGCAATTAGCACTGATTACTGCCGGGCTTTGCAAGCCCAGACAAAGTGACACCACTTTCAGCACACGCCAGTGGTGAGTCCAGAGCCAACTGAGCACTCGGCCACCGTCACCTATTCCCCGGCTTTCGTCAGGAGCTGCCAGCACACCCAGATCCCACCCTGGTGAGAGACCCCGGGGGCTGGAGAGCCTTCCCTGTCAGACACCATTCCAGCCTTCCAGCACCGTTCCCAGCCAGGATGCTATTTCACACCCAGCCGAGCTCCTGGGAGCAGATGCTCTTCCCTCCACATAGCAATTCAGACAGGAGAGGAGCTGTGCCTTGCAAAACACACCCCCAGGGACCAAGGCTGCTCTGGGAAAAGCATTCCCAAGGGAAACTGAGGCACTCACAGGGCTAGATACACCAGCTCTTCTCTTTAAATGCCTCTGTGTGCTTAAATCTGTGCTTAAATCTGGCATGTCTGCTGTTAAATCTCCAGCAGTGGGGTGGGAAACTGCCTTGTCTCCAAATCCGTCATTAGGATTTAGCATGTCGTGACTCCACAATGCAGAATAATTCCAGGCACTGGAAAAAAAAACTGCTGCCAAAGAGTGTGTGCCTCTGCAAATGTGTGTCTGATGAAGAGAGGGGAATTATTTCCCCAGCAGCACCCTCTGTTAAGTGGAATTTAAGTGGAGTCCCTCGAGGTTGATTATATTGTGACTTTCTGGAGACAAAGCCCATGGACGGTGTGATGTTTATGAGTCACTCCTGGGAAACCCAAGGAAACACACATGTTCTCTAATGACAAAAAGTACTTTGTATTCTCCACCTTTTCACTCACAACATCACCCCAACTTCAAAGGAGCCTTGGGCCAGTCCTGCCCTTATCACGCAGCTCTCCCGGGAAGGAACCCAAAGCCATGGGGTGATGGGCCACCAAATTTTTGTACCACCAAAGGCGACACACCACCAGATTTATTCCCACTGCTCCACTCTGAGCAAGGCTCAATCTTTGATCTTGCCATTTTCTGTCAAACACACAGCAACAAGTGCGTGCACGCCCATCTGCAGAGCTTTTAATTTCATTTCTTCCTTCCCAAGCAGAAACACACGTGTTCTTCCGCCCGAGGAAAGAGCAGAAGAACAAAACGTGACAAGATAGCCATCCCTCAATTAACACACAGCTGGAAGGTGTTGGAAGATCAGAGAGATAAGTGAGATATCAAGCACCATGCAGAATAGACGGTGATGGTAGCTTGCCTAAGGAGGTGCATCAGCCAGCACTGTGAAGCGAGAGGATCAACCATCAATACTTGGTTCGACTCAAACCATCCCCTGCTCCTCTGCTGTTCTCTTTGAAGTCGCCTGGCCCTAATTTCAAAACACTGAGGATGTTATCAAAGCTACACCAGCAGCTTTGAGCCCCAAACAGGGGAGAAGGAAGTGCTGATGAGCCAGGCAGCCCAGCAAAGCCAGAGTGGGGATGAGGTGTTACCCAGCTCCGGCTCTGCCCCACAAGGCTGTGTTTTCACAGAGTATTCCAGGAGGATTTCGAGTTTTATTTGAACAAATTAGGCCTTGGGGATGTAAAAGAGAAGAAAAAAATAAAAGAAATCAAATGTTTACAAGGCAGCTGCAGTAATTCATCCTCATTATTGCTTTTCCTCTGTTGGTACCCACAGCTTCAGTGATGCTCCAGCAAAGGACCAACTCCTGCACGACCCTGGGACAAGGCCCTACAGTCCCCATCACCTTTGCAGTCTCCAGCCAAAATCCAAGACTTGCAGGAGGGAAAAGGGAAAGGATTATGTTAATGAAGTATTTATTTGCAAGCCTAATGAGTGTCTGGTTTATACAAGTGCTACAGAGATGTCTGTCTCCTCTTCTGCAGAAGAGGGGCTGCATTCCCTCAGTGCCACACGACTGTTGTCACCCAAAGAATGACCCTCTGCCCTCCACCACCACAACACCTGCTTTCCCCTTCTCCTGTGTGTAATTCTCAAACCTCAAAGGACTCTAATTAGCTACATTAATTGCAGACAAAAGACTTGTTCTCCACCACACTAATTCCCAAAGGAACTCCAGCACCTCTGGGTATTGTGGTTGGGTGCCTGGACCATTTGAGAGGGAGGACAGGAACCAAACAGGCCAAATATTGGCACGTTCTGCTCTTACCCCACAAACCATCCCCAGGTCTCCTGGAGGTCTCAGGGGAGGGAGAACTTCATGGCATCTCCCTGAAAGCCAGGCCAGCACCAATCTGGGGGACTCTTGATACCCAGATCCCAAATTCCACCTGCAGCCTGTGTGGGAAGCCAGCCCATCCCTGACCCCTGGCATCAGGTCTCCAAGCCTTCCCTGATAAATGGGATGAAACAAAAGCTTCAGTTCCCGAAGGCCTCGAGGTCCAGAAGTTGCCACAGGCAACAGAGTCCCTGCAGGGAGCAAAGCCACGGCTGCAAACGGAGTGTAACCCTGCCTTAATGGACATTAGGGCTCACCAGGGAGGGATGGGCTGTGATTACAGACCTGTTCTGCTTTTCCCACTCCATCACCATCCCCATCTTTCACAGCAGGAACCTTTCAGTCTTCCAGCCCTAATTAAACTAATGGTTTTCTCAGATCCATGAAGGGAACGGTTTGGATGGTTTTTAGCTCAAACACCAGCAGTGGGCAGAGCAGGGAGGAAAAAATAAATGCCATGGCTGTTCTTTCTGAGATGGCAAAGCAGGGAGAAAGGGAGCCAGAGCATGTGTTTGGGTCATTCCCCAATAAGGAAGTGGGAATGCAACAAGTCTGCATTAGAAGAGGCTGTTTAAATTCATTATCATGACAATTTACACTTCTGTGGCACCAGCTGCATCAGTATTTCAAAATCCTTTCCGAACAGTTATTCACCAAGTCCCAATCCCCCGGAACAGCCACCAGCTCCCCAAGACAAGCAGGGAAGCGTCTGAGGTGATCCCAGCCCACACACCACCACAGTATCTGCAGACAACACGTGATAAGACAGGTTTTAAGACAAACATTTCCCTCCGGCTCAGCGAGGGAATCCGCATCAACCAGTCCCAGCATCCAGCGGGAACAGCCCTTCCCACCAGCCTTGCTTTGCCAATGGCCATCCCAGAGAAGCCAGCCCGGCACAGCCCTGCCTGGCTGTCAGGAGAAGCCAACCCTGGGGTGGCAGAAGGGTGACACAGATAACCCCTGTCATGCTCATTCCACGTCACACACACACATGTATTTCCGTCACAGGTCAAAGCACTTCTTGGAATGTTCCTTTGCTTTTCCCTTTCTCAGCCTTGCAGGTGGCACCAGCAGCGATGTCCCCATGCTGGTGGTTTTGCTCCGGGGTGTTTCTGCTGTGTCTGGTCTCAAGATCCGGTTCCTACATCCTGTGCCACCACCACAACAGGTTTCCTACCCTGCTTATCATCCCTCACCCAAAAAAAAACCCTCAAGTTCCTCAACTGTGAGACCTTAGGGTGGCCCCTCCGAAAGCCCTGGTTTCAGAGGACGGCTGTGGGCTGCTAAAAACATTTTGAAAGGCACCCAAGTGCTTTAGCACCCAAGTGTTTTAGCACCCAGATGCCGCTGCCAGCCAGCAGCTGCCAGCTTCCAAAAACATTCCTCTGGCAATTTTGAAACCGTCCCTTCTCCTCCGTGCACAGGAGCCACCCCACCATGGCTTGAGCTTCCGGGAGGCTCCACCACCCCACGTGCACCCATCGTGTTCTGCTCTCTTCTTTTCCCAGCTCCTATCACCCCTCTGCAGGCACCGGGAACTTCCTTAATCTTGTTCCTCCCCAGGCACCAGAAGCGATGGGGGGCAGTTGGAACCAGCCAAAGGTGACTGGTGCCACTGCACTGAGCACCAGAGCTGTGCTGGAACAGGGGGCTGAGAGGTGACACCAAGTCACCCCCAGAGCAGCAGTGTGTCCCCACGTGCCCACGGCTCCGGGCTGAGCACCGACTCCATCCCCGGCTCGCTTTACACCAGCCCTACAATCACACACTGGGCATGTCTCTGGTTGGTGCTGGCAGCTGCCAGACGATCTGGAGGGGAGAGGGAACACCCCAGACACACGGCAGAGCTGAGTGCTGTGAAGGGGAAAGAAGAGAGAGAGCGAGCAATGACTCAGTGATTGTTACAGGCTCCAAACCCGAGCGGCAGCGCGCGCACGTCTGGCGCATCAGTGAGCCGAGGAGTTCAGCTGTGAAGTCATGCCCTGCAGGGACCCTCCACCGCAGTCACCGGCGTGGACACGCAGGGAATCCAGTCCCCATGTGCTGGCTCTGGCTGAGCTGGAGTTCATTTTGCCCTCACAGGGCTGTGTATCAGTGGCTGGAAGGGGGTTGATAACACCCCGGTGTTTTGGCTACATCAAGGCAGCATCAAGGCTGCCTCAAAGGTTCCTCCCTCACCAGGAGGCTGGGGGTGGGCATGATCCTGGGAGGGACTGCCAGGACAGCTGCCCCAAACTGACCAAAGGGATACTCCATACCACATAAAAGCCCAGAGAAAGAAGGAAGTGGGGTGGATATTTGTTATTATGACATTTGCCTTCCAGAGCAGCCACTATGCATGTACTGAAGCCCTACTTCCTGGGAAGTGGCTGGACATCACCTGCTGATGGGAAGTAGAGAATAAATCTTTTGTTTCCCTTTGTTTCTGCACATGACCTTTGCTTTTGCTTTATTAAACTGCCTGTATCTTGACCCATGAGGTTTTTTTCCATCCTAGGTTTTCCTGTCCCATGCTGCTGAGGAGAGGAGTGATAGAGTGGCTTGGTGGGCACCTGGAGTCACAGAAACCCAGAACAGTTTGGGGTTGGAAGGGACCTTCAAAGACCATCTAGCCCCACCCCCCGCCATGGGCACCTTCCACTAGCCCAGGTTGCTCCAAGTCCCTTCCAACCTGGCCTTGAACACCTCCAGGGATTGGGCAGCCACAGCTTCTCTGGGCAACCTGTGCCAGGGCCTCACCACCATCACAGTAAATTATTTATTTCTTATATCGAATCTCAACCTTCCCTTTTCTACTTTAAAACCACTGCCCCTCGTCCACTAAAGGCCCCGGACTGAAGCCTCTCTCCATCTTGCAGTCAGGAAGACGGACTCCCAGAGAAAAGAAGTAGAGGCACCACCCAACTTCAAACTTTGGTCTCAAGACGTAAATTTTAGGTTACTTTCCAGCCAGACTCAGCCCTTCACACCCCTTGACGCTCCAAGGAGGCTGGGAAGCCATTTGGTGCAGACAGACAGCCCTGCAGACAGACAAGAGGGCTGGATGGAAGGCAGCTCCTAATGGAATATGACTGCTGTGCTTTCTGGTTTTAGAAGGAAGGGTCTGGGATGTGCTTTGGAGACAGCCCCAGCTCTTCTCCAAGGTGGGTAAGAGCTGGTGGCCCACCATAAAGCTCTGCCCCCCAGGCCCCAGCACAGCCAGCAAAGGGACTGCTGCCCACACTCTGTTATTTACACTCCTGACTCACTCCTTCCCTTTCCCCTGAAACAGAAAAGTATTTACAGTCAAACTTGAATTCCCCTGAATGTCTCCAGGAGCCACATGAGCCAAAAGGTCAATCCTCAGAGTCAGGAAACCAGGTCCTCGTGCTAAGAACACCCCCCACCAGCCCTTCCCAACCACTCCTTGGGCATGGGCGGAAGGAACCCGTACAATATCCCTACAAAACCTAGGATACAGGGCACAGAGGGCTTCTGCTTGGGATGTTTTATGAAGGTCTGACCTTCAGCAATGCGACAGGTTGAGACAACAAGCCTCAGCCACAAAGGTTTCTCCTGGCAAAGTCAAGTCACCACCAGATGTGATCTGCACAGGGTTGTAGCTGCCCCTCACCCCCTCTTCTCCTACACAGTCTTAAAATACCACGTGATTGTTAAGTAAAGCAGCCAGCACCAGCCTTCCCCTTCTCTACTGGGATTAACAAAGCAGGACCAGCCCACGCCTGCAGGACACGCTGGAGTGACAAGTCCCTCTGTTCCCTGTCAGGTGGGGAACGCTCCAGGAACCAACATCCTCTGAGGCACTTCACAAAAATGACATGAAGAAGGGAAGGGCTCAACTCACACCTTGGATTCCCCAAACAAACCTAAAGTTTGGGCTGCTGGAGAGAGGATAAATCAGCTGGAACAAACGATACCTGGATGTACTTAAACCTTAATATGTGTCTAAAGTGTCAAGAGGAGCGAGGGGGGAACTGAGCAACAGGACAAGGGTCAGGTTGCATCTCCTGGCCCAGGGAAGAGCCCTGTAAACTCTTCTGAGCTTACATGGTCACCCTGCACTGTGCCAGGGGATAACACCCCAAAGCCATTCAGAGGGTTGGAGACTCAATTTTGTAGCAACAACATGGCTCAATCACCAGTTCCAACCCAGCAAAGAGGCCCCCAGAGCTGGGGAAGGGAAGTCAGGAGGTGCCCAGCTGTCACGCACAGCCCACGCTGCAGGAATTCCCCTTCTTAGAGCAAAGATGCACTGGCACCTCAGAATTTTGCAGGGTCACACTGACGCACCAACAAACTCACGCTGGAAGGACGGGGGGAAGGAGGAAGCACTGCAAATTCCTGTTCTGCTTATCACCACCCTTCCCCTCTACACAGAACCTGGATGCTCCAAACCCTGTCGTGTTTAGGGGAGCCTGGAGATGCGTGTGGCTCATCCTGCCATCCCAGTTCATGCTGCACAGCAGTGCAGGTTGTGTAAGAGCTATTCCTGTGTGGAAAAAAGCCTATTTTGCTGCTCCTGGACAACATCCTGTGATCCGGGGTGGGACACACAAGGCCGGGATTTGGACACGGAGCAGCAGCTCACGAGTGGAGGGAGCTGTAGCAGCAACTTGGGAACTACACGCCAAGATAACATGAACAAGCCACGCTATCCCCACCCAAACCACAGAGAGCAGGCCAAGGAAAAGGATGTCCTAGGACTGCCCTGCTGCCACAGCCCCTGTCTGAGGTGCAGGTAAGCTAAGGTGTGGATTTGGGCATAATCAGCATCCCTGGAGCTCTGCAGAGCACCTGCCATCCCCAAGGACCCCTGCCAAACCTGCAGACTCTCCTAAAATACACCCCTTAAACGTGCACAGTTGCATAATATTCGTAACACCCAAGAACTCGCCGACAGAGATAACTTTTCCTGCAGCACAAACCAGCCCCAACTGCAGGCAAGGACAGCAGGAACAGCTTTCCCCGGGGCCGATGACGGCGGAGGGTGCCTGTGGGAGGATGTCCCCGTGCCCCCCACCCCAGACGACCCCCGGGAGCCGCTTCCCGATGCCCATTCTGGTGTTTTCCAGCGGCGGTTTCCCAACGCACACCCCGAGCAGGCAGGGCCGCAGGCCATTAGCCCCTCCTTTCTCCACCAGCTTCCGCACACAGATACTCCTGATTTCATCACTCTTTGCTCTCCGAGGCAGGAGCACTGAAAGCGCAGTGCAACAGCCCCGCACAGCTCGCTTAACGCGCGCTGGGAGAGCCCTGGGAAAGGAGGTTTCACGCTGAGATCCCCCCCCCCGTGGAGAGGCACCCTATCAGCTGAACGTGCCTGAAAATCACTCTGGGCAAAGCCAGGAATGGATAAACCTCCATGGATCCAACCCCCTGCCCTGACTGCCTGTCTCCCAGACAAGCCTCCGGGTCTGAACTGTTTGCACTCCTGCGCCCGCACGTAAATAAAACACCCAGGAGTGGCTGTGAAAATGGGGATTTACCTGCCTACTATCGCTCACACCAAGCTGGGAAGGGGATGGGATATTTTTAGGAATAGGGATCTGAGCAACTGGGGGTCTCTTGGACCCCTCCAGACCAGGACAGTGCACAGTTTACAACAGGCACCAGCTTTAAAAAAAGCTCCCAAAGCAAGATTTCCCTCGGCAAGCTGGACTGCTCCGTAGGCACAAGCGCTGCCCTGAGCATTATTAAACCACTGATGGTAATTGAGGAGCAAAATTTAAAAAAAACCAAACCAAAACCAAAACAAATCATCCCCCTCACCAGCTCCAGGCAAACATTTCACCTGCCCTCTTGGCTTTATCAGCACGGGCAGGACCGGGGCCAGCTCAACCCCTGCACTGCCAGGGGTGCGGAGCAGTTACATCACGTCGCTGGTCTGGGGTAATTCGGTTGGTATGGATCCAGCTGCAGAAGTTTGGAAAACACTTTGTCAACAACATCCCCCGCCCCGGCAGGCTGATGCTTTCCCGAGAGCAGGTGACTCTTCCAGCCCTGCTGCCCGTTATCCCTAATGCGGGAATCCTCCGGACGCTTTGCAGCAGAGGCAGCTGTCCACCCCGGATCGCTGCGGAGGGGGAGGAAGGGGAGGCTGAAGCACCGGGAGATTTTTAAGTGACTTCTCCAAGGTTACAAAAGGCGTCTGTGGTTGAGAGAGGAAGAGAACAACCCGGACGCTTCCTCCCTGAGTGTCAAAGCAAACCTGGTCCAAGCCAAGGGATGGTCGGGGGTCAGGGAGCATCTTCAGCCCTGCTCCCGGGCAGGGAGATGACCAAGTCTGTGGGAGCAGATGGGCTGTGGTGCCACTGCCTGCCAGGCCCAGGGCAGAGACCCAAGGTCGTGGGCAGAGGGGCGCCCACCGCAGCCCAGCGGGCCTGGAGGGGGTGTATACGATGTGTAGGAGAATTTACCCTGGGATGTTTGGGGTAGTCACACCCTGAGATGTTCAGGAGGGTCTCTCCTTGGGATGCTCACAGGGGTCACTCTTTGGGATGCTCAGGGATGTCTGTCCTGTTCAGCTGGGGGGGTCCCACTCTGGAATGCTTGAGGGCCCATCCTTGGGATGCTCAGGGGGCCTCTCTCCTTGGGATGCTCAGGGAGTCCCTCCTTGGGATGCCTGGGGGTGTCTGTCCCATTTGGCTGGGGGGTCCCACCCTGGGATGCTCGGGGTGGGGGAGATCCCTCCTTGAGACACTCGAGGCCCTGCTCCATGACACCGGGGGTCCCTCCCCAGCCGCCTTCCCCATGACCACCCCCCCCCCCCACACACACACGCCGCCGCCCACCTACCCAGCTTCATGAGGCAGGCCAGGAGGATCCACAGGGAGATCTCGAAGGGGATGCGGACGTGCGTGTAGTCGATGCCCAGCACGGGGAAGGGTTTGCGGGGCTTGGCGTGCCCCTCTCCCGAGCCGTTGGCCGGCTGCTCCTTGAGGGGGTGGATCACCTCGGGGGCCGCGGGGGGCGCGGGGGTGAAGCCCCCGATCTCTCCGGCGGGCAGCGGGGCGGGCTGGCCCGGCGAGGGCTCGGAGGTCACCATGGGGTTGGCCTGCAAGCCCTGCCTGGGCAGCAGCGGCCCCAGCAGCAGCAGCGCCCAGGGCAGGGCGCGCAGGGCCGCGGCGCCCATGGCGGCGGGCTCGAGGGGCTCTGAGGGGCGCTGGGGGGGCGGCCGCGGCGGCGGCTCGGGGCTGGG
>JAYRBT010000064.1:5846539-5860146 GCA_036023395.1 Myiotriccus ornatus
CCCCATCCCTGGAAGTGTCCAAGGCCAGGTTGGACAGGGCTTGGAGCAACCTGGGCTAGTGGAAGGTGTCCCTGCCAGCGGCAGGGAGTTGGTCCCTCCCAACCCAAATCATCGTGTGATTCTATGGTCCAAAATAAACCTTCCTCCTAAATTCAGGTTATTCAGGTCCAGGGTCTCTTCTGCCTCTTCCTGAATCCTTTGGTATTAGCTAAAGCTCGCTGAGACGTGCTAAGCTCAAACTAAACACCACAAACATTTACCTGCAGTTAAGGATGTCCAACTTACCTGTGCTCCTCCCTTCTTTCCCATCAGCCCCCAAGTGGAGTTACCTCCTTACCTGGAGAGGATCAAGCAGCAAGCCAACGAGGCCTTTGCCTGCCAGCTGTGGACTCAGGCCATCCAGCTCTACAGCAAAGCAGTGCAGAAAGCCCCCAACAATGCCATGCTCTATGGGAACAGAGCTGCTGCCTACATGAAGCGCAAGTGGTAAGGAGCCAGAGTGTCAGAGTTCAGTGTCACACGTGCCTGACTTCCAAGGACCACGGATATCTTGTTGGGGGACCTGGTTTTCCTGTGGGGTCGGGGTTATTGGATTGAGTCATAAATGGGCACCTCTGGCACAACACAAGGGGATGGCACAGTAGCATGTGTTGCAGAAATTCTGGTCAGGCCCAGCTGATAAAGCTCATCATCTCACCTGCTGACACACTGAGTAAAGTTTTGATCCTTCCCTCTTTAAAAAGAAACCCAAAAGCCACTTCTGAGTCATGGCATTATGGGTGTCTCCAAGGGTGTTTGCATTTCTCTGGGTGGTTCTGATCTGCATTAGAATACGGCTCTAAGTCTGCTGTCAACAGATGAGGTAATGGTGACTGTGCTTTGTAACATCTCATGATAGAAGGTTGGTTTAGGGCTGCCTGGGGTGGCTTTGTTTGCTGCTTTATCCAAGTACCTCCTACTGCAGATACTCACACCTGGTGGTTCCTGTGTTTACCCCTCTTAACCCACGCTCCCCTTGACTGGAAACCTCTCAGAGGGGTCTGGGGAGGTGGCAACTGGTGCCTTGGAGTCTGGAGGGGATTCTGTCCTGGTGGTTGCAAAACACCCTGTCAGGCTCTGCAGTAGGTAGAGTCTGCTCTGACCAGTGGCCAGAGCTGCATCCACAAGATACAGCTGAGTTATTTTAGTGTCTGTCCCCTTGAGCACAGTAAGACTGAGTAGCATGACTTGCCATTAACATATTTAAAATAGCTGTGGTCCTTCATCTCCATTTGCTTTGTGAGGATATGCTTCTCTCCCTGCTGAAATCCCCAGTATGAATTCTCCTCTCCTCTTGCCAAGACAAAGAGCAGCCAGCAGTTGTTGTGACTGTTGGTAACTGGCCTACTGGCTGTTTTGCAATAGCAGAGATTTGGGAGCTGCCTCAAAAAGACCTCAGTGTTCAGAGGGAGGGGAACAATAGGTTGGGATTAAGGAATGGAGGACAGAAGCTGAGTGCTGATCTCACGAATGACATTTCTCGTATAGGAATCGTTTTTCCCGAAGGGTGTTGGCAGATCTGAACCTTTCAGTGTGTCAGCTACTGCCTTGCCACAGTTTTGGGTAGCAGGAAGATGTGAAAAACATACACACAATGGGTTTCTGTGGCGTGCCAGGGGTAGAATTTAAATAGTACTGAGCTGATCTCTTCCAGGTGCAGAAAAGGGGCACTTTTCTGCTAGAAACAGCTCCTGGTGTGTGGAGAAGGTGGCAGGGATGTCACTGAGCAGGAGGCAGAGGCAGGCAGTGACCCACACTGAACCACAGTGTGTCTCTGAGGTGTTCTTGATGTTTGGAGCAGGAACAGGTATAGGCCACCTTCAGAACCCTGCAGGTCCTGCTATGGCCTTGTTCTCTGAATAACAGAGAGATCAAGGAAAAAAAGGAAGGTCTGTAATTTCCTAACCTGCCCTTGCTCATCTCTCTTAAGATGCTGCTCATACTCTGCAGCACTTCAAGGCTGTTCTTTGATATTTTGCTCCAAAAAGCCAACTGCATCACCCTCTGGATTGCCTTTAGCAGTCCATGTTGACAGTACTGAGCTGATTTCCAGTTTTGCACAGGCTGAGTCAAAGCTGTAACAAAGGGAGAAGTCAGTGCCTGCTTTACATCCCACTGTGCACATTTTCACACCAGTCTGTTGGGCTGACATTGGGAAGCTGAGGCTGAAGGATGTTGGAGAGTGGTAAAGCAGCTCATAGCCCAGTCAGGTCTGAAAATATGACACACCAGTCTGTCATCCTAACAGATAACTTGCATCCCCTCTTCCTCTGATTAAAAGTGGCCTGTTGTTGTGTCCAGTTTCCTGAATTAACACAGACAGTGCTAGATGACCTCCAGTGATCCCTTCCAACCTGAGTCATTTTGGGATTCCATGATTCCATGACACAGGCTCCACATGATCTAAAACTGTTACCCTGTGGAAGGCACAGGGCAGTTCATCATCTTCCCCTCGGGACTGTTTCAGACAGTGCAGAGAGTCATAGACTCCTGGAATGGTTTGAGTGGGAAGGAACCTTAAAGATCATCCAGTTCCACCCCCTGCCATGGGCAGGGACACCTTCCACTAACCCAGCTTGCCCCAAACTCCATCCAGCCTGGTCTTGAACACTTCCAACGAATATGGCATATAGGTTACAGGTATTAAACACCATTATTATTATTATTATTATTATTATACATCACATGGAGCCTTGGCACTCTCTCAGGACGGCTTGTGGTGCCTCAGAGCAGTTCAGGCTCGATGCTGGTACACCAGCCCTGTTAGTCTGAGCTGAGCACCACACAAGGCTCAACAAATCCCTCCTGCTCCCAGAGCACAAGCAGGGACGCCCTTATTCCCACAGCCAGAGCTCAGGGAAATCAAGCACAGTACTGTAAACAGGATATCAATATCCATTACCACACCAGTCTGCTGTAACACTCCCTTCTAAAACTCAAAGGTTTTTCCTGTAAAGGTGAAAAAAAAGACTCCTGCTTGAGCTGTTTGTCCCTCAGGGCTCTGAGGTGTGGCGGGTGGTTCTGCAGCTCCTGGCTGAGGGCTCCGAGTGTCCGTGGGCAGGAGCTGTGCCGTGTGTCCACACAGGGGCACGAGTGAGCTGCCGTGTGAGGAGCCTGTTTGCCTGGCACGGGAGGCCTGTGCTGCCTGGCCAGAGGGCTGCTGCATCCTCCATCTTCAAAGGACTTCCCGAAATGTGTTACAGCAGGGAGCTCTGCTCTCCCGGATTTAAAATGGCAGGTCAGGGCTCGCAGGGCATCCCTGTGTGGTCACATCCCAGCGCTGCCTGTGGGCGTTGGGGAGGCTGGGCTGGGTCAGGTGGTGCCCCGGAGACACAGCAAATGCTGTTAGTGAGCTTTGTAGGGTGCCTGCTGCATGGAAAGAGCTGGAAACAACAAGCTGTGGAGTTGAAAAGAGGGCTGGGAAACAGCAGCGGAAAATGTTCGCTGCTGCTGCTCGGGCTGTGTGATCCACTGCTCCCTTTTCCTCAGGGATGGGGACCATTACGATGCTCTGAGAGACTGCTTGAAGGCCATATCCCTAAATCCATGCCACCTGAAGGCCCATTTCCGCCTCGCCCGCTGCCTCTTTGAACTCAAGTATGTGGCAGAAGCACTGGAGTGTCTGGATGACTTTAAAGGGAAGTTTCCAGAACAAGCACACAGCAGTGCCTGCGATGCATTGGACAGGGACATCAATGCAGCCCTTTTCTCCAAGAGTGATAATGGTGAGTGCCACTGCTCCGTGTGCTCCTTCAAGGTTACACTGAAATCTAATGATCAGACAAGGATTTTCCTCCTTAAACTGCCCCTCAGAAGTAAAGCTCCAACTTCTGAGAGAGATTGATTGTTCCTGTGCACAAAAACCGGCCTGAGCCTGTTCTTTCCTTGCGCCTGGTCCTGGTTTGCTCTTGAGTGAGAGTGTGATAAAAGGAGTCTGATGTAGCCAGGAGATAATCTGGAAGGAAGCTGGTGCTCTAAGCCCTGCTCTCTGCTGGAATCGTCCTTAACTCTTCCCTAAAGCTGTTGGGGTCTCTTGGAGTGCTGTTTGCTTAGAACATGTTCCTCCCCAAATGGTGCTGAGGGAAAAATCTGTTGTCCTTCCAGCTGAAGACAAGAAAGGGGGAGGCCCCATCCGGCTCCGAGCCACAGGCCGCAAGGATTCCATCTCTGAGGACGAGATGGTGCTGAGGGAGCGCAGCTACGACTACAAGTTCCGATACTGTGGCCACTGTAACACCACTACAGACATCAAAGAGGCCAATTTCTTCGGCAGGTATGTTGGCAGAGTGTGGCAGGGGTGTGGGCAGCAGCAGGATGCTCACCTCCATCAGATAAAGCCTCATGTGTAGCCCCATGCGTTTATAAAATGACACAGGCACTGGTTTGGAGGGTTAAAAAAGATGACAGGAACCCTCCTCCTGTGAGGCTGCAGAGGTAGCTGACCAGTAGCAGATCCACAGAGGGACCTGTTTGGGTTAGTGTTTGAGGAGTCCATCTGGGATTGGAAACGGGACTCCTGGACACAGAGGGACCAGCACAGGAGCTTTATCTGGATCTGTAAGCATGAGGGGTGTCAGCCTGTGGAGATCCTCATGTCTGCTAGAGACTGGCTCTGGGCTGTGACCTCCAGCCTGTGCTCCTCTCACCCTAGCAATGCACAGTACATAGTCAGCGGGTCGGATGACGGCTCCTTCTTCATCTGGGAGAAGGAAACCACCAACCTGGTCCGAGTGCTGCAGGGAGATGAGTCCATTGTGAACTGTCTCCAGCCTCATCCCAGCTACTGCTTCCTGGCCACCAGCGGCATCGACCCAGTCGTGCGGCTGTGGAACCCCAGGCCAGAGGTAAGAGCTGCAGTCAAAGGCTCCTCTTGTCAGAGGAGATCATCTCTAGTTAGAGCAGCAGTAGCAGCCCCTGAGTTCTCTCCCCTCGTGCCTTGCAGAGTGAAACCCTCAACGGCCGCGTGGTGGTGGACATGGAAGGTGCTTCCCAGGCCAACCAGAGGCGGATGAACGCGGACCCTCTGGAGGTGATGTTGCTCAACATGGGGTACCGGATCACAGGACTGACCAGTGGTGGGGCTGGAGGCTCAGATGATGAAGACAGCTCAGAGGGGCAGGTCCAGTGCCGGCCCAGCTAAAATAGAACTGCCTCTCCTTCCTCTAATTGTTTGGCTGAAAGGGAACCTAGTTTCCTTGGTCCTGGACTCTCTCTGATGAATGACTGCACTGTTTCGCACTATGCACAGAGTAGGACAAGCTGGCAGGGGCAGGAGCGGCCGTCTCTGTAAACCGTCACCTCCTCCTCCTCCTCCTCCACAGCATGGCAGTGCAGTCCGGGGTTTGCCTTTAGTGGAATTTAGTCCCAACAGGGGTCTTTGAGTTGTCTGTAAGCAGTGTGACTGGTGATTATTTTTCCAGAGCTGCTGTATGATCTGGTACAGGGTGATGTTGCCTGCATTGCAGAGGGGATGTTAAATTCCTGAATAAAATACAAACCTAGGGCAGGGGTTATGGAATGAATTTACTGCAGTGATTCTGAAAGCTTGACTCTGTGCTACCAGCCTGTCTAGAGGCCCCCAGTTTAGGGTTGTTGGCCATGAAACACCTGTTTTATCCCATAACGTCTTTCTTCTGGCTTCCATCTCAGACATGTTGTCACCAGATGTGGCTGTGCTGTATTGAGGACTGGAGACTGCCTGTCTTGTCCCCCTGTCTTAGCTGAAGGACTGTTGAAGGCACTGGGTATGTGCAGCTCAAAGGGGCAGGATGGTGCTTGCCCAGTTCTGGTACTTTCTCCTGTGGTCCATGAACCCATGGAGGGAGGTGACAACAGTGGGGACAGGTTGGGTCAGAGGCTTAGGAGTTGTGTAGCTGAAGCTGCTGAGGAAAGGGGCAGGTCACAGCCTCTCTCTCTGTCGCCCAGCATGTGTAGCTGTGTTCACCTTCTCCTCTCCATGTCACCTGCGTGGGAGCTGAGAACGTTGTCACCATGTGTATGTTACAACTACAGCTCTGAGCTGTTAGAAGCAGCATTTCTGGGCAGCCAGCTGCTCTGTCTTGGCCCAGGTGGGCCTTCTCTGCCTCGTTGTTGGTGTGACATTGGATGGATTCATGATCCTCTCAGGAACCCTCCTTCCTCTTCCCGCTCTCCACACCCTGACTGGCTGCAGAGCCAGGAGCACACCAAGAAACGCAGCACTGGTACTTCCATTCCTTCCCCTCTCATGTAGCACACAGCCCTGTTTTTCCCTCTTGCAGTTGCCAAACACTAAATACCCAACAGATCTTACACAGCTGTGCTACAACCGAACCCGCAGAGGTTGTTTTTTTCTAGGACTATCAACTAAGACCAAAGAGCCCCTGGAGATCTGAACCGCTCTGCGCTGTCTCGTAGCTCTTCCTGCTGAAGGTCTGAACATGCCAGCCTTGGTCCCAGGGGTGTGAGGTGTGTGTCTGGGAGCGTGTGCGCATGTGTGTGTGCTGTTCTTCCATGTGGTGCAATCCCTGGTCTTCCTGTTGCTGCTGTGGAAAGATGAGAGGCCTCCTTTTCCTCCTCTGGCTGTTTCTGGCTGCCAGGCGTTGCTGAGCGAGGCTGCGCAGTGCTGGCTGAGCAAGGGCTGCCTCTCCCTTCCAGAACAGTCTGTGAGACGAGGAGGGAGAGAGGTCATGGAGTCTGGCAGCGCCTCTCCAAGGACACTGTTCCCTGCAGGGAGAGAGAACTGGGATCTCATCCCTGCCCCTCAGACAGACGTCACCTGCTCTGTCTCGGAGCGAAGCCAAGCCCGCCCCGGTTTTGTGGGAGCCCCTTGAAACAACCTCCTCCCCTCGTGCTCTGGGAATGGCAGAGTCCCCTCCACCTTCTCCCACCGAGGCAGAGCTCACCTGGGACAGGTCACTCTGCTCCTGAGGGCAGCTTTGCTTGTTTTCACGCAGAACCCACGACTGTTCCGTTCACCTGTTTGCTGGGGTGCCGGCTCCCCCGCCCCGGGTGTACCTGCTCTGAAAGACCCAGAGGCAACAGAAAATTCTCCTCACTTGGGTGGCTTTCTGACACGCTCTGCCCTTTTCTTTTTTTTGCTTAAGGCTTCCTACTAGATGCATCCTTTCCCCCCCCCTCCCCTTCTCCTCCCACTCAAACTTTTTTTTCAGCTTTCAGTAGACAACGTCTGCAGACTTTGATTTTTAAACTGAGAGACTGAGATGGAAAGCTCTGAAGAGAACAGACCTCTCCCTCCCCATTCACCTTTTGCTGTGGCAGCTATTTTTTGGGTTTTTTTTTACCCTTGTGAGACAGTGCAGCTCTTTTACCTGCCGGCTGCAGTGTGAAAGCAACCAGATTCCCTGCCTCTGCAGTGGGATGCTGTTTTTAATGGCTGCTTTGGTTAAAAAAAAAAAAAAAAGAAGATAAATAATAATAGGAGTGAAAAAATCTTTCTGCCTCCAGCCCCTTTTCCCCTTGCTGTGGGCAGATTACCTGCTTGTCACTTGTTAATGAGGAATTTGTATTTATTGGTGAAGGGAAAAAACATGCTGGGGAAGTCGGGAGAAGATGTTGCTTTATTGACCTCTGCTGTTTACTTCAACCCCCTCTTTGGGAAAGCTTCTTCCTGCTCTTTCTGGTTAACTCTTTCTAGCCTGGGATATGCAGGGATGCCTCCTTTATTTTTGTATTCTAGCAATGGGCTCTCCATTAGGAGACTCTAGGATTCTCTTAGTGTTGCAGTGACCATTGCTTCTCGCTTTTTTCGAGTACTAAAGATGATCATCTCGTAAACTTTGCCCCTGCAGTTGTAGAGGTAACACACGAGCCTTACTGCCCTCATTAGTAGGAGCAGAAAAACTTGTTTCTCTGGTCCCTGGAAGAGAAAGGGTTAAGCGATTAAACAATTCTTTGTTCTAGTCCTTTCTTGGTGTCATTTTGTTTGGGGGATTGTTCTGGCTTTGTTCTACCTTCCTCCTCTGTGGGTGGGTGGAGGGGTGACCTGGTTGGGGCTGGGTGTTGTCTGTGCTTCGTGGAGAATAGAGACTCCAAAAACTCGAGTGGGAAGGGGGCTGGGGAGCCCAGAATGTGGTTTATAATCTGTAGTGGCCACTGAGTTAGTGCTGAGTTAGGTTATCCAGGCTTGGGAACTCCATCTGTCAGTGGAGTGAGGGTCCGACACCGTTTAGACCCAGAGATGATTCTTTGCCAGAGGATCTCACAAACTCACTTTCTCCTCTGGGCTCCTGCTGCAAAACCTCCCAAATACTTCCCTGCCCTCCAAGCTGCAGCCCTTAAGGAAGAGCTGGAAAACCAGTCTGCTGTTTTCAGAATCCATTTGAACTCTTAAAAAAATTCCCATTGGACACCTTTCAGCTGAAGGCCTTTTGAGGCCTCTTCATTTCAAATCCTGTCTGATATAAATTATTGCTTGAAAAGGCAGCTCTGCTCTAACAAAGCAATGAGCATCCATAGCTGGAATTGGCAATCAGCTAATTGGGTCAGCTCTTGGAGTGAGTGGTTGGAAGCTGAGTGGTTGAATCGTGGGTGGAAATGGGTAGAAGGACCCAGAAAATGAGTTTTATTTGTAATTTTGGTGAGGGGATTGGGTTGAGGAGGGAGAGGAGTGATACAGTCTGGGATGCAGGGGGAGGAACAGCCACAGCCTGCCTGACAAATTCACTTTTCTCTGATGGAACTGTTGCAGTGCCAGAAACAAATGTGCAAAGGGCTCAAGATGGCTCCTGTCTCTGAGCAAAATGGGAGCAGGATGTCAGGAATGTGCCTGCTGTGGGTGCAGGGAGGAGTTCAGTCCTTGGAGTTTGTTCAGGCCTTGCTGTTGCAGGAGATGAGACTGATGGGGACTTTGTCTGGGGCTGGCACAGAGAGGAGGTGGGTCTTGTCCTGGATTTCATAGCTGAGAAATCGTGAGCAGCACTTGGCTCTGTGAGTGCTTCCACTCGTCCCTGAGAGACTGGTGGCTTTTCCTTTAAACATGAAAGTTGCCCTGTGGACCAGCTGTGTCAGTTGGAGAGGGAGACAGAGAGGAGGAAATGCAGCTTCCAAGTGACAAGGAAAGAGAAAAGACCCGAAGGTCAGAGCTGAGGGGTGAGGTGGCTCAGGGCCACGCAGTTGGGGTGGGTGGCTCAGCTGCGTCTGTTCCTGAGCAGCACCATCATGAATAGAGCCCATAGTGACGTTTCTGGTTCATGCTGAGCCATTAGAGCCTGTCAGATATTGCAGCAGGCACAGACCAGAGGAGGGGAACAACAAAAACGCAGAGCAGCCCAGCCCAGCCTCACCTCTGGGGCGGGGGAAGGACACCAGGCTCCATGTCCTCCATCAGCCCGTGGTGCCTTGGTGACATTTCCAGTCGGCTCCTGCTGCCGCCTCGGCTGTCAATGTCAGGAGGGGGAGGGGATCTCCTCCTGGAGTGGTTTGGTTCTGCCAGTCCCTCTAATGTTCGAGCTGTCACAACAGGGAAGGTTCCCAAGGAAGCGCTGCTGAACAGGAGCTGGCTGGGCGCCCGCTCCTTCCAGGCTCTGCCACGAGCCAGGCTGGGAAGGGGCTCCAGCTGCACCCATGGTGGTGTGTGCTTGGACAAACTGGTCCATCCTCTCCTCTCAGGAAGGCTCTGGATCACCAGGGTACGGGCAACACCCTGGCACCTGCAGTGAGCAGGGAAACGTCCTCGTTGTCCTGAGGATGTTTTGGCTGAGGGGAGGTAGAGCCGCTTCCTCACTGACAACGGCAGAGAGGAGCCATCAGGGGCAAGTCCCTGGCAAAACCTTTTGTTTCTCCTCCAACGAGAGCTTGCACAAACAATGATGGCACCATTCCTGCTCTGCACATCGATCCAGTGCTGTAGTCAGGCAAGAGAGCTGCAATAAAACCCCGGCCTTTAATTTTATGCATGGAGAACTTCTTACCTGCTCTCCCCTCCCTGTCCTCTCCCCCTGCCAACCCCCCCCCTGCAGCTCCTTTTCCAACTGCAGCTATTTTTCCCTGCTGACTTCAGGTGTTTTGTATTCTGCTTAGATCAATAGCAGCACAACAGCAGCAGCTTTCCAGTTGTCACTAGGAAGACCCTGCTGTCAGCTCCAGCTCATCCGTGCGGTGCTGGAGCTGGAGAGCCCTTGTGCTTCCCTGACAAACACAAAGAGATGTGCAATACACCAGTGCTCTATTGATTTTTATTTTTTTTAATTACTATTATGTTGTTTTTTTTTAAATCCAGCCTGGGGAAAGCTGTGTTCTTCCCGAGCTCCAGCAGCCGGGTTTGTCTTCCTGCACTTGGTTTGAGAGGGAATAAACTGTGTGAACAGCCCCTTGCCCATGCGGGAGGTGGCACTGTGGGGACATGTCCTGCTGAGGCTGTCAGTGATGTCCCTGCTGTGTGGCTTTGCCAAGGAGCTGGTCCCTGGTGATATGCTGCTTAGCAGCCTCTGAGCCACGAGCAGGAAGAGCAAATCCATTGCCTAATCCGACAAACATGCCAGGACCACATTAGCTGATGTGAACACTGGCCCCTATTCATGGATTTTTCACAATCTCTGATAGTTGTGGTGGCCTGGAGCAAACCAATGCCAGGGGTTTTTTCCTTTGTTAAACAAAAAGTGTTCACTGAAACACAACCTCTGTGTGCATCTTCCATCCCAAGTGCCAAAATAGAATCACAGATTGTTAAGAGTTGGAAGGGACCTTAAAGCCCATCTTGTTCCACCCTCTGCCATGAGCAGGGACACCGTCCACTAGCCCAGGTTGCTCCAAATCCTGTCCAACCTGGCCTTGGACACTTGCAGGGATGGGGCAGCCACAGCTTCTCTGGGCAACCTGTGCCAGGGCCTCCCCACCCTCAGAGTTAAGAATTTCTTCCTGATACCTAACCTAAATTTGCCCTCTTTCAGTTTGTACCCACTGCTCCTTGTCCTGAAACAGGAAGTGTGTGTCAGAAAGCAAAGCACCTGCCATGGCTTAGCTCTCAAGGGTGTTTGATTTCCTCAGCTTCCTCTCTTTTGGAGACTGTTCTGTGAATTCCTTTACCGTCAGATCCCAAGGAGCACAGTCTGAGGCTCTTGATCAGCTCCTGGCACAGTGACAGGTCACACAGAGACAGTGCCCACGCTGCAGCTCCGGGTGAGCACCAGATGGACAACTCTGTGTCCATCTCAACGCCCCTGAAGCAGCTTTCACAGGATCACAGAAGGGTTGGAAGGGACCTTGGAGACCACCCAGTCCAAACCCCCCTGCCAAGGCAGGTTCACCTGGAGCAGGTGACACAGGAATGTGTCCAGGTAGGTTTGGAATGTCTCCAGAGAGGAAGACTCCAAACCTCCCCTGGGCAGTTGTTCCAGGCTCTGCCACCCTCCTGCTGAGGTGGAACTTCTTGTGTTTTAGTTCATAGCCATTCCCCCCTGTCCTTTCGCGGGGCACCACTGAACAGTCTGGCACCATCCTCTTGACACCTGCTTGGAAATATTTCCCTCTTAGGCTGCCCTAAACCATGGTCTAGACTAGGAAATCAGGTGGGATGTTAGATAAAGTCTTAAGGGCTCAGTAGAGATGAGGAAATGTAGTGTAAATGTAGCATTTAGGGCATTACTGAGCTACTTGTGTTGAAGATGGAGTGTTCAGGAGGAGCTGGTGTGGCTCGAGGTGGGGAGGCCACCTCAACACCAGACTTTAGTAATTTCTGCTGCCACAGTGGTCCCTGCAAATGGGAGGACACCAAATGGTGTCCCCTCTGACATGGGCAGAGGTCTCCCATCTCCTGGGCGTTCCCCCTGGAAGCGTCTCTAATCTCAAACGCGGTGGGTGTGTAAGTGCTCCTCTGTCCCAGAACAGAGAATATCGAGGGAGGTGGAAGGCTGGGCTCAGCTTAACCATTGGGAAAAGTCAGGTAAGGGAAAGCTGGACACAAAGTAGGGAGAAATCTTTGTTGAAGGAGAGAAATGTCAGTATAAAGTGGGAGCTGTAAGTTTGTGATGACTGTTGGGAACAGGGTTTGTTAATCCCAAAGCCTCTGTGCTGGAGCTGCCTGGAGAGGAGCCCAACCATGTGCAGGAAGGGGCAAAGACTGTTTATTTTTATTCCCAAACCCCTTGGCACGGTGCAGTGTGACACCAACAAATGTCCTGGAGAGCTCTGGCCACTCCGTGCCCTCGACAGGAAAACACGGCTCAGGGTCTCCATGTGAGGAGGAAATGAGCAGCTTCCAAGGAAATCGTGGAAGGACACGGAGAGGAGAGCAGGGGCTGGATGCTGGACGCTCTCCTGCACCCCTGGGGCAGAACATCCCCATCCTGTGCTTCCCATGGGTCTTGCTCTGTGTTCCGAGTGTGTTGTGGTGGGTGGAAATCCGGAATAAACGCATTTCTTCAGCTTCCTCGCGTAGTTTGGATTAAACTTCCTAATAAAGCAATTGTTATTTTTCTAACCCGATTCTCCCTCTGTAAATGTTGTTGCTCCCCGGGCTGTACCTCCCCTTTCCCGGGGGTCTCCGTGTGATGGTCATTCCTGCTCCTGTTCTTCCCAGAGGGGGTTTCACCTGGGGGGGGCTCTTCCAGCTCCTGCCCTTGGGAAGGGCCACAGGGATAAGGTCGCTGGATCCACACAAGGTGGGTGTGAGGGGTGAGGGGACCTGCCAGGAGTCCCAGGGTAGGGACACAAACCTCCCTCCCTTCTGGCAGGGGGCTGGGGCCAGAGCAGGGGTCCCAATCCAGTGTTGGGGGTCCTGGCCCCGAGCAGGGGGTGCTGGCCCTGGGGTTGGGGTCCAGCAGTGGGACACGTGTCCAGGAGCAGGACTGGGGGTGCTGGGCCACGAGAGGAGGGTCCAGGACCAGGATGGGGGTGTTGGTCCTGTAGTGGGGGTCCAAGGCTGGGTTTAGGGGCCGGTCTTGGGGCTGGGGTCCAGGACTGGGGCTGGGGGTCCCTGCCCGACGTCGGTGTTGCCGGTCCCGGGATGGGGGTCTCTCCCTCCTGCCGTTCTCATGTCCTGTTATCCCGTGTCCCATGTCCTGTTCCTGTATCCTGTGTGTGTCCCATGTCCCGTATCCCATGTCCTGTACCCCGTGTTCCCTGTTATCCCACTGTCCCGTTCCCATTATCCCATGTCCCATTCCCCTTACCCCGTGTCCCATTCTCCCCGTGTCCCCCGTGCCGTGTCCGGTTATCCCGGTGTCCCATTATCCCGGTGTCCCCGTGCTGTGTCCCATTGTCCCGTTATCCCTGTGTCCCATTATCCCGGTATCCCTGTATCCCGTTATCCTTGTGTCCCATTATCCCGGTATCCCATTATCCCGGTGTCCCGTTATCCCGGTGTCCTGTTATCCCGGTATCCCTGTATCCCGTTATCCCTGTGTCCCGTTATCCCTGTGTCCCGGTATCCCTGTGTCCCGGTATCCCTGTATCCCATTATCCCTGTGTCCCTTTATGCCGGTGTCCCGTTATCCCGTTATCCCGGTGTCCCGTTATCCCTGTATCCCGGTATCCCTGTATCCCATTATCCCTGTGTCCCGTTATCCCGTTATCCCTGTGTCCCGTTATCCCCGTCTCCCGGTGTCCCCGGGCCGGGTCCCGGTATCCCG
>JAYRBT010000064.1:5860246-5898383 GCA_036023395.1 Myiotriccus ornatus
GTTATCCCGGTATCCCGTTATCCCTGTATCCCATTATCCCGATATACCGGTATCCCTGTATCCCATTATCCCGTTATCCCGTTATCCCGGTATCCCATTATCCCTGTATCCCGTTATCCCTGTATCCCATTATCCCGATATCCCGGTATCCCTGTATCCCATTATCCCGTTATCCCGGTATCCCTGTATCCCATTATCCCGTTATCCCGGTATCCCGGTGTCCCGTTATCCCGGTATCCCTGTATCCCATTATCCCGTTATCCCTGTATCCCGTTATCCCGTTATCCCTGTATCCCGTTATCCCGGTGTCCCTGTGCCGTGTCCCGGTATCCCTGTATCCCATTATCCCGTTATCCCGGTATCCCGGTGTCCCGGTATCCCCGGGCCGTGTCCCGGCGCTTTCCCGGCAGCGCGCGCGGCCCGCGGGAAGTGACGCGATGCGGGCGCGCGCCCCGGGCATGGCGGCGGCGGAGCCGGCCATGAAGCAGTTCGGCGGCGGCGGCGGGGCCGGCCCGGACACCGAGCGCGGCCGCTTCCCCCACTGCGTGGTGTGGACCCCGATCCCCGTCCTGACGTGAGCGCCGGGGGCCGGGGCGGGGGGGGAAAATCTCACCGCGGTCCCCTCGCCCTTCCCGGACCCCCCTTCGCCCCTCCCGTGTGTCCGTTCGCCCTTCCCGGACCCCCCCTCATCTCTCCCTGCTTCCCCCTCGCCGCTCCCGGGTCCCCCATCGCCCTTTTCGGCTCCTCCCTGCCCCTCCCTGGTCCCCCCCCGGCTCCTCCCGGGTTTCCCCTCGCCCTTCCCGTCTCTTCCGTGCCCTTTCCCGGTCCTCCCCCCTCGCCTTTCCCGGATTCCCCGATCGGGACCCCCTCGCCCTTCTGGCCCCCCCTCACCTCTCCTGGCCTTCCCCTCTCGGATCTCCCCCATGTCCCTTCCCGGTTTCCCCCCTCGCCTCCCCCAGGGCCTTCCCTCGCCCGTCCCGGGGTTCTCAGCAGCCTCGGGCCCCTTTCCCTGGGGAGGGCTCCTTGTTTTCCCCCTCCCCGCAGCCAGGGCGTGCGTAGGGAAGGCTCTGTGGTGAGCGGGCTTGTCCCTGCAGGAGCGGGATCCAGGCGAACGTGGGAAGGGCTTTTTTTTTGGAGCGAAAGTTTGCCCGCGGAGACCTGAGACCACCCCGTGCCCCCGAGGAGAGTCTCGGGTGCTTTTGCTTTTGATGAGCTAGGGCTGGGCTTGCCTTCCCAGGCTCTCCAGCCAAGTGCGAGCAGGCTCCAGGGAGAACTTCTGAGTTTTCCTCTGGCCGTGGGAACGCGAAAAGCTGTGGGGGTTGTCTGGGCACACCGAGGCTTGTTTTCCTGCCTTCCTCTTCCCCTCCGGTTCCCATCAGGTGATGTTTACTGAGCCAGAGCTCAGAGTCAGGTAGAAGACGTGGTGTGGTGCGTGCCAGGATCGGGAACGGTCCGGAGCTCTCCTCGCCCAGCAGAAGCTGCACCTTCCCTCTCGCTGTCCCGTTTATCTCTTTCCTTTTCTGGTTGCTTAAATTTCTTGCCTCAGTCTTTTTCCTGGAGGGTTTTCCGAAGCTTTTTGACCTCCTTTAACCCCTGCTGGGGCTCACGGAGAGAGTCGCCCTGCTGCCAGAGCCAGTGGGCACCCGTGTTTGTGGGAGCATTCCCTGGTGGATTGTGGCATCTGGAGTCTGATAAGGAGGAGCTATGGGAGCTCATCCTGGAGAAAAGGAGGCTCAGGGGGGCCCTTATCCCTCTGCAATTCCCTGACAGGAGAGGGGAGCCACGAGGAGTCAGCTTGTTCTTCCCAGGGAACAAGGGACAGGAGGAGAGGAAACGGCCTCAAGCTGTGCCAGGGGAGCTTTAGGTTGGATATTAGGGAAAATTTCCTCATGGAAAGGATAATCAAGCATTTTGCTGAGAGGAGAGTTTGCAAAGAGGAAGTGTCCCTACCTGGGAAGGTGACAACGTTGAATCCAGCCACACTTTGGACTTCCAGAGTCCTTTCCCCACATCACAGGATTGTTATCCACAGCTGTCCAAAAACTATATGCTATTTATATCCTCACCCCTTCATGTTGTCTTGTATAGCTTGTCTTTCCTCCAAAAGCCTCGGTCCCACTTTATTTTAGGATCTCTGGGGGTTTTTTAAGGGTCTCTGGTGAAGCTATGGCTTGTGAATCCGTTGCTGTGGTGTCTTCTGAAATATTAGTCCCTGCACTCAGTCCCTCAGGGAAAGAGGAGTGAGAGGGAGATCACCAAACCTGAGGATGCTGGAGAATGCGGGAGAAGGCTGGAATGTGGCCTGGAATATTTAATTCTAAGGATGGAGAAGGGGTTGGGATTTGGGTCTGCTGCTCCCTGGGGCTGTAAATACCCATCAGGGAGAAGGTCTTTGAAACAATGGGATTGCTTAGAGGGGGTAATGATCTTCCTAAAGCCAGGAACTCTTTTGTCTATCCAGACAGCTTAAATCCAGGTTGCTGTGGAAAGCTGCAGCGTGGTGGGAAGATGGGCAGGGTGACCTGATTTTCAGTGGAGTGGAAAGTCCGGTTTATCCCGAGGCAGTTTCTCCAGGATCTGATCCTTTTCCTTGGCTCCACAAATGGGTTTATCTGGGAGACCGGGGCTCGCCCTTCCCCGTCCGGGGTGTGTGTGTCTGGAGCTCTCCTCTAGACCTGCTGCCAGCGGAGTTTTGGGCATTCCCTGTGCGTTTTCCCTTGTTTTCCTGGACTTTGCCTGGCTTTGGCTCCCCCCTTTCCTCCTCCCAGCCATGTCTCCCGGGTTATCTGTGCCTGCCCACCCCGTGTTGTGCCGTTGGCTGTGGCTGCTCCAGCCGTTCCCGCTCCAGCCATTCCCACTGCAGCAGTTCCCAGCACTCAGGTGTGATCAGGGACAAATGTCCCACCTGATGGACCCCTTTGTTGCCCTGGCAGGTGGCTCTTCCCGATCATTGGCCACATGGGGATCTGCACATCCACTGGAGTCATCCGGGACTTCGCGGGGCCGTACTTTGTCTCCGTAAGTAGGTCCTGGATCCAGGTGCATGAAGACAATCCCTGCTCCCTCTGCTCCTCGCCTTCCTCGGCGACTTTTGAGCCATCCCCTCCTCTTGCAGCTCCGAAGTTGTGCAAAATAACAGCTTTAAGTGTTTTTAAAGGTCATGAATCGTTGCTCTGTGGGCAGCTCTGGTGGAGCTTGCTTGGGGATGTGATAGGTGCCCATTTTGCTGAGCAGAAGGGGAAAAAATCTTGTATTCCAGGCTCTAAATTAGGAGTTTTGGACCTAAATTCTCTTCCACCAATCTAATTCTGAATAACAGAAGTAACATGGCTGTTAACTGTTGTATTAACTGTATATACCAGTCCTGAAAGCTGCTTGTGACCCAGTGGGTTTTGGAAGTAAAGTGAGTTTTAATTTGGGATTTTTAGTACTCTGAATAGACTGGAACAAAATATTAACAGTTTAAAAAAAAAAAAAAAAAAGGAGGGAAGCAAGGCACTTATTCCCTGTGTTCCCCGTGTAGGGAATATTTCTGGAGCAGAAATACGCTCATGCCCAGATCAGGAACATGAAAACAATCGGAATCTAAACCAGTCTCACACGGGATTGGTGTCTGGGCAGCCTGGCAGTTTTATCACTCAGCCATCCCGGGTTGTGAGACCTTCCAGCACGATCCATGCCGTGAATATTGCACAGGGTTTTATCCTCCTGAGACAGTTTTCCTCTTCTTTTTTTTTTGTTGTAGGAAGACAACATGGCATTTGGGAAACCAGTGAAGTAAGTGCTGTTTGTTTTTATTAAACTGACCAACTGACCTGCTGGTGTCCTTTAATTCATGGGGACAGGCGAGCTGTGATATTGCTTTTCCTGGTGCTCAGCTGCCCTAATTCACGTTGATGGCCACTGTGGCTCTGCTTTTCAGGAAACCACGTTAAATTAAATCTTCTTAGAAGCGTGACAGCAACGTCATGGCATTAATAACCAGAGCTGTGTGGAGCCTTTGTTTGAAAACAAAAAAAAAAAGGGAAAAAGAAAAAGGCTAAAGCGTTTTAAGATGATGTTAACAAGTGCTCTGAGTAAACACTGCCCGGCTGTGCTAATGAACTGTCGTCACTGTTAATGATTTTTGGGGGAGGAGAAGAGGTGCCTGGGGTTTGTGGATCTGTCAGGTCAGGTTTGTGTCCTGAGTAGCCTGGAGGTTCTGTACCACGGGATGTGAAAGCAGTTCAGGGTGTTCTGTGCCCCCGAGGTCTGTGGTTTCTCTCTCTGGGGTGCTGAGGGTGCTGAGCAGCCATTTCTGCTGCCCTCTGCTTGTTTGAAGAGCTGGGCTCTGGATTCCAGAGGCAGTGGATTTCTCCAAGTCCCTCAAGCCTGTGCAGGGCCAGAGGTTGGAGTCGATGATCCTCATGGGTCCCTTCGGACTCTGGAGATTCTGGGATCTCAGAAGAGCAAGAAGTGGTGATGGTGCAGCAGCAGAACGATGCAGTGGGGTCTGTTCTCATCCTTCCAGGTACTGGAAGCTGGATCCCAACAAAGTCTATGCCACTGGTCCCAACGCCTGGGACACGGCCGTGCACGATGCCTCGGAGGAGTACAAGCACCGCATGGTACGGCTCCAGTCTGGGGGGGGATATCTCCCTGGAGTTTGGAGAGATGGGATGCCCCATGGGATACTGGGGATACCCCACCCCTGGAGGTGTTCCAGGCCAGGTTGGACAAGGCTGGGAACAGCCTGGTCTAGTGGAAGGGTGTCCCTGTCCATGGCAGGGGGTGGAAGTGGATAATCTTTAGGGTCCCTTCCACCCCAAACCGTTCTGGGATTCTGTGACTTTATATCTCCCCAGCAGTCTGGAGGGTGCACCAGGACTGGGCAGCCTCAGGAACAGGATGTCTAATCCCTTTTTTCTTTTGATTGTTCCAGCACAACCTTTGCTGTGATAACTGCCATTCCCACGTGGCTCTGGCCTTAAACTTGATGAGATATGATAACAGCACCTCCTGGAACATGGTGAAACTCTGCTTCTTCACACTCCTGTATGGGAAATACGTCAGGTGAGCCGAGGGACAGTCTGGATTTGGCTCTTTCGTTCTCCTGAGCCCTCTAGAGCACCCCTTTGTCCTGCAGAAAAGGGAGAAACATCTTCCCCCCCCACCAGCCCGTGGGTGTGTTGCTGGTGGGTGGTACCATCACTGCTTGTTCTTAGATTCAGGAGTGTTTGCTGGTTTGCACTAGATGCTGCTCCCAAGATACTGTTTCTGGCTGCTAATTTGGAGCGCCTGGAATTTGGGAAATGCTAGCTAAAGCAAATCTCACTCTGTGTTGTCTTCTGGCTGGGTTAGGTCAGAACATAAGGTCACAGGATGGCTTGTCTCCAAGGATTACTGGTTTCTCTTCCCTCTCTTGAATCTTGTTTACATAAAAACTAGTTGGATTTCCAGCAGCTGTGGAGCTTCCAGCTGGAGTGGAGAGGGAAAGCCCGAGCTTTCCTTCAGGAAAGGGCACTCAATCTCCGTTTCAGCTCATTGTGCCTGACGAAGAGATTCTGGAGGGACTGCCCTGCATAAAGCTCCACTTCTGTGGGTTCTTCCCTGTTCTGGAAAAGCTTCTTTACCAGCTTTTGGGCCAGTGTAGCTCCTGCTGTCTTGGTTAAATCCACCAGCACTCAGAATAGCAATGGCTGTGGTTAATGAGGTTTCATTTTTTTGTGGTCTGTCGCTATTCCTGTCTGTGCAGGTATGAAATGTGTTGGTCTCTGACTTAATTTAAGCTGCAGGGAGACTCCAGCCCTGTTGTTTGTGATACATTTGTTGTGGACCTGACTTAGTCCCGATTTTTACGCTGTATCTCCAGCGTGATGGGGGGTGTGGCAGTGCCAGCAGAGGATGACAGAGTCAGAAGGGCATCTGTCTCCCTCTGATTGCTCCAGTTATCCCCCCGTCCCTTTTTCTCTGCTGGTTTGCCACGTCTAAACCTTCCCCCTCTCTCCCTCCTGCAGCATAGGGGGGTTTGTGAAGACCTGGCTGCCCTTTGTCCTGTTCCTGGGGGTGATTGTGACCGTTGTTCTCACCCTGCACCTGCGGTGATGGCAGCTCTGAACCCCCCCAGTCCCTGAGCACACGAAGGAAGAAACTGTGACTGATCCAGCGGGATGGAGGCGTGGGACTCTGGGAGCCGTTTTCCAGGGAAGGTGGTGACCCCACTCCATTGTAACAGCTCATCTTTGTTTCCCGGGACTGCCTTCTTTTCCTCCTGTCTTTGTTCTGTTGGTGGTGTCTCCCGGTGTCAGGGGTCTGGAAGCTCCTGCTCTCTCCCTGTCTGCAGCTGGGGAGGTGGGAATGGGATCAGGAAAGGGAAGGGTTGGGCACCACTCGCTTTCAGTGCCAAGAAAAGCCGCAAGGCAAACCTTGCCTCCTCCAGGAGCACAAGCAGATCCACCTTGTGAGGTTCTCTCTGATCACCTGCTTTCATCCTCTTGGCAGATTTCACCAGATGCTCCCTCGGGTTCCCCGAGTCTCCAGTTAGGAGTTGTTTTCCCTGTTGCACGTCTCTCCAGTAGCACACGTTCCAAGTGGAGGTGTGGGGTTCTTCCCGGGGGGATGGGGTGCCCCAGCACTCCCTGACTCCCTCCCTGGCAGTGGCAGGAAGGGGTTGAGGTGGGACACTCCTGAGGGACGCTCTGTGGCAGGGCCAGCTCCTCTGGTCCTGCTGGTGAGCCTGGAAAGGCAGGAAAGTCGATGGGCTGGCTTGGGAATGGCTCATGGCAGTCTGCACCCCTTCAGGAGCCTGGTGCAGCGTTGGCAATCGGCTGCTTGGGCCCTTTTAGCTTGTGCCAGAGAAAATAGCGCTTCTCTGCTTCTCCCTGTGCTCTGAATAGCTAAATCTGTCCTTGCACTCCTCACAAGCCACTTGTTTTCCTTTGATCCCTGTCCTTTGTGTCTCCCAGGCGGCGGCAGGGACGTGTTTCTGGGGCAGAGGGCTGAGTGTGGGGTTTGGAGGCCTCCGTGGGAGCAGCACCTGAGCTTAGAGGGGGCCACCAGAGACGAAAAGAGGAGGTGAAGGGACTGGAAGGTGCCCACCCTCTGGCTGGGCTGTGCAGCAGCAAACTGGGACACTGGCTTTTCCTCCCTGGGTGGTGGTTCAGGGACGGTTGAGCACCTTTGGTGCGGTTTGGAGGGCACACCTGGGGTACAGCTCTGCGGGGCTGGGCTTGATGTGAGGCAGGCAGTGGTGGGGGGTTGACGGCCCCTTTGAGCCCAGGGTGGGGCAGGATGGGCTGCAGGGGGTGAGGTGGTTCCTGAGTGCCAGGCAGGAAGGCGGTTTGGATGTGACCCAGAGCCCCCTCCACGTCCGGCTCCGTGTGTGCCGCGGCTCTGCCCTGCCAGGGCTGGCTTTGGAGGGCTCTGAGCCGGGTGGGTTCTTAAAAAACAAGCCTGGCTGAAGGCTCATGTGCAGTTGAGCAGATCCCTGCTGACTGCAGAGGGAGGAGAAGAGCTTTTCCAGTCGGAAAACCAGCTCGTTACCCTGCTGCCTGATGGATTTCAAGCTCAAGGAGTGCCTGTGGCCAGCAGGGAAGCTTTCCTGGACTCCCTGCAGTCTCTGTCACCCCCCTGGCTCTCAGACCCCTCCTCGTGTGCCTCCCTCTCCTCTCCCACCTCTCTGACTCCTCCAGCCATATGGAAGGGTTGGAGCCTCCTCTTGGGCTCGTTTCTGTGTTTCCTTTCCCTCAGTCACTTTTCAATTGCCCCTTAAGCCTCTCCCTTCTCCCCCGTGGTCTCTCTCTCGCCCTGCGCTGGCCTTGCTGGGGTGGATGCCGACCTTGGCACCATTCCCAATCTCCCTGGAGCTCCAGCATGCCAGTGTCTGCTCCCTACAGTCCTTTCCCTCCGGTGTGGGGAGCGTGGGATGGAGGGTGCTGCGGCCTGGGGCTGCTCAGAAAGCCAAGATCCCGATCAGAGAGAACCTTAGGATGAAAGGATGGTGTGTTCCCGAGCTCCCCTGCCTTTCCACGCGGTGGCCACAGGCCAGCGTGCCCCGGGGGGATGGGAGAGAGGAATCCTTTCCCTCTGTGTTTATTTTAAGTGTGATTCCTTGGAGTGACCGGCCCTGGGGCTGGAGCTGACCCATCCTACGCAGCAGCAATAACCTCGAGCCCCCCCTGGGCCCGGCCCGGCCGTGTTTTATCCATGAGCTCTACAAGAATTGCCAAAGCTGAGACTTGGGGGTGTCCGGCAGCCCCCGCTCCTGGGACTCCCCAAACCCCACTGTGAAATCCCCTCTCGTTTGCTCCCGATGCTTCTTTAACCCGAGCCGAGTTCGGAGTGTTGAGGGCGAGCCCCCCGTCCCTCGCATCCTTTGTTCCCTTCATCTCTGTGGGGCGCTGGATTTCTTTGTAAATATTTAAACTCTGCTTCTGTGGTTTCATAATCCCGATGGCAGGGGAAATAAACTGATTTCTGTGGACGTCTCCCAAGTGCTGCATCTCTTCTTGTTGAGGCTCTTCCCTCCTCCCAGCTTGTGGCGGGGTTGGGATCCCCCCCTGCCCCGCTGACCCCTGGCCTCTCTCCTGCCCACATGAGCTGGATCCTGGAGCTCACAAACCTTTTACTTTACGAACCTGCCCGTTTCCCTGCTCCAGGGAAAACTCCCAGCCCTGCTGTTGGGGAGGAGGTTTGTAGGGGCAGAAGGATCCCCATCCCTGCAGTGCAGGAAGGGTTTGTGGGGTTTAATGCCGGGTCTCAAGCAGGGGAACTGGGATGGAAGATTCCTTGTCCACGGTTTTCCTTTAGCTGCGAACAGTTTCCCTTTTGTCTCTCCCATCTTATTTTCCTGGAGGTGCTGCATTCCTTTCCCTTTCCAGTCAGGAGCCCTCCATGTTCCCAGGGGGAGGGGATGCCTGTGCTGGCCCCGGAGCTGCAGGAAGCAGAGTGGAATGGGAAGAGCTGGACTCGTTTTCCCCTCTCCCAGCAGGATCTGCTGCCTGAGCTGGGAGCGAGGGAAGCTGTGCCTGCTGACGGCGGCTGCAGCCGCCGATTTTGTGTTCCATCTGATATCCAGAGGCTGGAGCTGTGTGTGTGGGGAGCAGATCAGCCTTAAAACTGGGTTGTGTCCGAGGCTGAGGGATTTTCCACATTTTATGGAACACCACCTGGATCCTCTGGGGTGGCAGATCCGAGGGGTTTATCCCACACGCATCTGGAGGATGAGGTGGGGATGCCAAACTCCCCAGGGCCACAGCGGTCCCTCCTCACCTCTCAAGCCTGGCAGGATTTTCCGAACCCACTCCTGCTTCCTGGTTGCTGTGGGGAATCTGGCGTGGGATGTGTGGGAGCTGAGCCGCGTGGTTCGGGTCACGGGATGTGGGGATTACACGGGAGCAGCTGGGCTGTCGTTCCCAGATAGTCCCGCTCAGACGCCCGGGATGCTCCCAGCTCCCTGCCCAGGCTGGTGTGCAAGCCCTGCTTCCCTCCTTTTCCTCTCCGAGCCCTCCACGACCAGCCCAGCCCCGGGAGCGAGGAGTGCCGTGAAGCGGAATGTCAGGATCCATCCCAACTGCCACGTGGCCTCAGCCATCATCCCCGAGTGACCCCTCTGCCAGAGTGGCTGAGCATGACCAATCCCCCCCGGCACCACGGTGGGGAGCAGGGCTGGGGGTCCCCGACCTCCCACCCCGCAGGGATCCAGGAATGCCACCGCCCTGGAGCCGCCTTTGATGTGGGGTCACTTTGCCTCAGCTGCCGGAGGGGAGGGGGCCGGGGGGTCACCCGTTTTGGGGGGGGGGTGGAGCATCAAAGGGCTCCCCGAGGAGCAATATCACGTTGCACTTTGGCGGCTGCACACGGGGAGCTCTGGAAGCCGCCGGGGGCTGTGGTGCCTCCCGGGCTGTGAGTCCCTCCTCATCCCCACCCTGCCGTCTGTGATGTTTCCCAGGCAGGGGAGGGGAAAAGGGGGTGCAAGACCCAGCACTGGGGTCTTTGTGCTGGTGGCTTCCCAGACAGGCTCCGTGTGTCATTCCCAGCCGGAGCCACAGCTGGAAATGCCTCGAGGTCCCTGCTGTGTTTGGGGTGTGGGGGGGGTGAAATTAAAAATGTGGAGGTAGTGTAAGCAAGGGGCCCCCACAGCCTGGGGGAGTTGGGATCTGTCCTTGTTGAGCTGGGATTGTCCCAGTGGCAGGTGTGGGTCCATCCCCGTGGGAACTGGGGTCTATCCCTCTGTGTCCGGGGAGGGCTTGAGTGGCACATCAAAGGCTCTGGGAGGGCAAAGGGCACAGGAGCCAGGACCTCAGCAGGGGAATGGGGCCAGGTGACCCCATTGTTCTGGGGGACATATGGCAGTGAGAAAGCCCAGGTGCTGCCCCACTGCTCCCACCAAACCCCTGGTGGGTCTCTGCTGATGCTCCAGCACATGCTCCTGCCTCAGCTTCCTCCCAGGAAGAACCAGACTCTCCTGCACCTCCCAGACCCGAGGAACGAGTCCTGGAGGGGGAACAGGGCTGGGAGCAGGAAGGGACTTGCTCTTTGTCAGTGCCGGCTCGGGGCTGCCCACACAGGGCAGAAATGAGGCAGAACCTGTTCTGCTCATCTGCTGGGACACTGCCAGCACCCAGCACCCGGCACTCAGCACCCAGGAGCGGGGTTGGCTCCTCAGAGGCTGCTCCAGGAGGTGGCTGGACGGAAAACCACCCCCGAGGGCTGGCCCAGCCCCCAGGTCACCCTGTGCTGGTGGTGGCCGGGGTGTTCCTGGGTGTTCTGGGCTGACACAGCCCCTGGTCCTACCACCCGAGGCACCAGCTGTGACTGACACCCAGCAAACTCACCACACCTCTGGGCCACCAGGGGCGGGGTGGGGACACGCTCTGCAGGATGGGACCCACACCTTGGGCCATGGAGTTTGGCTCTGGCTGTGCTGTGCTCAGGGCTGTTCCCAGCTGCTGGATGTGTCCCAGAGAGTGGCATCTGTGACTGAGGTGCCATCCATCCATCCACCCATCCATCCATACATTGTCAAAGATCCAGGAATAGGGGGCACATCCTGCCACGTCCTTCTCTATCCCACAAACATTCCTTGCTCTGGATGTTGCAGGGACAAAGGGTCCAGGATGCCCAGAAAGGGCTTGGTGCCCACCGTGGGTGACCCAGAGCTGAGCCCCTAGCCCACGTTAGGGCTGTCCCCACACCACTGTCCCCCTGCAGAGACCTGGCCACGCTCACTGTATTCCCAGGACAGCCATCACAGGGACCTCGTCCCTCTGGGACCCCTCCCCACCACAGCTGAGCTGCAAGGGGAGGAAGACGAGGGTGGCCCACAGACAGATGCAGTGTCACTGCTGAAGTCTCATTTCCTGAGAAACCAGGCTAAAAATAATCCCCTTTTCTTGTGGTTCTGTGCTGTTTGTGCTGCCATCTCATCATAAACCTGGGGGGAGCCTGAACCACCCCCAGCTGGCCTCTCTCCCCCTGGGATCGAGGGAAGCTGAGACACAGGTCCTGCTGTGCCAGGGAGGGATGTTCCTGCCCTGGGTTTATCCCTGCCTGGCACTGCCGGCCTGATCCTGCGTGGGGCTGAGCACCCAGGGTGGGCCTGGGTGGGCAAAACCCCCGGCCATTCAGGGCAGGATGGGATTGTTCCTGGCAGGATGGGAGCTGTGGGTCTGGGGGCACCCATAGGATGGGGAATATGGGACTTTGAGGAGCCGTGGGTTGAGGGAGGGGCTGGGCTGGGGCTGCCAGTCCCCCCAGTGCAACCCAGGTGTTATCCCGGGCACCCCATGCCTGAATCCTGCCCCCCCAAACCCCCGTGTGACACCACGGGGGGACCCATCCCATCCCCTTTCCCACACCCTTGACTTCGAGCCTCCACCAGATTTGGGGTCCCCTCGCCGCGGGGCTTCATCTCCGCTGTGCCACCCCTTCCCAGTCGCCTGACGCCTCCCAGTTCAGCCCAGTTCAGCCCAGTTCAGTCCCGTCCGGCGGGTGCTGCTGGCTCCAGTCCCTGATTTCGTGCCGCCGGGCGAGGAGGCGCTCGCAGGGCTGCGGTTGAGTCACCTCGCACCCAGCCAGGGGTGGGACCGGGGGGAGCACCCGCGCACCCACGAGGGTCCCCGTGGGGTTACTGGGGTCGCGACAAGCCACCGACGCCCCACCACCTGGGCAGGTAAGAGCGGCCGTGGGGCTGGACCCACTGCGGGGGGCTGCACTGACACCCCGGGGAGGGGGCGTGGGGGAGGGTTTGGCTCCTCTCGCCTCACCCCGCGGGCTTCAGCCCCCCCTCCGCTCCCTGCTCTGCTCCCCACTGAGGAGAGTGGGTCGGGGGGCTCGGGGTCACGCGTGTGTGGGGTGGCTTTTCCTTGTCCCCGCGCTGTGCCAGAGGCCTGGGGCTGGCCGGGGTCCGAGGCCACGGGGATGGGCTCCCTGGTGCTGGGAGGAGCGGGGAAGGGGGCGTGGGTGGCGACTGGGATCTGCCCGTCCCTGGGGGGCTGCGGAGGGTCATCCAGGAGGGGCTGAGCCTGGTTGCATTTTGGGGGTGAGGGGGCGTTTCGCGCCGTCTGTTGACCCCCCTCCAATGCCACGGGCTGCCTGCCAAGAAAAAAGGGGGGCGTGCACACCCCCCACCCCCCCAGGTTGTGGCTTACTGGGGAGGTTTAACTGGTTTGACTGGTCTCCGGTGGAGGGTGGGGGGCCGGGTGCCCAGCCCCCCTGTGCGCGCCGGCGGGCGCGGGGTGCTTGTTTACGGCTCGGTTTTCGGGGTCCCCACAGGGAGCTGGGGACCCACAGCAGCGCCTGGGCCAGACCTAGGTGCGTCTTGAGGTGGCAGCGCTGTTCCGGGGCGGGGGGACCCCCCCCGTGTGCCGGCAGTAAACAGGATACCAGCGGCTGCGGTGGGGAGGCAGCGGCAGCATCGCCCCAGCCCCGGTGAGAGCCGGTACGTGGCCCCTGAACGCCCCCCACCTCAGCCCCGCTGAGAGCAGGGATGTGCCCCCCTGGAGACCCCCCCCCAGCCCCGGGGCTGGGGGTCAGGGTGCTGGTGGGGGGCACCGATTCCCCCTGGACGGGGGGGCCGGGTGGTGTTGGGGGTCCCTGGTGTGTGATGTGGGGGTCCACGATGTTGGGTTGGGTGGGTGCGGGAGGGGGTCTGTGGTGGGGTTGGCCCCCAGTGTGCCCACTGGCACCAGTGCTCAGCGGCTGGACTGGGGTCCCCAACACCGGGAGGTGTCTGAGACCCCTCCAGGGCTGGGACAGGGTCACCTGTGGGGCTGGGGACAGGGGCACTGGTGGGGGTGGGACACCCTCCGGCCGTGGGGGTGCTCAGGTCCCCGTGGGGTGGCCGGGGGTGGGCTGGGGGGGGCTCTGGGCTGGTCCTGCCCCACGGCTGCTGCAATTTCCTGCCCGCGGTGGCAACAGGCAGCGCTTCCCCAGCCGCGGGGACAGGAAGGATAGTGGTGAGGCAAGGCCGGCCGTGGGGCAAGACCCCCCCTGGGAGGTGTGATGAGCTGAGTACGGTCTCAGCCCGGTGCGGTCTCAGCCCGTTGTAGGGGCAGCCAAGCCTTTTTTTGCCATCTGCCCGTGTGCCGTGGCACCCGATGAATCCCATGGGAAAGGGGGCAGGGGCAGAGCCAGCCCTGAGCAAACACCCTGGGCAAACACAGGCCGCGGGCGGGATCCCGGCAGCGGGCAGGGCTGGCCCTGGCACGGAGCCGGCAGCGGCGGGAGCGGCACCATGTCCCTTCCTCTGCCCTGGGCACTGCCCGTGCTCTTCCCTCGTCCCCCTCGGCATCATCCCACCCCTTCGTGGTGGATGTGTGGGTGCACGCTGAGCTTCCCCCCCCCCTTCTCCTGGCAGCGGGATGATCGCCGGGGATCATCCCCAGTGGCCACGAGGTCCCTCTCCAGATGCTGGCATCGCTGGTGCATGCCCGGCAAGCTGAGCACCCCCGGCAAGCGGAGCCCCCCGATCCTCAGCGCCCACCTAAGCCAGCGCCTCGGGGTGCCCCCGGGGTGTCCCCCCACCCGGCCATGGCGCTGGAGGTGGGGGCCGAGGCGCTGCTGGACCTGAGCTTCCTGACGGAGGAGGAGCGATGTGCCATCGCAGAGGTGCTGCGCCGAGACTGGCAGCTCCGCCGGCGCGAGGAGGGGCGCATCAGGTGGGCTGGGGGTCCCCTGCTCGGCGTCACCCTTGGGGACAGTGTGGACCCTCCCCAGGAGTAGCCAGTGTGGGGTCTGCCAGCTTTAGGGACTGCTGCTCCTCCCAAAAGCAGCCACTTTGGGGTCCATCACACGTGAGGACAGCACAGACCCCCCACAAAGGCAGACGCCTTGGGGTCTGCCACCCTTGGGGACAGAGCAGTCCCCTGTTTCCCAGTGATGGGGTCACCCATTGAACCCAGCCAGGCTTAAGCCCCACGGTGGGTCACACCAGCACTGGGGGTCCCAAACCCCCTGGGAGACAGTGACGTCTTGCGGTCCCCGTTGTGGTGGCTCCCTTGGTTGGGAAGGGCCCCGGAGACGGTGGCGCTGGGGAGGCTGATGGCAGTGCCAGCAGTCCCAACGCCACCCTCCCACCCGCCACCAGCAAGCTCCGCAAGTCGGTGTCGGACCCGGCGCGGCTGCGGGTGCTCACCGGGGACTGGTTCTGCGACGCCCGCGCCCAGCGCCACCGGCACCACCTGGGCTCCGACCTCGTCCGGGCCTCCATCCGCCGCAGGAGGCGGCCCCAGGGTAGGTGAGGGATGGGGACGTGCGGGGACCGAGGTGCCAGGGCTGAGCCCGCTGAGGTCCCTGGTGTCCCCAGGAGCGGGGGACTCGGAGCGCGGTCCCAGCCTGGGCGAGCTGGGGGCCATCGCAGAGCCACTGGCGGAGGAGAAGGAGGATGAGGATGGCACGGCAGACACGGATGAGAGGTGAGGGGGGGAAAAAGGCTGGGCTGTCGCCCCATGGTGACATTGGCACCCACCAGGGGTGGCACAGGGGGGCTGGAGGTGGGGATTGAGGAGCAGAGCCTGTGGTGAAGGAGATGGTGCAGCCAAAACCACTGTCTGTCTGTCCACTACCCCGGTGTCTACCTGTCCACCATCCAGCATCTGTCTGTCCACCACCCAGACCAAACTAATGGTGGTCTCTTCCCGCAGCAGCCCCACAGAGGAGGAGCAGGCAGCCACCAAGGCCCAGGTGGGTCCCTGGCAGGGGGGTTGAGCAGTACCTGACCCCCTGGTGATGGGCTCGATGGGTGTTTTCACCCTTTCCCTCGGTGCCACCTCACAGCCCAGCCCCCCAGCCCTGGAGAAGACCCCCGTGTCACAACCCCCACAGAAGGGTGACATCCCAGCGAGGGAGCAGGACATCCCAGCCCGGACAGGTAACAGGGATGGGAGGGTCAGTGCTGTGGAGATTTGGGGGGTTGGATCCCCCCCGGCACTGCTTCCCAGACTCCCACCTCCCCCATGGCTCCCCATCGTGGCCCCTCATCTTGCTCTTCTTGCCGAAAAAAGGGGACCCCCACCCTTCTACCGACCCCTGCTGGGTCTGTGCCACCCCACACCCTTGCAGGTGACACAGGAGGTGGGAACCCATTCGGTTCATCCACGGAGGAGGATGAGGAGGAGCCCAACTCTGCACCCAGCAGTGCTGGGCAGGTGGGATTTGGGGGCTAGATGGGTTGGAGGGGGCTGGATGGCATTTGGGGGGGTATAGGGCAAAATAGGGCTGTAGGGGCTTGTGGGAGGATATATGGGTTTAGGAATTCTAGGGGATTGGGTGACTGGAAGGGGCTGTATAGGATTGGACAGGGCTATATGGGATTGATGGGGCTGAAGAGGGTGATATAGGGCTGTATGGAATTGGAGGGGGTTTTATGGGGTTTTGGGATGGCTGGAGGTGGCTGTATGGGGTTGCAGGCGGGGGGCTCTGGCCTGAGCAAAGCCAGCACACCTCAGGCTGTGTCCACCCACATTGTGGGTCTGATGGGGGGGGACTGCTGAGCTCTCTTTGCATTTCCAGAGACCTGAGACCCCCCAGACGGATCAGACACCCCCAGACAAGGTGCCCCCACAGAACGGCCACACCCCCCCGAGCCTGCTGAGCACCAGCTCCTCCGTGTCCAGCCTCAGCTCCTCCACGGTACGGGCCGGGGGGCTGGTCAGAACTGTGTGTGTGGGGTGGGGGGGTCACCTCCCCAGCCCTCCCTGACCCCACTGACCCCGTCCCCCTGCCCTGCAGCTGAGTGGGAGCCTGATGAGCCTGTACAGCGAGGGGGAGCTGGGCAGTGTGGCCGTGAGGGGCTGTGTCCAGTTCTCCCTCCACTACGACCCGGCCAAGAAGGAGCTGCAGGTCCACGTGGTGCAGTGCCGGGAACTGGCCGAGGCCAAGAGGCAGCGCTCGGACCCGTGAGTGCCACGGCCCCCGGTGGCACTGCCCAGGTGAGGCCCACGCTGGTACCCACTGCATCCATGCCGTTTTTTGGCTGCCAGGTACATCAAGACGTACCTGCTGCCGGACAAGTCCAACCGCAGCAAGCGCAAGACCGCGGTGAGGAAGAGGAGCTTGGATCCCATCTTCAATGAGACCCTCAAGGTTTCTAGCCCTGCCTTGGGGTGGTTTGGGGAGGGAAACTGGTTCAGATTGGTTGGCTGGGGGTGGATAGTCTCACCCTGTGTCCCCTCCCCGCCAGTACAAGCTGGAGAAGAGGGACCTGCAGGGCCGGACCCTGAACCTGTCGGTGTGGCATCACGACAGCCTGGGCAGGAACCTCTTCCTGGGCGAGGTGGAGGTCGCACTGGGTGCCTGGGACTGGGCCAACACACGCCCTGAGTGGTTCAACCTCCAGCCACGGGTGAGCCCCAGACCCCTCCCAGTCCTCTCCTTTCACCCAGAGCCCCCATAACCCCCCATTCTCCACAGATGCCCATCCCCTCGGACGGCCTCGCCAGCCGGGGCAACCTCAACTTGGCACTGAAGTTCATCCCCGCTGGCTCAGAAGGTGAGAGGTGCCCGTGAGCAGCTGAAGGGGGGGCTCTGGCATGGCAGGGTGCCCCTGACCCCTCTGACCCGCAGGTAGGGGGACCCCACCCACGGGCGAGCTGCACATCTGGGTGAAGGACGCTCAGAGCCTCATCCCGCTGCAGAGCGGCACCGTGGACGCCTTTGTGCAGTGGTAGGAGCGGGGGTGGCACCTTGGGGGGCACCCAGAGGGGCTGGTGGCAGTGTCCCCTCAGCCCCTGTGCCCCCCCAGCTACGTGCTGCCGGATGACAGCAAGGCCAGCCGGCAGAAGACTCGGGTGGTGAAGCGGAGCCTGAACCCCCTCTTCAACCACACCATGGTCTACGACGGCTTCCAGGCCAAGGACTTGGCCGAGGCGTGCGCCGAGTTCACCCTCTGGCACCAGGAAGCCTTTTCCAAGCGCCAGCTGGGCGGCATCCGGCTCAGCCTGGGCACCGGTGAGGCCGGGGGGGAGCCCCAGCTCCTCAGGGTGCCCCCCTGTGCCGTGGCTCGGGGGGTGACCGTGGTGGTCTCTCCGCAGGGAGCAGCTACGGGTTGCCGGTGGGCTGGATGGACTCGACGGCGGAGGAGCAGGGGGTGTGGAAGCGCCTGCTCCAGCAGCCCCAGCAGTGGGTGGAAGCACTGCTGCCCCTGCGGACCAACCTGTCCCCCCGGGCGTAGCCCCCTGGCCCCACAAGGACCGCCTGGTGCCAGCGGGACTGTGGGACCTGGGAGGGATGGAGACCTGGAGCATCACTGTGCGGGGCTGGGGGTCTGTGCCCTCCCCTTCCAGCAGCAATGAAGTGGCACCAGAGGGCACATCTGGTGGCTCTTTATCGCTCTGGGCACTGTAGCCTGACTGGGGCTGGAGCTGCTGCACCCCACTGCTCCCAGCTGGGGCTGTCCCCTCCGCCACTGTGCTGCAGCCCCGGGGCTCCAGTGGCCTTGTCACAGCCCTGGGTCGGGTGGAGAGGTCACTCCCACACCAGGATGGCCCATTCCCTACTGGGAGACCCCACACTGGTTCCTCTCCCCTGCTCACTGGGAGGACTGGAGTCATTCAGGGCCACCCACCAACACCACCCTGTGGGCAGGACGCAGCCACATCCCCAGAGATTTGTGTCACAGCCAAAATCTCCTGGGACAGCACCCATTCCTGGGGCCCTGGCAGTGACAGGTGATGGGTGACAATGACACGGACACTGGGAATTACAGGAAAATCCTTTATTAATCTCTGTCCCATCCCACCCTGTGCCATCTCAGGCTTTGCCCCAGAGTGGGTCTGGGGGCTCGGCCAGCAAAGGGCCCCCCTGCTGCCACCCGTGGCCACATGTCCTGTGACCCCTGGGGTGTGTCAGGTCCCCTGCGCACTTGGCAAGCACAGGGTGGGGAAGCCCAAGGTGGGATTCAGGGCTGGATGGGGCCCCCCTGTCCACCTGCATCCCCCGGGGAGCAGCCAGAGGGTGCAAACCCCCGGAGCATCCCCGGCCACCGCGCTGGGCACAGGGACAGGGGTCAGGCCTGCGGGATGTGTCCCACCCTGGTGTCCCCAGCTTTGCATAGTCGTGGTGTAGGGGGGCCCTGTGGCCTTGGGGGGTGACACCAGCAGCCTCTTCACCCCGGGGGGGACAAGGACAGCGTCCCCCATCCAGCCTGGGGCGCGCGGTGAACTCAGATCCTGGTGCATTGGACAAAGAGCTGTGGTAGGAAGGGTCCTGGAGGGCTTTGCCCTGGGGGGGTCCAGCCCTTTGCAGCCCACCCAGGGAGTGGGGTGCAGGAGGGGAGTCCCAGTGCCCACCCTGCTGCACCCATGCCGTGGGGAAGGGTTGGACTGCCCTGGGAACTCCTGCAGGGCAGGGATGGGGGGCACCCCCTGCACCCTCACCCCGGCTACACCCCCCCACTCCGGGACATGACACAGACACCACCTCGCAGAGTTTAATGGGGGGCAGCCCGAGCTACAAGTGTCACCCCACAGCACACGACACGCACCCCCCTCCCCAAAACAACACACAGAAAGGGGGTGGGGGGAGAGGGAACTCCCCCCCCCAAACACCCCCCAGAGCAACACAGAGGCACAGCAAAAGCACACAGCGAGGCCCTGGCTCCGCTCCTCCGGTGGGCACGGGGGGCTGGGGTGGGCGGGGAGAGGGGGGTTGTCAGGACAAGGGGGTGGGTGCTCCAGCCAAAACGCTGGAGGGAAACGAGAGACCACCAGGAGAAGAGGGTACTCCCCCCCACCCCAGCGAGCCCCCGAGCTTTGGAGAGGCAACGGGGCAGGGGCTGCCGAGGGTGGGGAGGGGGCTGCTGGGTGCTAACTGGGGCCAGACTGGGAGCCCTGCAGCTCCTGTCCCGTCGAGGATGCTCAGGGTGAGGGGGGAGCTGCACCCTGCCGTGGTGGAACTGGGGGTGTTGGAGGCACCTTGCCCCGGTGGCAGAAGGGGCTGTACATCAGCTGCACCCCCCAAGGGGCTCTGTGCCTGTAAAAGGGGCGAGGGGGGGGCACCCCCTTCCCTTCCACCACTAACAACTCACAGGGAAACAGCAAACCAGGTGGGAAACACCCGACATGCAAACCAGGGGAGAGGGTCCAGGCCACCCTCCTCTCCCCGGAGAGGTGTGAGGGAAGGGCGAAGCGCCGGGGCTGCAGGGAGGGCACCCCCTCCCCATTGCCACCAGCACCCAGAACCTACTGGTTGTCCTCTCTGGCAGCGTGGAAGGAAAGAGAGATGGGGCACAGCCCCCCATGTTAGACACGATGAACCCCACGGACACGGGAAGAGAGCAGGGACCCCCAGCTGGCTCAGCCTCAGAGGGACGGATTTGGGGACCCCCCTACCCCCCACAGGGTTTAGAGCCAGGATCCAGCCAGACAGTGACACACAGAGGAGGTGGCAGGACAGCCAGACACCAGCGAGGGGACATGTGGGGGGGGGGACAGTGAATCCTCCCCCCACCGGGTGAGGACAAAGAGCCACAGGAGACAACACAGGACACGCACCGGGGTGACCCCTTTTTTTGGCTTCAAGGCTGGGCTTGGCCCGGGTCCCTCCCCCCTCCACTCCGGGTCCCAGGGAAGGTGTGGGAGCCTTACAGCGTTTGGTAAGTGCTGTCCTTCGACTTGATGAACTTGATGACGAAGAAGACGACGGCCTGGATGCTCAGCACCAGCACGATGCCGCCGATGAAACTGGCCGTGTCGAAGCCGGGCGGGTGGAACTCGGGGCTGCCCGTCAGCGGGGCACTAGTGGTGGTGGTCCCTGTCGGCAGGGGAAAACAGGGTGGTTTGGGGGGTTATGGGTGCTCTGGGTATCCCTGAGCACTGATGATCCTGCCAAAGAGGGGGAATTTGGGGTCCACATAGCCTCAGGAGGCTGCATGGGGAGGGATGGTAGTTCCCAGCTTGGGGCTGGATGTCTCCACTGACACGTGGCTGCTGGGATGGGCTCAACCCCTTCCCATGCCATAGCAGCTGGAGCTGCAGAAAAGGAGGCAGCAGGAAAAAGATCCCAGGGGGATCAATAATTCAGCGGGCTCTGGGCTCTGGTTACCTGCCGTAATTAGCCCAGTGCTCTCCAGTTCCCGCTTCCTGGAAGAGGCTCATTCTCTGTTGCCAGCCCCAGCTCCAGCCAGGCTGGAGGTGGCAATTCCCAGCAAGGATGGCATCAGGGATGGCTTCTGGGGGGCTGTGGGGTGCCATGAGCCCCTCAGCTCTATCCAAGCCCTGTCCAGGGCAGAGGGGGGGACGGGGACAGAGCTGAGACCCAGGACAGCGGTGGCACCTCCTGGGGCACAATCCACTGAAGAAACCCCGAGGCACATCCCTCCCAAAGGAATGTGAAATATGGAGGAAATTGTCTTATTGGGACTGGTCACTGATCCCTGGGGCATCCAAGACCCCCAACCCCCCACCTCCCACCCCCCAGACCCACTCACTTGTGGAGTGTGTCACTGGCTCCTTGCTGTGGGACTGTGGAGGCTCTTCCGTGGGGGACTTCAGAGCTGGAGAGGGCAGGGACAGAGGGAAGGGGGAAGAAGGGGTGTCAGGGGACACTGCCACACACCCCCCACCCCAGACCCCTGTCCCAGGGGTGGGATTTCTTCCCCGTGGCCCCAGCCCCTGGAGCAGCACCTCTGTCCCGAAGGCTGCTGGGTCTGGGGGGGCTGTGGGGTCTGGGGTTACCTCGGCACAGGGCGCTGCTGTTGTAGAGTGCACAGGTCTGCCGTGTTGCTGCCCCTCTCTGCACGCAGCTCCCTGTTTCTACGGGAAGAGGAAGCAGGGTTTTCCCAAGGATCCCAAGCCAGCACCCCCTGCAGCCGACAGTGTTTGGGCCCTGGGCTGCCCTGAGCACCAGAGGGTTTGGGATGATGAGGACTCATTCCCAGGGGTGGGCATTCCTCCATCCATCCAAGAGGCTGAGGTGGGATTCATATCTTCACCCCCTCAGGGAAGAGCCCCAAACTGGGGCTTTATAAACAGCTGGTTGTCTCCCCTCTCCATCGCTCGGTGCTGCTCCATGTGCACATGACAGAGGGTTCCCAGCATTATCCTGGCATGGCTGTGAGCACCACACGCCACAACCTACACCCCTGCCCACTGGACTGGCACAGATCCCCCCCCCTTCCCTCTGGATGGGCCAGCTGAGAAGGCTGGTGGGAGCCCCTGGTTGTCCCCCCCAGCTGAGCCCCTCACCTGGCTCCTCAGGGGTCCTGCAGCCCACCCAGACGCAGCCGGTGGTGTTGTGTGAGGGGGTGACAGCCGTACATGTCTCACAGGACCTCAGCTCGCCACACTCTTCTGCCAAATCCGGGGAAAAGGGGTGAGGGCAGGGCCAGCATCTGTCCCCCCGGCTCTGGGGTTGGGGCTGGACCCTCAGCCCCATGGAGGGGGAATTCTGACAATGCAGTGGGAGGGTGAAGGCACATCCCACAGCACCAAACCCACCCACAGACCCGTCCCAGGGGAGGGTTTGCAGCCTCACCAGCTCTCTGGAGAGGGGGCACCCCACAGCTCCCAACACCCACCTGGGACACACAGGGCTCACGCCATCACCCACAGTGCAGGGAAACATCCCCCAGCCCAGGGGCTGGGATTTGGGATCCCGGGATTTTTTGGTGGATGTTTAAACGCAACGAGGGGGTTGCACAGCCTGGTTGGGGTTACCTGAGCAGCGTCACCCCCCGTTCCCCCGCAGACCACCCCGCAGGACCCACTGCTCCCATGGCCCCGGTGAGGGTGGTGAGTCACTCGGGTGTTTGTGGAGCTGCTCTTCCCCCACACACGCTCATCATTAATTTACTGCGATGACTGTCGGCGAGGGAGGCTGCGACTGACGAGCCGCGGCCGGGCCCTGCCTGCACCTCCCGCGTCCCACGCCCGCGTTTGCACCATCCCGCCAAAGACCCGGGAGCCGTTCCCCACCCTGGATGTGTTTCCAGGCTCTCACGGGGCAAACAGCTCCTCCCAGGGCTCGCTGAGGGCTGGCACCCCCCTGGGTCGGCTCCCCAGGGGTCTTTCCAGGCAGGGACCCACCAAGCACAAGGCATCCCTGCCGGCAGCTCTTCCCACCACACCGCCTCCCTTTGGGGTGACCAGCGCCAGCCCCCCAGCTTTTAGGATTCCCTAAAAACCGTGCCTGGCTGTCGGGAAATTCCCTTCCCTTCTTTCCCAGCAAAAGCCAAGGGGGCAACTGGTGGCTTAAGGCAGGAAGCGGGGATGCTGCGGCCACATTGCCATGGCTACGGGCGGGGGGTGGGCACGCCGCTGGGCCCCCCCTCCAGCATTTAGAGACCTGCCGGGAGCCAATGGGAAAGTAGGACTTTGTTCGCAAGGGTTTCAGGCAGGTTTGTAATTTAAGTTATTTTTATCGCGGCAGGCGCAGGAACAGACGTTTGAGCCCAGCGTTGTCAACTCCCGCTCCTGCCGTCAGGTGTGGGGAGGGAGAAGGAATAAAGGGGGGCAGCGGGGCCGGCTGAGGGCACCCCCATCCCCATGGGCGCTCTGGGAACACGCGTGGGTCCCGCTGGGATAAGTCAGGGTGGAAATGTCTCCCGGGAGCAGCGCGGGGGATGGGAGAAGGGGGGCAGCAGGATGCCTGGGGTTTGCATAATTAATGCCCGGAGTCGCAGCACCTCGAGAAGGGAGGGGGGGGGACGGCTCCGCTCCTCGCTCCCCACCACGATCCAGGAGGTCCCCACAGTTTTTGGGGGCAAGGTTGGGCCCTGCACCCGGCTTATCCAGCAGCAGCCCAGCGCACCCCTCCCGGCCCTGGGGGGTCCCAGCCCCCCGGAGCACACCTGGGAGCAGGAGTCCCTCTCCCCCCAAACCGAGCAGGTGACGGAGTCTTGTGGGGGCGGGAGGAGCCTCTGGAAATTAAAGACCCCCCCCCAAAAAAAGTTCATCTGCCCCAAAGCTGCAAACCACCCCCCTCAAGCCCCAAGTTCCCTCTCCCCCCGCGCCCCCTGGCCGTACCTGCGCGGGTGGGAGCGGGTCCCTGCGCGCAGAGCAGCGCGCACAGGAGCGCGCAGCGCAGCGCCCCGGGACCCGGCGGGGCCATGGCCCGGCCCGGCTCGGCTCAGCGCGGCTCGGCCCGGTCCCAGCGGGCGGTGTGGCCGCGGCTCTCCCGGGAGAGCGGAGCGGAGCGCCGGGCAGATGCGCGCCCGCGGGAGGCGGCCCCGGCGGCGGCGGGGGAGGATGGGGGGGCGGCCCCGCCTCGTCCCGCCCCGCCCCGCCCCGGCAGGCCCGGCCCGGGGAGGGGGGTTTCTCCAGAGGTGCATCCCCCTCCCCAGCTCCCCACACCCCCACCTCCCTGCCGCGGCCGTGGGGAAGCCGCGGCTGACCTGACACTGATCCCTTGGCACGGGGTGTTCTACTGCACGGGTTGTACGCACGGGACTCCTGCACACCTGTACACCTGAACACACTGTACACCTGCACACACCTGCACATACCTGAACACACTGTACACACTGTACACACTGTACACACTGTACACCTGCACACCTGCACACCTTAACACACTGTACACCTGCACACACCTGCACATACCTGCACACACTGTACACACTGTACACACTGTACACCTGCACACCTCAACACACTGTACACCTGCACACACCTGCACTCACCGCACACACTCTACACCTGCACACCCTGTACAACCTGCACACCCCGCGCACCAACACCCGCACACGCAGCACGCACCTCACGCCGGGACACCCCGCACACCGTGTGTGCACTGCACGCTGCCTGTACACGGTACACCCCGAGCACCGCGCACATCCCGCACACCCCGCACACACTCCCCGCCGCTGTCCCGCGCTCGGGGCACCGCGACCCTCCCCGGGACTGCGGCGGGTCCCCCCGGCGCCCGGGACCCCTCGTTCAGCACCGCGAACAGCTCCGGCCGAACCGGGCCGGGACCCTCCACTCCCTGCCCGAGCTCGAGGGGGAAGCCGCAGCCTCCTCTGGGAGCATCGGGGGCTCCCGACCTCCGCGGGGTCCCTGCAGAACCATGTACCCCGGGAACCCCCCTCTCCCCAGCGGGGACAGGGAAACTCTCCGGGCTTCGAGGAACCGGCGCTGGGGAAGAGTCCCTGGCGGGGCATGGCTTCTGCTTCCTCCCCCTTCTCCTCCTCCTCCTCCCCGGGGGGAGGGCTCCCCGCCATCCGCCCTTCCCGCAGCCCCTCCCGGCCGGGCCTTCCCGCTTCTCCCGGCCATGAATTATTCAGCCCCGCGTGGGAAAGCCGGGCCGCGGGGACCCTCCGGGGCTGCGCACCTCTGGATGTGCGGGGCCCGGGGAGGACTCATCCTCCTCCTCCTCTCCACCGGTCGCCCCTCCAAAGCGGAGCCCCCAAACCTCTGCATTGCGGGAGGGGCGGGGGGGACGAGCCGGCACCCCTTTCTCTTTATCGCGGGGGTTTAAGGGGGGGTCCCGTGGGTGGCGTGAGCCCGGGGTTGAGGTGGGTAGAGGGGGTGTGAAGAGGGGCGTGGGCCGGAGTGGGGGTGGCTGGGTGGGTGACTGGGGGGGGGGGGGTCCTGTTTTTTTATGAATGAGCTGTGATTACTATGCGGCGCGCGCGCGCCCGCGCTGCCTGTGCGGGCGCTGATTGGCCCGTCGGCGGCATTGACGTCAGGGCGGGGAGAGCGGGGTTTTTGGGGGGGGAGGCGGTGAGTCACCCCCCGAACCCCCCCAGAGCCCCCCCGGCCGGGCTCGGCCACTATAACTCGGCGGCGCCCATGGCAGCGGCCCCCCAGCCGGTTAGCCCCGCACAGCCCGGGCCCCGGCCCCGCAGCATCCCGGCAGGTGAGTGCCTGGCACCGCGAGGGGAGAGGGAAACCGGGAGAGGGGGGAGCCCGCGGGGCGAAGGGGAGGGCGGCGAGGAGGGGCCGTGCCCCCCAGACACCATCCAGGGGCTGTGCTGCCCGCCCGGGGAGGGGTAAGACCCCCCAAGGTAAGTGGGGATCCCCCTGTTTAGGGGGTGTATGGTGGGGATGGGGGGGGGGGTGTCTCTTCCCGCTGGGGTGCTGGTCTGGGGGGGGAAGGGTTGATTCCCCCCTTCACCTGCTGCTTGAGATGCCCTGGGTTTGACCCTGAAGTCTTTGCTGGGGAGGGGTTTCCAGTGCTAGTCCTGCTCCCCCGGGATTTACCCACCAAAATCATGCAGTGCCCAGCCCCCAGCAGCTCAGGCAGGCAGGAGCAGGGGTGTCGTGTGTGTGTCCCCCCGCCCTTTATTCACCTGTTTATTTCAAAACCAAACTGCCTCATCCCAGGAAATCCCCCTGGAGCAAACAGTGAGCACCCCCTCAACACACACAGTTCCGTCCCCCCTGCTGCAGACAGCTTTTTGGGGGGAAGGAGGACTGTCCCCACTGGGTGGCACAGGGAGAGCTCTTGAGGGCAGTAGGTGCTGAGGGGGCTGCTTTTGCTTTCAGCTGCAGCAGGTCACCCTCCGCCACCATGATGGAGAAAGGGCCCCCCAACTCCAGCGAAGGCCAGCAGGGCTGGTTTTCTGCCAGGAATGGCAGCGGCAGCTCCCTGGACTTGGAGTCTGTGGTGCGACCCCTCGCCCTGAACCCGTGGGACGTGGTGCTCTGCGTCTCCGGGACCATCATCTCCTGCGAGAACGCCGTGGTGGTGGTGGTCATCTTCTACACGCCGGCCTTCCGCGCCCCCATGTTCCTCCTCATCGGCAGCTTGGCCACGGCCGACCTCCTGGCGGGTCTGGGGCTGATCCTGCACTTTGCCTTCGTCTACTTCGCGCCGTCGGAGGCGGTCAGCCTGCTCACGGTGGGGCTGCTGGTCACCTCCTTCACGGCCAGCGTCTGCAGCCTGCTGACCATCACCATCGACCGCTACCTGTCCCTCTACAACGCCCTGACCTACTACTCGGAGAGGACGGTCACCAGGACTTACATCATGCTGATCCTCACCTGGGGAGCCTCCATCTGCTACGGGCTCCTGCCCGTCATGGGCTGGAACTGCCTGAAGGAGCCGCCCAGCGCCTGCAGCGTCGTCAGGCCGCTGACGAAGAACCACCTCATCATCCTCTCCGCGTCCTTCTTCGCGGTGTTCGCGGCGATGCTCCAGCTGTACGCGCAGATCTGCCGGATCGTGTGCCGGCACGCCCACCAGATCGCCGTGCAGAGACACTTCCTGGCCAGCTCCCACTACGTCACCACCAGGAAAGGCATCGCCACCCTGGCCGTCATCCTGGGCACCTTCGCGTCCTGCTGGCTGCCCTTCGCCGTCTACGGCCTGCTGGGGGACTACACCTACCCGGCCCTCTACACCTACGCCACCCTCCTGCCCGCCACCTACAACTCCATGATCAACCCCGTCATCTACGCCTTCAGGAACCAGGAGATCCAGAAAGTGCTGTGGGCCGTGTGCTGCGGGTGCTTCTCCTCCACGCCGCCGTTCCGCTCCCGCTCCCCCAGTGACGTCTGATGTGCCTCCCTCCAACACCAACCCCACCAACCACCAACCACCTCCCTGCACCTTCCACTCACCGGTTGCGGTCGGGGGGATTCGCTTTTATTCCCCCTGCTCGTTCCCAGAGGCAACGCTGCGGGAGCTCTTGGAACCAGGCAGCTCTTCCCAGCCTCGTCCTTTTCGGGCACAACCCTTTCTATGCCTCTATTTTTCCACTCTTTGAATGTACAGGAGAGAGAAGCGTATTTTTTACCCATAATATAATCTATATTTATGTGTGAGAGAGGGAGGGGGGGAGAGCCTCATATTTTCTTTAAAACTATTTACGATGCTTTATTTTTTTAAGGGGGGGGCGACACCAGGAATGTTCGCCCCACTCTTGCTTTTTTTTTACCTCGTTATTTACCTCAGATAGTTAAAATATATTTTATATGTTTGGGGAAGGGGGGGACAGAGACTCGTTGCCGGAGGAGGAGGGACTCAAACTCCCCCTCTCCCCCTTCTCCCAGCTGTCCATCCATTGATTTATTTATTGTTTTTTAATTATTATTTAATTTGATTTCCGTGCCTCCCTCCCGCCCAGCACTGGGCCCTGCTGCCCTCTAGTGCTCGCTGCCTTCGGGAGGAGGGGGCTGCCGGAGGCTCCGCGCCCCCAAACCCGGCAGTTTTGGGGCCCCCTGGGTGCTGCCACCCCCTCTCTTGGCACCCAGGGATCCCCCCGTCCAAGCCTTTCTTTGCACTGGGGCTGGATTTGCACATTTTGGAGAGGGGAGATGGATGTGAAGAGGCCTCTCGTGATGGGGCCCCTCTGGATGGGGGTCTTTCGGTATGGGGAATGCCTCAGGATGGGAATCCCTCGGGATGGGGATCTCTCGGGAGCGGAGTAGAGGTGGGGGGGGCTGTTTCTTGTTTACAACCGCAGGAGGGGAATAAATTAATTTGTGATACGAGATGCGGCTGTTTGATGCTGGGGAGGCGGTGGGATGGTGTTTCCCGAGGAGGAGAGAGCAGGTTGAGGTCCCCGCGTCCCATCAGGGCCGTCTCCCCGCTCCGTTTCCCTGCTCCCGGATAAGAGATGCCAAGCGACAGCGCTTCCCCCGACCCATCACATCCTGTTAGCAGGAACCGGCCCGGGGGGGGGACAGGCCCTGACCATCCTCATCCTCACAGCGCCCAGCAGGCAGAGGGGCTGCATCCAGCTCTCCCGGTGACATCTGATGTGTCCGCCCCTCCAGGGACGGCGAGGACTCATTCCCAGGGGGGGTGTGTCCATCCGAGGCGCCTCGAGCTGGGCCCTCCATCCATCGGGATGGTGTCGCTGCCTCCATCACTGCGCTCCAGCCCCTCTCCTGGGGGTCTCTGCACGGGGGGGGCACCCCCACGCTGAGGCTCCCGTGCTCGGAGAGCCACTGCTCACACGGGAGGTGAGACACCCGTCCTTGCTCCTGCTCGCCTCAGGGAAGGAAGGGTTAACGATGGCACAGCTAATTAGGGCAGCTCAGCCTCTTTGGTGTCAGGACTCTTCACCCCCGGAGCCCCCCGTGTCCCTGCCCACCCAGGTCAGGGAGCAGCAGGTTTCTCACGGGCATTTGCGCATCGGCAGACGCGCCGGGATGTGGCAGAGCCCGGGGCTGAGGAGCAGCCGGGCCCGGCTGGTGCTGTGGGAGGAGGAGTGTCGGCCCCCCCGAGGCTCCACTTCACCCTGGGCTCTGGGACCTGGTGGCAGCCCGGGGGGTTGGTGCTGTTTGTCGCAAAGGAAATGAAGATTTCCTTCGGCTCGAGGCTGGAAAGGGGCTGTGGCAGCGAGTGATGAGGGGAAGCGGGGTTGGAGAGAGGCTGAAGGACCCCCAGATTGTCTCCTGCTCTCCCAGGGCTGGGCTCAGTGTTGTGGATGGGGAATTTGGGGCTCTCCTTGTCCCCAGGGAGGTTAAGCCAGGGGCTGGAGATGCTCGTTGTACCCCAGGACCCTACTTCCTTCAGCCAGGGGATAATTCCCAAGTCCACCTCCCCCAGCAGTGAAAAATCCTGTAATTCCCAGCCCTGCTGTGTTCAGGAGCAGTTCATACCTGGTGGTTCTTATGTCAACATCACATGGCAGCTGAAACAGCTTCTCTCTCCCTCGTGCCTTCCCTGCTGATGTCTTCAGAGGGAGCTTCTCTGTGGTGTGCAAGCCCATCCAGTCCCTCCCACTCCCTGGGGTCCCTGTCACCTTCCCTGGGGACAGGGTGACACACCAGGGTGTGCAGGGCACAGAGGCAGCACCGTTCAGGTCTGCCGAGACCCCCCCTCAGGCTCCCACCCCCCACAGCCAGCAGTGGGGGTGGGCACAGGGTGCAGCTCCCCCTTCCCAGATCGTGGCAGGGCTGATGGGCTTCCAAGGTTGATGGGAGGGTGGTTCCTCCTGGGTCCCGGGAGTGACCCACAGTGACAAAAGCCACCACAAGCCAAGCCAAGGGGTTCTCCCCACGGCCAGGAATTTGGGAGCTGTTGGTGCTGGAGCCCTTGAGCCCTTATTCCCACCACCACATATCCCCCGAAAACATCACCCTCACAGCCCCGTCCCCTGCTGCCACCAGCCACCAGGGTGGCCATCACCCAGCACGTGGCTGCTCCGTGTGCCCCTTCCCGGGTGGGAAACATCCCTGTGCCTCCTACCTGTGTCCGATTCCCTGCTGCCGGGATGGATGAGGGAAGCCGAGGCTGAGCATGGGGCTGGAGGAGCTACAGCCCCCCGACCCTGCTGCTGCTGCTGGTCCTTCTCCCAGCACTCCAGCGAGTCCAGAGGCATTCCCAGCTGCTCCAGGCCTTTGGGAGATGATGGAGCAGGCGGCAGCAGGCAGGGAGGTACAGCCTGCAGCAGCATGGCCCAGCCTGCTCCCTTTTTTGGTGGAGGAAGACGCAGAAAGTGGAGCTATAAAAAAAGAGTCAAACCCATCCAAGAAGGCGCCTGAGTGCTGAGCAGCCACCCCCACGCTGGGGATGAGCAGGAGGGGCTCGGGGGGGACCAACAGCCCAACTGTGGGGTTAAAACACCAGCTGAGAGATGTGGGCACAGCATCACCCCAGCTGTGCTCACACATCTGGCAGGGCCAGCCCTCCCCAGGCTCCCAGCAGATGCTGTAAGCATAGGCAGCTCTTGCCTCCAAGCCCTGCCTGTGCTGCAGTGCAGGCAGGGGACTTGGGGGGGATTTGTTTCCCGTCTCCACTGTTGGCAGCCCTGGTCCTGTTGGCATCAGCAGGGCTCAGATCTGGCTCCAAGGACCTGCCCTTGACCACCTTGTAGGTGAGAGCGCCGGCAGCACCCACGGCAAAGCCAGGGCTGGTCCCAAAGCACCCTCTACGGAGCCTCCACTCCACCCTGGTGCCAGTTGCACCAGATGGGAGGAGGGGAGGAGGTGTCTGCTGCCCCAAACCCTCCCACCAGCACCCTGAACACTGAGTGCCCTCCCTGGGGCAGAGCCAAGAGTTGCCCTTGCTCATACCTCATCCCAGAGATGGGTCTCTGTCCCAGTGCCTTACTGGGACACCCGTGAAGGGATCACGATCCCAAATATCCTCCCTGCACCGCCCTGGGACCGCCAGGCCATGGGGAGGGCTGGCAGCTCCAGCTGTGGGCCTGGGTTACATTTAAATGAGAAACCTCAGCCCTGGCTTGGGGGATTTTGTTTCCTTGGAAGCAGGAGCAGGCAGGAAATGAAGAAAACACGGCCCCGCTGTAAGCGTTTTACCAAATGCTGGAGGCAGCGGGAGGCATTTCCCGGCGCGGCTCAGCCTCGGAGCATCATCCTGGGCCACCACCGCAGCCGTGGCTCCGGGAGGCACGGGGTGCTGCTTCCCAGGGAGGAAAGCCTGTCTGAAAAGGTTGTGCTTGTGTGGGAGACGGCGAAGTGCAGGGTGGAGGGGGGGTCAGCAGCCTCCCGTTTATTCCTGCCACAGCATCTGATGCGGAAGCGGCTTTGTGCCACGAGCCCTGGATGGGGCACAGGGACCTGGGGCCAGCGGGACCCTCTGCTCCCCATGGGGAGCTCCCAGAGGACCAGGCTCCCCTGCTGGCTGAGGGCTGCGGCTTTGTCTGACTGGATGGGGAGGATAATTCCTGCCTGGCCACATCCCCAGCTCTGCGCCGGCTGCCTCGAGCCCTCGCCATGCCGGCGCTGGCCTTTGCGGAGCGGCTGAGCCCGGCGCAGAGCTGCTGCCCTGCCAGACTGCAGAAACTTGAGCTCCAAATAACATAATTCCTCTGGCACCCCGTGGTTATTTGTGAGCTGCTGTGAGCAGATGGAAGAGTTACAGATAAAGCCATCCGCAGCACGGGAGCCGATTGCCTTCCCCACACAACCGCGTAGGCAACGGCAAAGGCAAGGGAGGAGGAGAGAAAAAAAACCACCAGGCAGCAAGAGGAGCGAGAGAGAAGGAGTCAGCCATTTCTGAGGGGCTGCCATCTCAGCACACCTACATGCGAGGAACGGGGACTCTCTGCTGGCAGCGGGCCCTTCCCTGGATGCTGGAAGAGGGGAGTGCTCTCCCACCACCCATGGCTGCTTGGCCAGGGACAGCAGCGCGAGTCGGGGGTGACATTGGCACGGCGGAGCGCTGCCACACACTGGGAGAGCAGGCTGTTAACGCTGATCCGAGCTGGCAGCGCCTGCACTCGCTTCGGTCCCAGAGGGGGAATTAAGGGAGAGAAGCTGACGTCAGTGGTGGAAAGGACACGCAGCCCACTCGTCCAAGGCAGCCGGCAGCATCTTCTGGGTGTTGCTAACACCACCTTGAAGGAGAAAATTAAATAGGTCTTTGGAGACGGGGGCTCCTGTGAAGCCACAGCCTGGCCAGCTGTGATCCGGTGCCGAGTTGTGTGGAAGAGACAGACGGGCAAGGACAGAGATCAAAGGCCAGGGCCAAGGTTGGTGTGCCAAGGCACTGGAGCTGTGGAGAGGCTCCCCCAGCTGCGGCAGGAAACTGCAGCTCACGGGCAGGGCTGTGGCTCCGAGAGCAGCGGCACACAATTCCCAACAATTCCCATCTTATCCCTGCACCGGGCACCAGCAGCTTCCCTGGAGGGTGGAAGCGTAGGGCCCTGTGGGTTACCCAGGAAAGCAGGTCTGGGACTGAGTTTTCCCTGTGTTTTAGAGGGTTAAACCAGCACGACACTCACCAACACCCCCCAGACTCCAAAGGTGACTTCCAAGGGCTGTCACCCCAAAAGCACAGGGCCACGTGCTACCGTGCACCCCGAAAGCAGAGAGGCACCACCCCCTGCCACAGCCGCACCCATGCAGGGTGCCAGGAGCACCGGCTGCTCCTCCCGGCCTCGAGGCAGAGCCAAGGGCTGGGACACAGAGCTCCAGGGAGCGTGGAAGCCCCAGAGCTCCCTCCTTCCCCTGCCCTCCGCGCCCCAGCACGACTAAAGGCCTTGCTTGTTCAGGAGCTGGCAAGGCCAATTAATCTAATGAGGTTTTGCAGCCAGGGACTATTGTCAGCCAAGAAAGGCACAGCACTGCGGAGCGAGGCACCGGTGTCTCCGAAAGCCAAGGGAATTTGGCAGAGCGGAGCCCGCGGTAAAAGCAGGGACGAGGAGCGGCAGGGACGGAGCCTTTTGTTGCTCTTCAGCGACCGGGAAGAAAACGGAGCCACACGGAGCGAGGGCAGACGAGGCACCTGAGCTCAGGGCCAGGAGCCACGGCTGCCAGGCACATTAACTGCACGAGGGACCTGGAGCTGCGAAATGGAGGCAAGAAGCCTCGGCAGCCCCTTCCCAGCCCAGCTGCAGCCATTCCGCTCTGCAAGATGGAGCCCAGGCTCATTTCCTAGGGCAGGGAGCACCGGTGGGATGCTCCTCCTGGACGGGGTTTCCTCGGTGCTGTCACCCCCAGATTCCCACTGTGGATAACTCCCAGCCCAGCCCTGCCCAGGGAAGAGGTGTTTGTGATGGTGGTGTTTGCCGGACAGCTCGGGATGTGCTGGTTTTCCTCGGACACAGCCAGCACCTCCATGGACACTGGGCTTCCCAAGGGACACCCAGCAGCCCCGTGTGACACACCAAGGACACAAGGGCAGGCACGAGTGGCTCGTGGCCCAGCACCTCTCTGTGCTCCCGGGAAGGAGACAAGTTGCCCAGAGAAGCTGCAGCTGCTCCATCCCTGGAAGTGTCCAAGGCTTGGAGCAACCTGGGATAGTGGAAGATGTCCCTGCCCATGGAATGGGATGAGCTTTAAGGTCCCTTCCAGCCCAAACCATTCCATGATTCCAAGCCACACCCAAAGCCTCTGTGCTCACCCCCCATTGCCCCCCCAGTAACACACACAAGCACCAACTGGATAGAAAGGTTTTATCAAGTTTTAAAAAAGGATCAAAAAAATTATTACTTTTTTTTTTTTTTATATATGTACATTACAAAATATTTGCAGTTGGGATCTTCATCCAGGGGTTACTGAGCTGATTATTAAAAACAACAAAACAAAGCAGCAGGAAAGCCTGGCTTACACAGCAACCGACAGGGAAAAGCACAGACAGACATTACATGGGAATACAGGAGGCAGGGAGCCTGCACTGGGATGTGCTGGGATGTGCAGGTACAGACCTGGAGCGGGTTCCAATCCCCCCTCACCCACTGCCTCCCTGCAGAGTCCGACCATCAGTGTTTATTTTGCAGGGGTAAAAACCCAAACTAAATAAATCTACAGTATTTTGCTCACAAGGTTGTTTTTTTGTTTTTGTTTTTCTTTTTTTAAAATATTTTTTTCTTGTTTCTAAGCAGAGTTTCATTGGTGAAACTCCTTTGGTCTGAAGTGAGGAAGCCCCTGCACCCTGAGAGTATCCGTAAAATGTCATCCTTCTGACCCCTCCAGCCTGGCTGGGTCCCATCCCTCCTCTCCCACCTTATATTCTGCTCAGCAATAAACCCCTAAGATACAAGTGGAATAATTACTCTTATAAATATATTTATATCATGTAGGAAAATAAGGCACTTCAGGAGGGGTTACAGCTCGTCTAATTCTATGACGTTCTAATCAGGAAGAAAAATGGGTTAGTTTCTGAAATGAATTAAAATGAATGTTAATACAGTAATAAAAACATCGGATCCACTTCCCACTTCAAGGCTTTGTTTAAAAAGGAGGAGAAGAAAGCACCCCCCCTTCCCCTCCCCGAAATCCAACAGCAATGAAACCTGACCCGGGGCAGCTGCATCTGCCCTGCCAGGCAGCTCCCCCCCAGAGCCCCTCCAGGGCAGGGACTTCCAAAAGAAACACGTTAAATAAGTTCACGGACTGAAGGGGAAAAAAAAATATATATATATATATATAACCCCCAATCTATCCTTTCCCTGAAACGCCACTCTGCACGATTCCTCAGCCATCTGGGAGCTCCGGGAGCCCCTTCCCTGGATCTGGGCTGGTGCTCTGGGTCTGATAAGGAGAGGAGAAGCAGTGAAGGTCACCGACTGCGGCGGAGGCTCCGGGCTGAGCCCGGGGAGCCGGGATGAGGCTTTCCCAGCGAGCGGGAAGGGGGGCGGCGGGGGAGAGGCTGCCGGGAGCAGCAGCCAAGCACTGCGGGCGAGGACACCGGGAGAATGTTTAACCAGGGAAGGGAAGGCGGTGGTGACCTGCCCCGACTTGCACAGCCGGAGCAAAACGGCTCCCAGGACGGGCGAAATGGCTGCTCCGGCTCCACCGGGATGAAATGGAAAGCACGGGGCGTGGGAATCCTCGTGGAGAGGAGGACGAGCTCTGGGGCTTTGTGAGATGGTGTGAGGTTCGCCCCAGCCTCGCCTGGGAAGAGGGGAGGAAGGAGTAAGTGAGCACGACATGACGACAGCAATGGCAGTGCCCTCGGCCCTGCAGTTACAGCACAGCTGCTCTGTCTTGCAAAGGTTGTTTTTGGCACCTCTCCTCCTCCCCTACTGCTGCAAAAAATACTGAGCTTACTTGGTGGCCCAGCACTCTGTGATTTTGCAACGATACTCAGAGATGGTCCCTTCACAGCAGCTGTTTCTCAGGGATCCCCACACAGGCTCATCCCGCTTGGCAACCAGAGATTTCAAAGAAAAGCAGGAATCAAAGGAGGTTCAAAAAAAACCCCCAAGAACCAACCAACCTTCCCTACCTGCCCACAACCCTGACCCTGCCGTTTTGATTCCCACCCTGGGCTGGCATTTGGGAGCAGAGGGTGGTTGCAGCAGGCTTGCAGGGACAAGGCAGCGTCCTTCCCGCTGCTGGGAGGGCTGGAGGAGCCGCCTCCACCCGGGGCTGAGCCCTGGCGCCCACACAGCAACATCCTTGTGCAACAGGCAGAGCGTGGGGGGCACAGGGAATATGGCACTGTTCCGTGTTTCAGGCGACAGGAGGACTCGCTCCCCTTCCCCAGCAGGGGCCAGGTCTAGTTAAGGCAATTTAAAATTAACCCAGGTTTGGCATTTGTGAGCTCCTCCTTCCCCGGGTGACCGTGCTGTCAGCCCGGGTGAGCTCAGGGGTCCGTTTTTCCCAGGAACCCGTCTCTGGGGGAGGCAGGAGGAGGATGCTCCCAGAAAGAGCAGCAGAACAAGAGGCAGCGACCCCCTCACCCCCTCACCCAGCTTGCAGCAATCAACCCTTCTGCATTTCCAAGCCTCTCCACTGCACCACGGCTCACCGGCACTCCAGGGGTTTGTTCCCTCTTCCAGAACCTGGAACTAGTGCTGCTCAGATGTTCCCAGCCCATCGGGATGCCTCGCTGCCTACGCCCTCTGCATCCTGCCTGGCAGCTGAGCTGCAGACAAAACCTGACGGTGCGGCAATCCAGGGAATCTCGGGGGGTCTCACTGGATCCCAGCTCGATCTGCACCCCGAATCCCACCCTCCAGGCCATTGTCTGCTCTGGCCAAGATTAAAATGCAGAGGCACACACACAGGAGATCAGTAAGAACTCGATGGCACAAGCTGAAGCCATCAATCAAACCCCAAGCAAGCTGGAAGCCTCGGGCAGGGCCTGGTGTTCCAGGTATCAGCAACATCATTAAAGGAGGAGAACCAGGGAAGAGAGAACAGGCACAGGTTGGTGAAATACTTCAGGAAAGGCAAAAAGGTGGGAGAGCTGGTCTTAGTGGGACACACACCCCACAACAGCTGGACCCATAACCTCCAAAGGGCTTTGGAATTGCTTTTTGCATGACCCTGACCGAGTCATGTCCAAATTAAAATACACATTGAGGGTATTTGGGTTAGATTTCTAAGATATGCTCATATTCTATGTAGGGTAACATAAAACAGCAATAAAACCGAGGTCAGCTAGTTCAAATTCCCCATTTTCCCCTGCCAGTACTGGATCTGTAGTGAGCAGCCTGGGAATTAATTCACGGGGTTAGTGAGGAGAAGAAATGTTCTCTTAAAATTAACTAATGAATTATAGTAGTAAAATTAGGGTAGGTTAGGTCTGATGTAACTGATGGGCAACTCAGTCCACACACGTGATGTTTTTAGGCACACAAACTCCCCTCCCTAAGCGGAAGGGAGAAGAAGCAAAGGTAATACCAGCATTGAAGTCCCTGTGTTAAAAGTATGGTCATCCCACTGAAAAAAAGCACCTCTCAAACCACTCTGGCCAGGCGAAAGACCACCACAGTGCCTGGTGTTCAGAGAGTCCCTCTCCACCCCATCTCCCTGCTCTAGGCACTGGATTAGGAATTTTTAAACACAATCTCAGCATGAATTGGAGAAATCAGCCCGGCGGGGTCTGGCCCCCGCTTGGAGCCGACCACAGATGTGTCTCAGTGGGGCAGTGGCTCTGATTTCCCAAAAGTGGGAAGATGAGCAACCATCCTGCCCTGGTTTTACGTCCCTCTGTGCAAGTCTCCTCTTGGCAAAGCAGTCTAGGAGATCTGAGGAAGGTAAAGGCAGCTTTTAAAATAAAACAAGACCCTCCTTACATTGCACCCAAGGCACTCCGTGGCCCCGGGGCCGGGAAGCGCACCCCACGCAGGATGGTCTGGAATTAATACTCAGGGGTCAGAGGGGAAGGAATTGTGCACCAGTGCCAAAAACCTGATTATTTGACAGTGGGATGCAGCAGAGAACTGACATTTAAAGCCCATTTTCTTGCAGCACTACCAGTATTCACTGGAAAGGAAGAGCCATCAGATCAACTGTCTGCTGTTGCACTGAGAAAACCAGCTGAAAATGTCCTTCATCCGAAAGGCCACGCGGCCGCAACAGGATCATCCATCTTTACTTTAAAAATCCCTCAGGATGGAGGGTTTATATGTGCTCTGCCTGGTGGCATCGAGAATCTGGAGGTTTAGCTCTCTTTTAAATAAGCAACCGTTACACCCCCTCCAGCTAAATCCCAACGCCGCATCCTCAGTGTCCGTGAGGAGACCTTTTGGAAAGGCAGAGCACAAAGTCCTGCCAAAGCTGGGGTGGGGGGGAAGGGAGAGGGGGAGATATGCTGCTGGTTGTCTGAAAACCCTTGGCACATCTTTGGTTACGGGATGAAAAAGGATGTGATGTGGTGGAAGGTTTGGCCACCTGATTTCTGTAAGAAGTGAACCCGGGAGGGAGGGGGAGAAGGGGATGGGACCGTGGCTAATCCGACCACTCGTCCTCGTCGAACTCGGAGGAGTCGTCCTCGGAGTCGCTGTATTCCACAGCGATGCGGCGCGACAGGATCGTGGCCACGTCGTTCCCTACAACGTCCCGCTTCTCCTGCTCCCTCTGCTCCTCCACCTTGCGCAGCTGGAAGCCTGTAGGGAAGAAGGGAACGGAGGGGGATCATGCAAAGGCTTTGCTCGCACTGGAATCTCCCACGCAGCCTTGTCACAGTCCCCCGAGCAAGGCGGGCCGGGAGTATTGGGATAACACTGATGGTGAATGACAGCCAGGACAGGCTGGGCGGGGAGGTGGAACGGGAAGCAAATCCCTTCTGTGCTGCTCCAAGGGCTGACACCACTGCTGCAAATCCACAGCAAAGGTGGACCACCCCAATTCCAGCACTGCCATTCCAAAGGTGCAGGGGGAGGCAATAAAACCCAGCGAGGTGCTCATGAGGGTGGGCAGACAAGGAGGGACCCCAAGGGACAGGTCTCGAGCAGCGGGGCAGTCACACAGCTTGCATGAGACAGCTCCCAAATGCTCCCACTGGGAAACTGAGGGGTTTTCCAGAGCCAAGGGAGAGCGCTGGTGTAGAAACAGAACCTCACCTTGGCGAATAGCCGAAAGCAGATCACTCCTGGCATCGCTAACCGCGGGCAAGGATGACTTGG
>JAYRBT010000064.1:5898461-5916707 GCA_036023395.1 Myiotriccus ornatus
CGGGAGGTGGCGGGGGCGGCGGGGGGGGCGGCGCACTCCCACTGCCCGGCTGAGGCAGCGGAGGTGGGAGCACACTGGAATAGTCGACTGCCGGAGGGGGTGGGGGCGGTGGAGGGGCAGCAAACTCGGGGTGAGGGGGGAAAGAAGGGGGTGAGGGTGGCGGGGGGGTTCCCGGGGAGGGGAAGCCCATGGGAGGTGGTGGAGGGGGGGGGTTTCCCATCAGTGGTGGTGGAGGAGGAGGAGCCGGAGGGGGAGCAAAGCCCGGCCTGGCTGCCGAGGGGGATCCGATCGGAGGAGCTGGTGGTGGGTGGCTCGGGCTGACCAGGCTGGATCGTTTGGTCCCTCCAGAACCAGAACCTCTTTGGTTGTCTACAGGATAGCTGTGGCAACAGAAGGAGAGAGAGAGAGAGAGAGAAACAAGGAATTAGCTGTGAGGCCAGATCAGACTGTACAGTCTCAATGTTAATGCAAATCATGTGTGTGTGCTGCAGTCCAGACCAAAAAAAAAAATCCAAGTTCCAGCTTTAACTGGTGTTTCCATGAGACCTCAACTCCTTGGTTTTAGTTCCCTCGCAGTGTTTCTTTTGGCCTTCACCTCCAGAACAAAGGAAAGCTGCTGGGGACGGGCAGGAATGCTATCCCTCCATCCCATCTCCCAGGCTGACAAGAACACCCGCCACCTCACCTCTCCCGAGCTCAGAGCAGCCTCCTGGCCCCAGAGCTCCTGCAGCAAAACACCCCTCCTCACTGAGGTCAGGCTCGTGACACGCCAGGCAGGGATGTCTGCCGTGATAAATCGCACGAGGAGGGGCGGGGGAGCCAGGAAAGCATATGCTCTGAACACCTGCTAGGAACAGATCTCCTCACCGGATTCCTCGGCTTGGAGCAGCAGCCCGGCCTCACAGCTCGCCGTGGGGAGCGAAGGGGAAGGCTTGGAAACCCAATGCTGCTGATGCATGAGTGAGTGAATCTCCCATGATGGAGGCTGTGCTCATACCAGAAAATTCTACATGGAAGGGAAGCCCCAAACCGACACCTCCTCCCATGGCAAGACAGAGAAATAAGGTACATATGGCACAAAAAACGTCGCCATTTTTAACAGTGCTGATCCAAAACAGACTCCTGGAGATCAAACCAAGCACCCAGGGTTCATTAGAAAAACAACCACCAAAACAAAACCAGAGAGGGGAGAGCTGTGTGGCTGGGCAGAGATCTAAGCAACCACATAAGGCAGTGTGAGCTTCATCTGAGAGCTCGTGTCTGCTCTGCCCGAGAGCCACAGGCTGCAGAGTGCAGTGCTGGGTATCTCTGACACATCAGAAGAGCCTTTGCTGCAGCACTGCTGCCTTTGGATAAGATGGAGACAAGCCAAGCAGCCCTGTCTATCAGACAGACTTGCTTTTGTTACTCTTGACTCGGTTTTACTGTCTTTAAAACAAAAAGTCTGCTCTTGTTTCACCCTTTGTGTCTTGAGCCACTGCTGGACCGTAACTCTCATCTCTAGAGGTGCCTGGGAGTCACCATTTCATTCAATCCAAAGTAAAATGCCCTAAACTTGCACCCAAGTCCCTGGGAAGGAGGCAGCTGCTGTGCTCAAGTCCTTGAAATTCAACTACATCTACACCTCCAGTGCCCACGTCGTGCGTTTCCCAAAGATCAGGGGGCAAGTGGTAAAAAAAAAAAAAAAAAAGAGGTGAAAGAAGCTGTTCTTTGCAAAGCTCAGTCATGGAATATCCTGAGGTGGAAACGACTCACAAGGATCACTGAGTCCAACTCCTGGCCCTGCACAGGACACTCCAACAATGCCACCATGTGCCTGAGAGCGCTGTCCAAACGGAACATGAGTCCATGCTCTGGGAAACCCAGGCAATGGAGCCAAACCATTCACTGGGACCCTGCTGTGGAATAAATCCACTCTTAGTTCTCCCTTTCTGCCCGGGACTGATGGCAGCGGCTGGGATTCATGGAGAGCTGTGCTGCCTGTGCCTCTGCCCCTGCCTGCATTGCACTTCCCCTCCAGACAGGAGCATTCTGGTTCCCATACAACACCCGTCAGGAAGTTCTGCTGAACTATCTCAGCCCGGCTCATGTCATCCTTTTACACCACCTACTACTCCTTGGTGACAGAAGGGATCCCGTAGGCTTACCTAAATTCCACTGGGGGTGGAGGCAGGCTGTCATCTGGGAATGAAGGAGGTGGTGGCACAATGGAGTCAGTCTGCGGCGGTGGCGGGTAGCAGTTCCCATCCATGCTCTCGTTGGAGCCGATGCTGCCGTTCTGATACACCATGTTGGAGGGGTACCTGGGCCAGAGCAGGATGAGCAGGTCATTTAATGAGCTCAGGGCAATGCCTAAAGCTTGTTTTTCCTCAGAGAGTCACCCGGAGAAGCAATGGCTGCCCCATTCCTGGAGGTGTCCAAGGCCAGGTCGGACAGGGCTTGGAGCAACCATGGCAGGGGGTGGAACTTAATCCTTGACATCCTTTCCAACCCAAGCCATTCCAGGATTCTGTAACATTAAAAAAAACCCCTCTACTTCTCTAAGATTCCTACATAAAGAACCACATACACCTGCATTAGTTTCCTCTGCATAATTCTCTGGCTAAAAATTTGCCCAGATGCTCCCCCATTTGTTTATTGCTGCCACACATCAGAACAACACTAGTATATACTTTAATAAACAAGGAAACATCTAAATAAACAGATAATCCTTAACCTTTCATTTTGTGAAAACACTTAGGAGTGTTTTGACCAACTTGGACTTAAAAGAACTTGCAATTACACTGAGTATCATCAGTGGCAAAAACAGAGGAGGTACTTAAAGATGCCAAAAAATAAGCTTGAGAATAGAATATCAAAAAGGAGCCCAGAAACAGTGATGCCTTTAAAACAACTATCCAAAGCTGGAATAGTACTGAAGGAAGAGACTCTCAGTGAGCTCATTTCACTGTGAAATGGTGGAACCACCCCATTTTTGGGGGGGTCTGGACCCTGAGTGAATTCAAACACATGAACACACACCCAAAAAAAAGAGAGGAGCAAGAAAATGGTGCTGTTGTGCTGCTCGATTCCCCTGCTAGAAACCAAACCTGCTCTCCTATTAAACTAAAAGCAAGTTTTATTTTTAGCTGGAGAGTGTGATTTAAAGAGAGAGGGGTTTTTTTTTTCTTTCTTATATGAAAGGAAGCTGCAAGGGAGAAGAGCATTGTGGGGAATTCGGTCTGCTTCCAGCCTCGCTGGTGTCAAAAGTTAAATGAATTCCCAAGCCAGAAGTGCTAAAGAGAGATCTGTAGCTTGAAATACTTGGATGGGGACAGCCCCCGCTCCCAACTTTGGGGTGTGAAGAGCCATTTGTGAAATGTAACAAAGCAATCCCACAATGCCAGCGAGATCCCACCCTCGGCTGGGTGCGAGGGGAGGGCATCGCCGTGGGGCAGAGCCAAAGCTCCCAACACCTCTGTGCCCACAGGCAGCTGATTTATTTGGCAAATGTGAAATCAGCAGACAGATTTACTTTGGAGAATGTGATTAGTGGCAGTATCGATCCGGAGGAGCTGCAGAGCAGGGTGAACCGCATCCCAATCAAGCCGCCCCAGACTTGCTTACCCAGCAGGACCGTGTTTGTCCTTTGACTCGACAAATTCTTGTCCCATTTTCAGCTTCTCCCACTCTTCTTTCCGGGTCTTGATTTTCCGCGGATTCACGTTTCCTCGGTTCGGGTTCTCCTTTTTCTCTTTCTAAGGTGGAGGAATCAAACACAAGCTTTGTTTTGCTTTAAATTCACTGGGCATGGGGGAGGGACAGGCCAGGCCTGTGGCATCTAAAATGAAGACACATTCTCGAAGAGGACTTTCCCAATTGCTGCACACTCCAGAGATCTCCCATACAGAAAATCTGGAGCACAAAACCTGCCAGACAACACCAGATTTCCCAGTGCAGCCCAGACACAATTCCATTGTTACCCTGGGCACAACCACTTTGAGGGCAGTGAAAGCTCAGTTTCCCACATCAATTCAGATTTTGGCCTCTGTGTTGAGAATTCCAAATCTCACCATCATCCTGATGGTGTTTAGTGTTTTGGGGTGCAATATGGACACCTGCCCACAAAGACTTGGGCTTTATCCTCACTCTTCATTTTAACACACCCTAAGTCTCTCCTTTTTTATTTCAATTGAAAAAAATCATGATCTGTTTTGATATTTAATACTCCAGAAGCTAAATAAAGTATGTTAAAACCACATCTTTCATGGTATGGCATAATTTAACATTAAGGCCCAAAGATGATGGCATTTGGAAAAACCAATTAAGGGGATCTTTATTTTCTTTGTTTAATTAACAAGGATGAGGGTAAACCAGGTAAAAACTTCACCGAATTGATCCCTGAAGAGTTTAAAAGTGCAAACTTGAATTCTGGATGACAACTGTGGAGTCCAAGATTTATTAACACTTCCCACCTCCTGTTCCTCCCTGCCAGTGACTCCCAGTTCCTCACCCTATGCTTCCTCTTCTCCTTCATGATATCCTTGGTGTCCTGAAGCATTTTCTCTTTCCAGAGGTCGAAGAAATATGAAGGATCTGTGTAGAATTTAAGTGCCTCTTTGCCATCATCCCTGGAATGGGGAGGGAAAACAACACATAGAAAGGGGTCAACTCACACATTTGAAGCCCAAAGGAAACACAAGGCACAGCCTCAGATGGCAGTTTAAAAGTGCAGTGAGATGGTCAAAGGGGCTGTTCTTCCCTCTGTCCCCCATTTCAGACAGGAAGAGACCCCCAGACTTCCTCATCCCAGCCTCTCCCACTTCCCATCCCTTCTGCCCTCACGCAGACCCTCCACTACTGAGCACCCGAACAGCTCCACTGCTCAGAAAACCACCAACAGAGCAGCAGGTCTCTCCCTTCAACTCCCTCTTGTTTGTGCTGTGTTTCTGGTGTGAAAAAACCCTCCTTCTGCAGCTCAGGAACCCTAAATCAGACCAGGAACGTCCTTGAGACTCCCGAGCGAGCGCGCACACACACACACTGCCTCTCCTCCCACTTTGCAGTGCAGCCGCGTCTGGCAGGAGACAGCTGCCTCCAGCTATCTGTAATTACTTTTTACCTGTTCAAAAGATATTTATGGATGTGGGATAAGTCTCTGGATTCTGACCCCCTTTCCTTCTACTACCCACAAGATGAAATCGGAGCAGGGCCGCTCAGGACTGGTTGCACAGCCAGTGTAGGTCCCACCGGATGTCCCGGAGCGGGCGCTGGAGGCCACGGGAAGGGTCTCCAGGAGGCTGCTGAGCCCACCTGGGTGAGAGCCACTTCCAAGGGAACGCTCTGCACTGCAGCTCTTTGGAAAGGAGCCACGGGGCCACGGAGAAGCACAAGAAAAATGTCTCCTCCGCAGCACACCCAGCGTGGTTCTGCAGTGCCAGCCAAGCCTTGCCCCAGGGCAGTCACAGAAGTGGCAGCAGGGAACCAAAGAGATGGTTTCCTAGCTGCAGCCATTTGTACGACCCCAAAAGCGAAGCTTTATGTAATCCAGAGGATGGAGGATGGAGTTTTCCCGGTGGATCTCAGTTTAGTAACTCAATATCCCATGGGAAATGGCCACCTCAACACAGCACCTCCCCCAGCAGGTTGGGAGGAAGAGGATCTCCTCTGCAAGGGGACAAGAAGGCACTGCAGCCATACCTGTAAGGTGAGAGGATGTTGAGAGGTGGAGGAGTATTGCAGGTCCTGTAGGTTTCGAGGACAGGCACAGGGAGAGAATCTCTGTCAAAGAGCTTCTGGTCCTGAGTTGTAGAGCTTTTGAAGGCCTTCCTGGTGTTAATACCTTGCAGGGAGACTGTGAGGAAGAGGAAAGAGCAAGTGAGGAGCAGCGTGACCCAGGCCAATGACACTGAAGACCAAGCAGTGAACATCTGATTTCACTTGGAGTTCTTGGCATGCTTCGCACTTCTTAAGGTCAGGTTCCTTTTCCCACAGGTCCCCTGGGAAACCCATCAAATCTCAGAGTGTGCTGTGCCAAGATCCGCTGCTGTATCGACACAGCTCTCTTGAGAGGTTTTGGAACCTCTGTGACCAAGCTCAGGCCACTCAGCCAACCAGCTGCTGGAAAGCGAGTTCCCACACGGAGACTCACCAACTCACAAAATCTAAATCTGGCCAAAAAGGCTGTGTCCACCTGAGGGGAGGAAACAGTCCCCTTTTTGTGAGGGAAGAAAACAGTCCCTCTCAGCTCCAGAGAGGACATTCCAGCACCTGTGGCAGTGTCACACTGGTTTTATGGCACTGGACCCACCATGCTGACACAACAAGAGCCCCTGTGCTCCACTCCATTACCTTCTTCCTCTTTGGGGTCCAGCTGAGTGACTTTGACTTGCAAGCGGTCGACCCTCTCGACCAGAACGCTCACCCGAGAGGCAAAGGTGTTGGCTTGGGTAAACAGCTCTCCAAATATGTCTTCTGCAGATTTACCTGGAATATTAAAGTGTCCACGTCACCCCCGTGAGCCACACCAGACCACAGTCAATCTCCCAGCTTGTTTTCTTGAAGAAAGAAGAAAGGAAGAAAGAACCAACCATGCTTCTTTTCAAGTTTGTCAGGGTTGAGTTTAACATCCAGGAAGAAAACGCTTTGTTCCACCAAAACCTGACATTTCCAAGGGATCTTCAAGCAATAAGGAAACAATTGAGACATACTTTAAAGTCTATTAAAGTAAAGAACTAAAGAGGGCTGACAACACTAAACTGGTCTGAGTCTGGATGGGTCTGAGGGTCCTTTAAGATTCTCTGCTGTTCTGTTTATTAGACAAGGAAATACAGTCAGATTTTTATTGCTCTGGAGAATCTCAAAGGCTCCCAGTCTCCAGCAGACCTGCCTCCAGGGGACCTGGCACATATTTACAAGCTCAAAGCACTCTGGAAGCAGAGAGCAGACTCAGTCCTTGATCCCGAAGCCGGAGCTGTAACCGCAGCCAAAAGCACTGACCCTGTTGTTCCTTCAGGTGGCAGTGTCTGAAAAATTGATGCGTTCACGTTGATTCTAAATCAAAACCAAAGGGGAAACTTCTCAATCAGGGACATTCTCTCTGGAACAGCTTGGATTGCCCAGTGGGCTGCTATGGCAAACACCATCCATTGTTTGGGCAGGGGGTTTGGATCAGGAAGTTGCCGCACTGCTTACAGGCGTCACAAAAAGATGTCCCTGTTCAAAAGGGAGTTTAAAAACCCACACACGCAACAAGGGATGGCCACAGGTAGACAGAGGTGGGAGAGCTGGAAGAAAACCAAGCACTTCCAAAGAGTCCTGTCTTTTTGTTCTGCTCCCAGGCACAACCTAAGCCAGGGAGCCCCAACCACGCCGAGGACAGACTTGGCACCAACAGCAGACATGGGCCCGTGGTGTTCCCACCGATGGGAAACATTTCCAGCCACGGCTGCTGAGTACAAGGCTGCTCCCAATAAGCAGCCTGGTTTTGAAGTGCATCATCATATGGTCAACAGTTTGTTCTGGAATCTGTTACTCCCAAAGATCCTCGCCGACATTCAGGAGAGGATAACCAGTTGGAAGTCTGACTTCAACGGCAGTTTTGGGAAATGTGGTTGTCTGCAGAGTCCCATCAGAGAGATGAGCACCCCTTGCACAAGGCAAGGCGAGGGCATCCCTCAAAGCCCAGTTGCACAAACACTCCCAGCTATCTAACCCAACATATCAGCCCTGTTCCTGCTCCCAGAGCTCCTTGTTCCTGCTTCCAGGAGATCTCCTTACACTGCCAAGCACAGGGAACCGGCCAGGTTAAAATTCAACCTCCTCCACCCCTTTTGGTGGGAATGCCAAGCTCCAAGTGTTTGTAGAAAGCAAATGCTGGAGGTTAACTTCAACTGACCTCTTCCTTCCACCCTCCCAGGCAGTACAGACTCCACAGATGAGCCATTAACAAGCCCAAGCAGCTTTCCCCAAACTCATGAGAAGGGTTTTATTTCTGGAGACCCAAGGGCCAGGTAGCTCTTGCCCTCTCCGTGTTCAACATCAGCACAGACCAGCTCTCCTATTTGACCAAAGAGAGCCAAAATTTATCTGTGGGAAAATCTGAAACCTTCCAGCAACAGCTCAAAAAAAAAAAAAAAAAGTAGTAATTCGGTTTCTACTTTCACGAGAAGTGAAAATACTTTCTGAATTTCACAAGGAACTGCAAAAAGCACTCGGGGAGGGGTAGATGAAGTCTTCAGTTTGCAAAGCATTTTTCAAGTGTAAAATATCATATAACAGCATTTTATACACTGGTCTTGACCCCGGAGGGAGAAGAAGGGATGGTTTGTGTTCCCTTGCCTGTGTAAGTGCACCTGGAGTTATCACCCAGCACCTCACACGCCGCCCATGCTTCACACACACTTTTAGACGGGGCAAGACAGAGATTAATTTTTTAGTTTAGTTACTTTGACTGCAAAAGCGCAGCTTACAATCAGAATTATCTTTGTCATGCACTGGCAGGAAGACAGACGGCATGATTTAATAGGTCCTTCCATCTTTAGCTTGTGGGTTCTATAAAATCACACAAAAACGCGCAGTTGACTTATACAAAGTGCTCCCAGCTGCGATAGTAACGAAGGGTAAACTCACTGGAATATGAAAGTTTGACAAGATTTATGTTTGCATCTTTGTAAAGAGACTGTGGTGCACCAGGCATGGCTGATTATTCACTTGACAGGGCTGTCACAGCCTACTGAACCCGCTCTGCGTTCCTCTAACAGTCAAGGTACAAGGAAAGAGCGGGTTTGGTTTTTTGGAAGAGAGAGGAAAGGGTGGGGGGCAGGAGTTTGGGCATCTGGGTGCAAGTGCACGATAAATATCGCTTTATTTAAAATACTGCTGACCCTGGGGAAGCGGATGGTGCTCAGCATTTCCTCCCCACCTGCCTCGCTCCCCCCTCACACTGAGTGTCAGCAGGAGCCACCTCTCCCACAGTTTCTCCTCCAGGTACCAGCTCCCACCTCCTCTCCGCATTCCCAGCTCCCAGGGTAACCTTCCCGAGGGAGAAACCAGGCTGCAATTTGGCTCCCAGCGCTTCAGAAGCAGAGAAGCTCTGAATATCTGAGCTGTGCAAAGGTCTAAACCTGCAGGATCTGGCCAGGGCTCTGTCACACTAACCCACGGAGCGTCTCCGGACTGGAATAAGCCTTCCCTGCAGCTGGGATTTGCACAGCTTTACTGCCTCCTTCCTCACCATTTCACATGCAGGAGATGGATTTTACTCACACTCCACAACCATCTTGGCTACCAGACCTAACAAATGAACACCAAGGGCCAGTTGAACACGAGCACAGAGCCTGGTCTCGCCTGTGCAGTGACATTTCTCCAACCCAACAGAATGTGACACAGACTGGCAGCAAACGCGGGCCCAGATTTCAGTGACAGCCATGGTTTGCACTGCTGGAAAGAGGCTGCACCCAAACTTTCCCTGCCACATGGCGGAAAACAAGGGGCCTGCTTTGCAGAGCAAGCAGAAGGGCTTGCAAACACCACGGAGAAGCTAAACAATAGATTAATTTGATTATCAAAGTCTCGCTTCAAGGACAAAGGTGGTTAATCAGAACCCAGAGCATTTCAGCAGAGTACAGAGTCATCCCGGAGAGACCACAATTAACTCTTCTTTTTTTTCCTAGGGCATGTAGGCCCGTGTTTTCCCTCCAGCTTTTCCAAGGCTATGGGTCAGCCCACTGGAGAGCTGAGCCAGGCACTGCTCCAGCTCCTGCTGCCATTTCAGAGCAGCCCCAAGCCTCTGATGCTCCAGAGGCACCGCTGGGCTCAGCCGGGTCTTTGGGTCTCACAACACAACAAACAGCAGCAGGGGCAAACAGGAGCTTCTGCGTGGGGGCCTTAATTATCTTCCATTATAAATAAGACTACTGACATGGTGCAGATTCAACAGAGTCAAGCTCCATTTAGTAGCTCGTGCAATTACAGGCACATTCTCTGACACAAGATCCCGGCTGCTCCGAGAGCCTCCCATTTTACAAGCCTGAGTTGTGCTCCATCCTTCCATCTGCAGTTTCACTGCAGCCTCTCTCACATCCACACACACACACACATCCACACACACACACACCCCCCTCCCCATTTTCTCCTAGATAGGAAGGCAGTGGGACCGGGGATATGAAATTAGCATCGGATTTCTTTAGGAAAACATTTTAGCATTACCCAGGGAAGGCAGATGGGGGAGAAATAGGAACACGAGAGTAGAAAGGGAGCTAAATAAAGAGCAGTAGCGACTCCTGAGGGCAACGCGCAGGCTCGCCATGGTACTCACTCAGGCTGCCCAGCTGTCGAATGACATTTGCCAGGGTGATGTTGGTCACGCATTCCAGCTCGCTCCGAACGCTAGGCAACGTCTGACGGCACAGGTGCCTTGGCTCAATGTTCCTCGTTACTAACGGCATGGTGGACCTGCTTCAGGCACTGTTCTGAAAGATGAAAAACAACCCAAAAAAGAAACAGGAAAGGATTACTCAACCGCAAATTCCAGGCACACCAGAGCCATGGTGTTCGTTTTTCCTGCTCTCGAATGGCTTTATTTATAAGCCTTCGCTCCCCCCCACCCCCCCGGCTCCCCACCCTGAGAAAACTGGTTCATCAGAAATAAAGATCCTGCTGTTCTCTGACTTGCAGTGACAGCACAGCCCCACCAGCTCAGGTACAGAGGAAGAGATGGAGAACTCCACATCCTCGCCCACACGCAGCCCTTGTTCCTTCCCTTCCTACCCATCCGTGGTCTCCTTCCTCCCGCGCTCACACGCAGCCTCTTGCATGACTCTTACAAGCTCCTCTTCACAAACATTTCAAACTTGCAAGCAATAGTTGCTTAAACCGAGGAGGTGAAGATGGGAGATGTTATTATTTAAAAAAAAAAAAAAAAAAAGAGAAAGAGGGGAAAAAAAAAGGAACAGAACAGCTTTTCCCAGCACACCAAAGCACACACGGTGCCTCCCTCCTGGAGCAGCAGACAGGGCTCTCCTGGAACAACAGGAAGCGCTTGCAGCTGACCAGGAAACTTTCTGGTGACTGTTCCTTATCCTGCAGGCTGCACCCCTCTTCCCTTGGGAAATCCCCCGGGGATGAGGTTTACACTGGACCATTGTTTTCGTGCTAGAGCGGTTTAAGGCTGAGGGAGCTCTACTCAGGATGCAGGACTGGAGCGCGCTCGGAGAGGAGTCAAGATTGATTGTACAACAGGCAGGACAAACTTCCAGTTCTTTAAAAAAAAAAAGGAAAAAAAATGAAATAAAAAACCTCAAGAAAACGGAGTGTCCGGAAGTTGCGCTTTGGACAGAAAATGCTTTTCTGTGCAGGTCAGTGCCTTGAACTCATGAAAATCTCCTTTGCTAACAGGCCCAAATGCTGAAGCAACAAACAGCTCCCTCCTGGATCGTCCAGCTCCGAGAGAGAGGAGGAATCCTGGGTGACCAGCTCACTACAAGGAGCATGAGATACACCTGAAATCTTTAGGACTAAGTGAAAGCAAATACATCCCAACTTCTTGATTAATTTAGAAGGGGAAAGAATCACTTTTCTAGGTCAGCTGAGGAACAACCCAAGAGAAGCAGGCAGCTCCCATGTGATAGGCATGCGGATCTGCTCGGGCTGGGTGTAAAAATAAAACAGGAAGCGAACAGCTTGGGGAACATGGCTTCCTGTCACCACCAGCAAAAACCCAAGAACCAGAAAAAATCAGCTGTTTGCTCTTGACTTTGAGCCACCCTTTGATAGTCTCTGTGGCAGCTGGCAGCTTATCTTTGAGGTCCAGGAGTCCTTCCTGGATGCTTTTCTATCAGGGTGTTAAGAGGAAGAAGTGGGCATTATCCCTCCTAATTACCTCACCAGCCAGATTTTGAATTGCTAAATTTGACCCATTAAGGCAGAGGAGTTCAAGAGCCGCAGCACCCGGCGCTGGGATATCTCCCAGACAAGCAGATGCAGGTTGCTGCCATTTTGCAACAGTCTCTACACGAGGGATTTCACAGAATCACAGAATCACAGCATGGTTTGGGTTGGAAGGGGCCTTAAAGATCATCTCGTTCCAACCCCCTGGGCAGGGACACCTTCCACTAGAACAGGCTGCACAGAAAAGGGTCTCCAAAACCAGGCACTGCACAGAACAGGGAGATCTGCATCCAAATAAATAAAAGCAAGACCCTCTGAGGATCAAGTCCACGTTGCTCTTCACCGTGTCCAAGCACTGCCACAGCCATGAGGATATTTAAAGAACAGGGTGAACTAAGGAAGGGCTCTGACCTTCGCTTCCCAACACCCTGTGTTTTATCGATTCCAGCCCAAGCCCTACAATCTTTTGTCAGCTTTAGTGCTTCATGCCAGACAAACTTTCCCAGCTCCCCCCAGACTGCAGTCTGCACCAAGAAGCAGCTCTCATAAACAAGGCAAGCATTTGCAGGCTGCCTGCATCCAGCTTTTCTCCCCCGTGCTTCCCCAGGGCTCGGCCAGGGAGCACAGGCGGTGGGATCTGCAGAGCCGGAGTGGACAGCCTGGCTGGAAACCTTCCAAAGTGTAGGACAGACAGAAGGAAAACAGCAAGAGGGAAAAATAAGCCTGGAAGTGGGGGGTGAGATGTGAGCACAATGTATAAAAAGAGACAAAAAAAAACACCCCTCAAAGACGGTGGGTAGCGTGGCTGGATAGACGCAGGTAGAACTGATCCCTGCAAGGATGGGGAAAACAGGGCAGAAAATGGAGCAGTGCCCCAAATACCCACAAAAAAAAAGGCTCAGAATACGTTGCCTATGTACAGCCACCCAAGAAGTGTTTTAAAAAACGAAAAACAACGACAGAGCACCAGTACAGCACCAGTCTGCACCGGTGCAAGACAGCAGAGACAAGGGCTAAGAAAAACACTCCCTTTATAGCCCAGCTCATCCTGCCAGCCACCCCCACCCTCCGGGCACAGCCACACTCCACTGCAGAACCGAGAGTTTCGCCCTCGTGATCGCCACGACAGCCTCCTCGGGCTTCCCAAGGCCACGGGGATGGCTCTGCTGCCCCTAAAACCAGCCGGGATCCAGCAAACTATGGGATTAACCCTGTGGAGCACCGGAGACGAGCAAGGCAAGGAGGGCAGGATGGGCTGTGGACAACCACCCTGCTCTCCCAGCAGCTTCTTGGGGGTAAGAGGCGTTTTAAAGCAAAAAAATTCCCCTCCTCCGAGCAGGATAAGGAGCTTCGAGGTTTCAGGAAGGAAATCTGGGAACCACATGAGCAAAAAGAGCAGTCGATGCCCCCCACAAGAACGCTGTTAGACCTTGTTTTTCCCCCGGAGTGTTTGGAGGGGAGGGATAGAGATAACAGCTAATGGGCTCCTGTAAAACCTTCATGCCTCCTGAGTAGGTGGGACAAAGATTAATAGGGCGGATTGGAAAGTAAGTGGTGTATTTCAAAAGCAGGAGCCAGGTAGGGCAGAAAACCAGGTGTGGAGAAGCACAAGGCGTGAGAGCAGAGGGGGAAGGAGGAAGAGTTAGCAAAACGCTGGAGCCCAGTGCAAGGCATGAATTGGGGGCAGGGAGGAGACACAGTAAATGAAAGAAGGGATGGAGCTAAAAGAGCTTTCCGGGAGGCTCCTGCTTTTATTTTTTAAGAGAGTCATTAAGGAGCCGATTGACAGCACAGTGCCAGGCACGGGCCATCCAGAACCGCTTCCCTTTCTGTGCTCAGGGCATGACAGCACAGCAGAATTGCACCCCGGGCGGCCAGCCTGGTCATCAGGCATTAGTCACTGTCACACAACCACCGCACACCATATATTATAACTAAATCCTACCATTCACATGCAACTTAAATGAATTGCAAGGCCGAAAATCCTTATCTTTGGGGCAAAGATAAGCGTTTCCATTTGCTTATGAACGCTGCAGATTAGATTTGTTTCAGGAGTAGAGTTTTGGGGTGTGGACGCTGTTTTTAAGAAGCTGCAAGAATGACATGGGCACAGAGGACCTGCCTTGATCCCAGTGTAATGAGAGAGGAAACCAAGTGTGTTAAAAGTAAGAGGAAACTGCCTCTAGAAACAGAAAACTGCCTGCAACAGATTCCTGATGAATATGGAAAACTAAGGAAGTCTTCAAATTGCCACACGGTGCGAGGCAAGAAGTTCAGTGATCTCTGCTGGCTGGGAGAGCCTTAAGGAAAATCCACAAACCCTGCATCAATGATGTTCACAAGACTCATCCTCCCAACCACTGTGCTTCACACCTCCTTAAAAACAAGGCTTCTCTCACGCTAACAAATCATTTTCCTCTCCCACTTGAACCAGACCCTTCCTACCTGCTTCCAAGCATTTCCTCTGAAGCCTCCAAGTCACGACTTGAACCACAGAAGGCTCCAAGCCCTGTTGTGAGGGCAGTGACTAAACACCAAACCCTCCGAAAAGCCCGGCTTCGCCCCGCAGCTCCCTTCCCTACCTTCAGCCGGCCATTGCCAGCATTCCTCAGAATTTCCCCTCTCCCAAAACGCTTACGCAGGCGCTGCCGAGCCCTGGCCCTCTCCAGCCCAGAGAAAAAGTTTGCTGAGCACGACAAAAGCCCTGGAAGCTGAACTCACCCACCGCTCCTACATTCCTACTGATCTTCCAGCCACAACTGGCACCTCGTTTCCAGGGTTCACCCTTCCTGACAACTCCTGAGCTTTGTGGTCTCGGATGCCTCGTGTTTCTCCAGGAAAGCAGGATCCACGTGTAGAGCTTCTTCCCACGGCTCTCCATCTCGCACCCCGCTCCCTCCACAATAAACTTTCACTTTGAATGTCGTGCTCACCAGTTTTTAAGAGGATTCTGACTTTGGGAATTAGGTTTGTAAATACTCTCAGGGTGCTGAGGAACGAGCGTGGCCCAAAACACACCCAGAAAACGGGGGGGTGGGGAATGCAACTTGCAATTTTTGCCTTTCTGAAGGCGGCGCTTTGAGCAAAGCCTGAGGTAAATCCCAGATAAGTGTGCTGCTCCAAGATTTCCTATCAGCAAGTCATCGACCGCTCTCCCCATGAGCTCTGCTGCAGCAGATCACTCAGGAATCCCAGCTCTGGATTAGAATCAAGCACAATTGGTTTGCTTCAAACAAGAACTGCCAGTCTATAAACCCCTCGCACAAAGCTGCGCCTTATTGACTATTTTTAATAAATGGGGCTGGCATAGTAAAATTGGACAATTGTTAGGGACAATGAAGGAGACAGACTTTGATTACAAGTATTGAGAAGCTGTTTTAGGGTTGAGTATTTGCTTTCCAAGGAGAGTTCTGTCAACTGAAAGCAGCAACTCGGAGCAAATACTCCTGAACAAGCAGTTTGGAGCCGAGCAGAAAACAGCGCTGCACAGCAAGGGAGGAACCAGACCCGGGTTTTTGGGGTTGTTTTTTGTGGATAGCACAGTCACCGTGGCGGTGCAGAGAAGGCAGGCAGGACTCCAACAACGCACACAAAGAGCTGTAAATAACAGGTGAGGTGGAGGGGGAAGATCTGGCAGGTTCTCCTCGCTGGTATTTGACCAGTTAGCATAGCGTTACTGGGAGTCACCTGGGTAATTCCCCGCTCAATGTGACACACAACCTCTTAGATCAGGGACCATCTGCAAATAAATCTGGACCCCAGCAGCGAGATCATCTGTCATAGTGTCTGGTGTAGCACAAAGCACCTAAGGAGGGCAGAGAGCTTTTTTTGGGGAAGGGAAGGGAATTTAGGCTTGATTTCCAAGTACGTCAGGGTGACCAACCACCCTTACAAAATCCTCTGCCTGGACACAAACAAGCAGCACAGTCAAGGAGACCAAGCCTTCAGCTAAGCCCCTTGGAGAGCTGCCTTTAGGAGTGCCCATCAGGGGATTAGGCACACCAGCAGGTTTGGGAATGAGAGAGAAAGGAGATAATCAGATCTGAAATTCCCATCAGTATGAAATAAGACTTAACTCAGTAGCTTGCCAACGCAGACCGACTGTTCTTTCTAATGTCTGTGACAACTCTGCTTCAAATTTCAAGCTTCTCTCAGCAGTAACTACTCCCCCATGTAGCTGTAATGGCCAGAAAGAGACTGGCTTTTATGTAACCCCAAAAGACTTGCAGAAAGGGAAGCAGCAGCCACACACACACACAGAGGGAGAACTGAAGGGAGGGGGGTGGAAATCAGCAGAAGGCTCTGCTGAGTGCTCAGGGCTATATCCAAGCTCACAATGCAGCCACAGAGAAGTGGGATGCAGCAATCAGAAATGCTCCAGTTCCACGCTCAGGAGAGAGACCCAGCAATCAGTGCTGCATCCGAGCAATAGGGAGCGAAATTATAGAGCAAACTGCCATGTGATGCCACAAACTACTCCATCCCGCCAGCTGTAACAAGTATTCATTCCCAAAAACGCGTCACAGGCTCATCTGTCATTACCAGCCCTGCCTGCCAGCAGCTGAGCAGGAGTCAGCAGCGAAGGGCAGCTGCAGGGCTGCTTCCTTTCACAGTGGGCTATTCTCCCAAAAAACCACGGGGAGACGGATGGGTAAAACCCCCCTAGGGCAGCAGGGAACATGCTGCCCACCATCCCTCAGCAGCCGGTGGGATGGGAAGGGCATGCTGTGTCCTCACCCACCATCACACAAAGGCCCTCCTGAAGCAGGATCCAGCAAAAACCCCGGGGTGAGGGGGGGGCTTTCAGGAGAACACACTGAGCTGATCCCAAAAACCGGCCTCCATAACCACTCTGTGTACTGACAACCCACTGCAACCGCCAGGAGCAGAACTCTGCAGATAAGATCTGCCAGCCTTACGAAAGACGCCGTTTGGGCAACAACCAGTGGGGGCAAGAGCAGCCGCTGCCCATTTCCACCGCGATGTTCCGACACCGGGGAACGCCAGCCCTGATCCCGCGGCATAACGAGCCATTGTACAGCACACCGTGGAGTCCTTGAGACAACAAACATCCAGCCCGCTCCATTCCCGGAGTAAAAATACCCTTTTTTTTTTTTTTCTCCCCCTCTCCAGTCTGCTGGCTCTGAAAAATGCAAAAGAGGCTCAGAGAAAGCCATTTTCTGCCTTTTTTTTTTTTTTTTTTGTCTGGCTCATGCATTATCATCATCATTTACTGCCCTCAAGGGGATTGCACAGGTGTGACTGAAAAATTTGGCTCTTCCTTTTAAACTTTTTGTTATCGGCTTTGCTGAAGATGATCTTGCCGGAATAAATACCAGGCTGCTCTCCTGGAGAGGGACTCGCTGGGAGCTGTTGGCAGAAATCAAGCTGGGGGTGGAAGGATGGGGGTGTCACTAATGGGGAACATGCAGATCCTCCTGGCTCTTCTGCTGGAGTGCTAATACAGCCAGCAGTTTGACCTGGACTTTTATTTTTTTTTAATCCCTAAAAAAACCCACACCGCTGCACTAATTAATGTTTCCATTCATTTAGCTGAAAAACAAGTTAAACAAAGAGGGTCACCTGGTGTTCCTATCAATACCTGACTGGGATACAGGCAGAACAAATGCATTTAAATAAAACTCTAGAAGAGATGTGACAAGAGAAAGGCAGTTTAGCTCAATTAAAGAGAGCTGTCACAGGGATTTGATTCTCAGAATACAGAACTATTGATTAAACAGGAATTAAAGCTCCGGAACAGAAAGGTTTCAAGGTCTTTGCCGTGATGGTGTACATCAGCAGAGAGAGGCAGGGCTCCTCCAGCGCCACAAGAGCTCTGGCTTTGTTGCTTCCTAGGAAACAGGAGCAGCAAAGGGAGCAGAATGCTCTCTGCTAAACCTGTGAATAATTTGGGCAAGGATACAAGGTCAGCGACGGCACAGAGTTGCATCATGAGTGTCAATCAACAGGTAGCTTGGACGTACTCGGGCACGGAAAAACCATGAGAGGTTCTAAAACATTTTAGGAATAGGTGGCGAGACGCCTGGGCAGTGGGCAGGTTTCAGTCCCAGAATCCTGCAATGGTTTCAGTTTGAAAGGACCCTAAAACTCATCTTGTTCCATCCTCCTCCCATGGGCAGGGACACCTTCCACTAGCCCAGGTTGCTCCAAGCTCCATCCAACTTCTTCCAGAGATCCAGGGGCAGCCACAGCTTCTCTGGGCAACCTGGGCCAGGGCCTTCCCACCCTCACAGGGAAGGATTTCTTCCCAAAATTTAACCCAAACCTACTCTTTCAGTTTGAAGCCATTCCCTGTGTCCTGTCCCTCCATCCCTTGTCCCCAGTCTCTCTCCAGCTCTCCTGGAGCCCCTTTAGGCC
>JAYRBT010000064.1:5926345-5936621 GCA_036023395.1 Myiotriccus ornatus
TTGGGGGTTTGGGATATGGGGCGGGAGCTGTGGGGTCAGGAGTGTGCAGAGGGGGCTAGGGGACACGGCTGCGGGGGCAGGAGAAGGGGTGGAGGGCTCTGGAGGGTTGGGGAGAGGTGAGGGGGGTGTCAGGGGGTGCAAGGGACGGGGACAGTGCTGGGGTGGGCAGTGGGATGGGAGCCTGGCAGCTGCAAACCCCGGGGGTCTGCAGCCCCTCGTCCACTTACGGCCCCCTAATGAGGGAGGGGGGGGTCCCCAGCCCTGGGGGTCTCCAGCCCCCCATCCACCTCCAGCCCCCAAATGAGGGTGGAGGGGTTCCCAGCCCCGGGGGTCTCCAGACCCCCCATCCACTGCCAGTCCCCAAATGAGGGTGGATTGTCCCCAGCCCCCCATTCCTCTCCAGCCCCTGGAGGAGGAAGGGGGGGAGAGGGTTCCCCAGGCACTTCCAGCCCCCAAATCAGGATGTGGAGCTCCCCATCCCAGGGGTTCCCAGAGCTGAGGGCCTTGGGGACAGCCCCCCCTCCCTCCTGTGTGGCCATGCAGGGGCAGTGGCCACTGGAAGCATCCGGGTGACACTGATTTTGGCCCCTGCCTGGATTTCCCCCCGTGGCCTGGAATCAGGGATTAAAGGAGCCTGGATTAACGACCAGGGCTGGTGGGGACATGGGGCCAGGTCTTACCACCCTGCATCCCGATCCCACAGGGCCGTTGCAGCAGGTGGGGGTCACACCAGGGCTCGGAAAAGTCCCGTTTCCTGCCGGGCCCTGAGCTGGGGTGACCTCGGCAGCACAGCATCAGGATCCTGGAATGGCTTGGCTTGGAAGGGATCTTAAAGCTCATCTTGTTCCACCCTCCCTATACCTTCCACCAGTCCAGGTTGCTCCAAGCCCTGCCCCACCTGGCCTTGAGCGCTCCCAGGGATGGGGTAGGAGCGTCCTGTGGCTCATTCTGGCCCTCAGCAGGGTTGGGGTGACCCCGATCCCCCGCTCCAGGAAGTGCAGGAGCAGAGGTTTGGTCAGAAATCCCACCACGCAGCATTCCACGCCTCCGCTGGCACACCTGGCACACCAAATCCTCCCTCCCTGCCTGATCATCCACACGGAGCACCGGGTTCCTTTGTACCCACAGAGGGGGAAGAGGGAGCGGGATGAAGGGCATGGACATCCGTGTGTCCTGTGCTGTGTGCTCCTGCTCTAAACCAAGCCACAGGGAGTAAATCACCCTCTGGGAAGCAAACAAAATCCCCATCGGAGCTGTGATGGCACAGCCAGCATCCCAGGGGGGCCTGCCCATCCTGTCCGTGCCTATCCGCCCTGTGGCACGGCCTGTGCCCGCTCTGGGGGTCTCTCTGCCACTGCCACCCTCCTGGGAGAGATGGCCACACACACACACACATGTACACGTGCTGAAACTGCCACTTCTTGCCCATTTTGCATCACCCCCTCCATGCACGGCCAGCTGGGCACGATGCTCAGCACTTCCTGGTGCGCCCTGCTCCCCCATCCTGCTGCACCCAAGGAGGGTGCCCAGGGCACTCAGGATGCACAGGACACACGGGATGGATGGGGTACGTGGGATGCTGCCCCAGCACCCCCAGTTGTCCCCTGTGGGTGCAAACCAGGGGCCGAGGTGCTGCTGGAGGCCGCTCAGCTCCATGTTTTCCAAGCTGCCAGCGAGCCTGTTCCCTTGAAGAAGATCTGCCTCTATCTCAAGGTGTCACAGCCTCAAGGGACCCACCTAATCTGTATCTGCACTGCAACCTTTATCTCTCCTGCTCTGTTTATAGCTGCCGAATAAAACCTGCTAAACTGCAGGATCCAGTCCCCCCCTCCCCACCGCGGTGCCCCCCGACACCTTTTTCCCTGATGCTCCCGCCTGCCAGGTGCTTCCCTGCATTTTGCTGGAGGTAAATGATTCCCCAGGGGTTGGGGAAGGGCAGCCAGGCTGCTCCTGCCTCCCTCCCAGGTGGGCTCCAGCCGTGTCCAAGCCCCTGATAACCCCAGACAGACCCTGGCACAAATTGGTGCCTCACCCCAACCCCGCTTCCTTCAGCCTGGGCTTGGATTCTGTCAAAAACGAGGTGGGATCCAGCAGGTTCAGCCTCATCCTTTCTCTGTGTGATCCGGGGATGGAGAGGTGGCATTCTCCACGGGAGGGAGGAGGTGGCAGCTTGTTGCAGTCCTTGGATGTCCCTTCCCTGGCCAACTGCCCCTATCCCGGCAGGCACAGCTGCATCCCTGCTCCCTGCGGGAAAGGAGCCAGGGCTGTCAGCACCAGAGCTGAGAGGAGGCTTTGGAAACACACACTCAGGCTTCTTTTCCAACCCTGATTCCCGGGGACCTGGGTGCGTGGGATACACAGGGTGTGTGGGGCACCTGGCTGTGTGGGGCCTGTGGGATCCACTGGGTACACAGGGTATCCAAGGTGCCCGGCGTGCAGGGTGCACAAGGACGCAGTGGGACACGTGGGATGAACAGGGTTCCCGGGATACAGAGGACAAATGGGATGCACGGGGTACCCACCACACCCAGGACACTTGGGGTGGCCAGGAGTGCGTGGGGTGCAGTGGGGCCACAGGGATGGATGGAGTGCCCAGGGTACCTGGGATGCACACAAGGCACACGGGATGCATGGGATACCCGGGATGGAATGGGACACAGGGGAGGAACGGCGTGCCCAGGGTGACTGGGATGCAAGGACACGTGGAGTACCTGGGGTGCCCAGGACACGTGGGATGCACAGGACACACGGGGAGCACGGCACACCCGGGATACAATGGGGACAGACGATAAACGGGGTACATGGGATGGATGGGGTACGTGGGACACCCAGGGAACCCGTGACGCGACAGGGCACGCAGGACGGGCGGGATACATGGAATACCGAGGGGTGCACGGGATGGCCGGGACGCCCAGGGTGTCTGGGATGCACAGGAGGTGCCCGGGGCGTGGGGGGTGCCCGGGGGCACCCGCTGCCCGCCGGGTCCCCGCGCCAGCGTGGCGCGGGCAGTGGCTGCGCCGCTGACATTTACTAATCAGCTCTCACCCAGCGCACACCCGCTCCCTTCTCTTGCTGTCTTGTCTCCATGGAGACTCCGCAACCTTTGCTCACTCGTTAATGGTATCTCAGCAAACGAAACTCCAACGCCACCCAGCCTTCCCCTCCCGGCCCCGGGAGAAATCCTCGCCTCTCACCTCCATCCCCATCCCCTCCTGCCGCTGGGGATAAAAGGGACGAGTCCTTGTTAGCGAAGGACCCAGCCACGGGGGCAAGTTCTGACGGCGGCGCGGGGAGGAGGGAGAGCCACCATCATCCTCCTCGGCGCCAAAAAAACAAGGCCGGGGGATTTTATTGCTGTGGCAGCAAGGACAGGCTCCATCCATGCGGGATTCCGGCCAGCAGCCCTTTTCCTTTTACTGAGCCACGAGACTTGGCACGTGGTTGTGTTCCCCCTTCCCAAACCAACCCCCTCTCCCTCCCCCTGCCCAGCATCTGCAGGAGCCACCCAAAAATCATCCAGAGGGAGCAGTGGGTGCCGGGAACACGCTCCGTCCCCGGTGTCCTGCTCTCGCTGATTCTGTTTTCAAATTAACATGGGAAAGATGCCCATTACCTGCTTCCAGATAATGACTATGATTAGGCAGAGCTCTGCTGCCAGCCGAGATCTGAAGGATTTCTGTGCTCTCCAGCAGCGCTTTGCCGGTGCAAAAACAAGAGCAATAAAGTGTAAATAAAAGACTAAAGGAAATCGTGGGTCCATCAGCGGATGGGGGGTGTGGAAGGGGCTCTAATGACAGGCTCTCTGAGGTGGGGTAGTGGCTTCAGCCCCGCTCCAGGCAAGGGAAAATGGGAGAGGGGCTGTCTCAGTGGCTGCACCCCACGTTTGAACCCGGCTCGGCCTCTGCTTGCTGGGAACTGGGGGTTTTGGCAAGGAAAATTCAAGATGTGCCTGTGGAAGGCTGGTCCTGGGGGAGCTCCTGGCCTTGCAGATGGAGATGGGGGCTTAAAGAGGGAGGGAAAAAAACCAGCTGGATCTACTGACATGGCTAAATTGGCTCCTGGAGCACTTGAGGGGGTCCCACACATCTGCCCCGTGGTGTGACAGCCTGGATCCATGGAGCAGGGCAAGGTGGCACCTCTGTGCCAGGTGTTCCAGGGCATCTCCATCCCCAGCCCATCAGAGACTGGCAGGCAGGGCATGCTCAGGATGGGCAGGGAGCAGCACGGGACCCGCAGGGATAGAATGGGGCTCATGACCCCACTGTCAGAGGGGAACCCCAAAATCTGCTGTTCATGGGTACCTGGGTCAGCTGGACCCCTCTTATCGTCCTGCCCCTCTGCCAGCCCAAAATGGGGCTGACTGGATGGGTGTCACTTGTGTCCTCACATGCCAGCATGCCCTGTGACACCCCAGCCCAGCCTCCATCCCCTGCATCCCCATGGCATGTCACCCTATGGCACATCACCCCTTTCCCCATCACTCCCCCTGAGTCTGAGCCAGGCAGGGCTGAGCTTGTCCCTGCCCTCTGGGGATGCTGAGGTGTCACTGGGGGTACTCACCCTCATCCCAGTGCTGAGGGAGGCACAAAACCCCTGCCTGTGCTGCCAAGCTGAGCTCCATCCCCCCCAAACCTCCCAAGATCCCCCCAAACCTCCCAAGATCCCCCTAACCTCCCAAGATCCCCCCACCGTGGCTGGAGGAGATGGAGAACCATGGCCAGGAGCTCTCCCTCATCAGGAGCCTTCGAGGTGGCTCTCACCATCCCCGGGGCAGAGCATCCCTCCTGCCTTGCCCTCCACTGAACCACAGGGACATCTCCCAGGACGGGGTGACACCGTGCCTGGATGAGGGTGATGATCCCCCCAGACCCGGGGGGAGACTGGAAAAGAAGCTGCCACTCTCTCTGCCAACTGCATTGGGCAGGAACTGGCACATCCAAAAACTGGTCCCACATGTGGCTCGAGGGCGAGGCAGCTCCTTGGGGACCCCACGGCCCCGTGTGACCCCGCTGAGCTCCCAGTCCCAGCGGGACAGACACCGGGGGGCCCCCCCGGGCCCCCACCCAGGCCGGGCGGAGGCAGGAAGCTAATCTGTGCTCCGATTAGGCAGAGTTCCCAGCAATGGAGGTTTCTTCTTTTTTTTCTCCCCCCCCCTCCCTCAGTGATAACAAATAATAATATAATCCCCTTAATCCCTCCCCGAGGAGCCGGCGCGCACTCCCGGCCGGGAAGCACCGCGCTTCTGCCGCCGCTGATAACTCGCACCCGGGGCCCCCCGGAAAAAACAAATGCTTCGGATCACACGTTGCCCCCCAAAATTCCATGTGCCGCCCCATGGCTCCCCCTCCCTGCATCCCCAGACCCTCCCATCCAGCCTCTCTGTCAGCCTGGGGGGAATGTGGCATCTCTGCAGGCTCCTTCCCGCTGGGCAAGGCCACCGTGACCCCACAGAGCCCCCAGTCCCAACCAGGGGGGTCAAACATCCCCCTTCCCAGCTGGGTCCCATCCAGGACCCCCACAGGGGCTCTGCCCTCTCAACTCCTGCTGCCTTTGCAGCAGGGATGTGGAGAAATCCCTGGAAGCTGATTCCCTCAGTTGTCCCCCTTGCATCTTCTGGTCTGGGTGTCCTCCCTACACCATCCTGGTCCCGAGTGCCCACCCTGCACTCCTTGTCCTGGGCGTCCTCCCTGCACCTTCCTGGTCTCCAGGGGAGACGCCCTGTGTGCCCCCACCCCAGGGAGGGGGGTCCTGCCTCCCCCCAGGATCCCTCAGCTGAGCCCCAGTGCTTTGCTTTAGGGGTGCCAGTGTGGGAAGCATCACCTCCCACCCCATCGGGGCCCCAGGAGCGCTGGCACTGACCCCGCACCTCCCACCCGTCTCTGGGATGCCAGGAAGGAATCCAGGCACCCAGCTGCCGAACCCCCCCTCCCTTCCCAGGGATCCCAGCCTGCCTTTTCCCCTCAGTGCCGAGCCCCCCCTTTCCATCACCATCCAGCAAATATTAATAACAACCCTGCAGCCGCCTGTGCTTTTATTCCCTGGCTTTGCTGGCCCCGGCTCTGCTGAGCTCAGCTCCTCCAGCTCCAAAACGCCTTTTAAAATTACCGGAGAGTGGAGACCCCTGTGAACACCCTGCCCTCGGCTGCCCCCTCCTCCCTGGCACCCACCCCAGGGCCAGCAGCACCCATGTGCCACGCGGGGAGCTGGGTGCCATCCGCCCCCCTTATTTGAGAGGCGCCAGGCTGGGCTTGATTAAAACCAAGTGAAAGCCAGAGCCAGGGCAGAGAGGGGGATTAGATCGCTCCGGGGAATGTTAATGGACTCCAGAGCTTTCTGCCCGGCTGGCGGCTGGGATGGATCCAGCCCTGGATGGGCAGGGGGGGTGCAATGAGTGCGTCAGGGCTCAGCTGGACCCCGGAGCACATGGTGGAGCGGAAGGAGGATGGGGGGGAGACGACGACACATAAATGGGGGCGTAGGGGGGTGGAAATATCTTCCAAGGGCCTGGCTGTTCCTCTGGGAAAAGCAGGGGTGGTCTGGTGCTCCAGCTGGGCTCCAACCGCCCCCGCTGCCGGCGCTGAGGCTGATCCTGCTGTGGGGACGCGGCACAGCACGGGCTGCCCATGGAGGGGTGGCCCTGGGGGGCATTGGCATTGCCCTGTGCCCCCACCCCGGCTGTCCTGGGGGGGCTTCGACAGGGCTAAAGGGGCTGTTTGCTGGTGGGAAGGGCCAGTGTGGCATCGGGGGTGATGGTACTGGGGTGTTGGTGTCTGCCACCCACCCTGTCCGTCCCAGAGTGGAGGACAAGGACAGTCTGGGGTGACATCAGCCGTGGGGGGCTTCAACAGTGGTTAATGGGGCTGTTTGTTGGGGTGTTTGTTGGTGGGAAGGGCTGGTGTGGCAGCAGCAGTGCTGGTATTGGGGTGTCAGTGCCCCTGACACCACGATGCTCTGCAGCATGGCAGAGTGGGGGACAAGGACAGCCTGGGGTGACACCAGCTACCGAGGGCTTCAAGTGGGCTGAAGGGGCTGTTTTTTGGGGTGCTGCTGGTGGGAAGGACTGGTGCTGGGGCTGAGGTGCTGCTGTTGGGGTGCTGGTGCCCCCCCTCCCGAGGTGCTCCCCACCCCTGGCTGCCAGATGCGCTGGATTGCAGGTCTGACGTGGGAAATCGCCTCCCTCCCTCGTTAGCTTGTGATTAGCATGTCAAGTGGTTGAAGTTGGTGGGTATAAAGGATGCGAGAGAAGAATAATGGCTTCAATTTTCTTCGCGGCACAGCCATTAATTTGAAGGGGAAGGGGGTGTCCAAACCTCCCGGCAGCTCCCGGTGGCTCCGCTGGCCCCGGCGCTGCGGGGCAAGGGGCAGGTCTTGCTGCTGCCCTGGCTGGGCTGGGCGGCACGGCCCTCTCCCCACTCCGGGTGCGGGGACCGGGGTGAGTTTGGCACCGGCGCCGGCATCCCGTGCTCTTCCCGTGCGGGGATGACGGTGCCCACGGACGTGCAACACGTGCGCGTCCGCTCACACCACCCTCCGGCCCGGCACATCGTCCCGGGAGCCGGGAATTCCCCCTGGTTCCATCCCCAGGTGATGGGCAGGAGGAAAGGGCAGGAGGGCAAATTCCTGCCGTGTTTCCAAGGGGATGGAGAGGAGTGGAAATGGCGGCAGAGCTGTCTTTGCCAGGTGCATGCCGGGTCCTGGCACAGCGCTCGGAGCGTCCTCACATCCGTGTTCCCCACGGATCGGGCGGGCAACGCTCCGGCTCCGTGGTGGTCCAGCCCTGGGCCCCCCTGACGTGAAGCATCCCCTCATCCCATGATCCTGCAGCATCCCTGGGCTTTGAGATGCAGCATCCTGAGAGGCCAGAACCCTCCTCCCAGCAGAGCTGCTTAATTAAAATCATCATTTCCATCCCGAGGTACAGCCAGGCACCAGGACCTGGCTCATCCCACATCCCCTGGCACTGCCTGGCCGTGCAGGGCTTGCCCTGGGTGCCCTCACAAGCAGCTCCCAGAAACCTTCAATAAGTCCATGTCAGACAAATAAATAAATAGCAGAACAACCGTTTCTCCCTGAAAATTGGAGGTCTTTTCTCCTTTTCCCCCCAGTCACTGGACTATGCTGATCAATCTCCAGCAATCAGCCCCATTTTTTTGGGCTCTGGAGCTGCTCTTGCTGCTCAAGAGACATAACTGAGGGTTGAAGGAAAGAAAAAAATTAAAATAAGTAAAATCCAGCTGTAGTCCAAGCAACCTGGCCATGCCAGGTGATGCTTCCCGGTGGGATTTACCTCCTGGGCAGGGGGAGGAGGGGCTTTCATCCTCTTTCGGTGCTGCTTGTTATGACCTGAAATGAAAGGGAGAAAAAAATGGGGCGGGAAAGAGTAAATTTGATCCTTGTGGGAAGCATCGCGTGGGAGGCAAGGTGGGAATGAACAGTCAGGGACCCCCAGGAGACCCCCCCCAGGAGGGGCTGTGTGGGATCCAGTGGAGGGAGGGGTCAGCACCTGTAGGATGGGAGCACAGGAGCAGGAATGGCCCGACCCCCCCAGCTGCTCACAGGCCGCAGTTTCCCCAATGAGCAATGTCACAGTCAGGGGACATTTGGTGCCCACCAGGGTGGGGGCACACCCCGGGGTGGGCCCCCCCGAGCGATCCCCTTTCCCCCCAGCCCTGCCACTCTGCCTGAGGATAGTGGGAAAAGGGGTTCCAGCACCCAGCCCTCCTCCCTCACCCCTCAGTTCACCCTGAGGGTCTTGTGGGGTTCTTGGTGGGGAGGCACAGAGGAGCAACACCCTCCCCTCCCCTGTTTTGGCCCCTGAGGGGATGTGGTTGCACCAAGGGGTACATCTCGTCCCCATGAACACACATGGCCCTGCTGCAACACCCTCTGCCAGATTTGGGGGCATCCCTTTCAGCACCCCTGAGGTGGGTGTGGGGGGGGGTCCTGTGAACCCTTCTGGGTGCTCAGCGCACCCCTAAAAGGGGGCTGCTTTGGACCGTGCTCCTGCCAGTTTGGGGTGGGCTTTGCTGCTCCCCCAGCCCAGCAAACAGGGGGTCTCCCGGCAGCCCCCCACCCCGTTAAGCTGCTGCGGTTCTGGCAGTCCCGCTTTCCCCCCCCGTCCACCCCCCCGCGCTCCCCCCCATCCATCAGTATGCGCCGCGTGTTCCTCTCCATAGCAACCCCCCTGCTCCCCTCCGGCCCCCCCAAACCCTCGGCTGCCGCAGCCCTGACCCCGCCGGCATCGCTCACCTCTCCCACCCACAGGTAGCTGGTCCCCCCTCCTCTCCCCACCCCACGACATCCACCCTCCCCACCCCGCCTCTCCTCGCCCGGAGGATGCTGCCGCCTTCGTTTTCCCAGGCTGGAAGTTGGCGGATTTTTGAATTTTTATTTTGTTTCGTTTTTATTTTCCTCCTTTCTTCTTGTCTTTTTTTTTTTTGTTTGTTTTTTCTTTTTCCCCGCTCCTTTATGGTGTCGATGTTTACCCCATCCATCAGCGCCTGTAACCCCGTGCCACCCCCCCCGCCCCACCGCACTGGTGCCAGGGAGGGGTGGGCAATCATCCTGCCTGGAAAGCCGAGGTGCCACCCGAGGTGCCACCAGCCCCCTGCCATTGTCCCCCGGGACCCCCTGCTGCCAGAGTGTCACACCACACCCCGGTTTGTACCAAAACTCAGCTTTCCTGCTGCAGTTCCCACCTTGTAAAGCCAGATCCTGGCCACATCCTCCCTAAATTCAGGGAGGGTCGGCGTCCCTCCAACAGCCCCCTCCCCGCCGCGGCACAGCCAGGCCGTGCCCCCCCCCCGCTCCCAAAAAAAAAACCCCAAAAATGAGAAGCAAGAAAGCAGCGGGCATCGCTCAATATATAGGTTTCTTTTTAATATAAAAAAAGTGCCTATTAAAAATTCCTTCCTAAATAACACAAAAAGACCGTTTGAGGGGCAAAGCGGAGGGGGGATGAGGGCCGGGAGGAGGGGGGGGCTCATGGGGGGGCCCCTCCGGCCGGGGCAGCACAAACACTGCGCAGGGGTGGGCGAGGGGAGGAGGGGCTGTTCTTTCTGACCGATTTGGGGTATTTTTCCCTTTTTTTTTTTTTTTTGGAATTTTGCCTTTTTTTATCCACTCCAGGGTGGTTTTCCTCTCTGTCTGTGTGTGTGTTTTCTCGGTTTTTTGCACGAAGCTGTGCAGAAGTCGCCGAATTCTTGAGGAGGGGGGGACACACGCAGGGGATTGGGGGGGGAGAGGACCCCAAAGCCCCCCCCCGCCCCCCCCCACG
>JAYRBT010000064.1:5936721-5949300 GCA_036023395.1 Myiotriccus ornatus
GGGGGGAGAGGACCCCAAAGCCCCCCCCGGCACCCACACACGCACCCACACCCTGAGCTCATCGCCGCCAGTGGCCCCCCCTTTACCCCAGTCCCCCCCACTCCCCCTTCCCACCAAGAGGGTCTGTGATTGATTTATTCCTTTTTTTGTTTGTTTTGTTTAATTTTTCTTCCTTTTTTTTTTTGTTTTGTTTTTTTGTTTGTTTTTTTAAACTCCTTTTTTGTTTTTATACAAATTTTGGATCTTTGGGTGTGTACTGCCAAAAAGAAAAACCAAAAAAACCCAACCGAAAAAACCCAACCGAAAAAAAAACCAAAAAACCCGCCTTCGTTCTTCGGAATAATAATAAAAATAAAACTCAAATCATCATCGAATCCTTAAAAAAAAAGGCAACGGAAACCCAAGGAACCCATGCGGAAGTTGCACACCACAAAACCACAGCAGATGTACAGAATGCAATATACAAGACACGATTTATAATAAAACATTATATACAATAAATAGGTTATTGTTACTTTTTTCTTTTTTTTCTTTTTTTTTTCTTTTTTTTTCTTTTTTTTGTCGCTCGATCCGTATATAAATTTTTTTCTCAGTGCATACTGGGGGGGTTTTTGCTCTTTTCCGCTGCATATTCACCTCTTGGATGCTTTAGGTCTGTTCTCCATCATATTTTTTTTTGGATTCTCCCTCCGGTGCGTGACTCTCTCTTATTTTAATTCTTTATTTTTTTTCCGTGTGTGATTTTTCATCCTTTTTTTAAAATTTTTTTTATTATTATTATTATTTATTTTTTTTAATCATTAAACCTTTTTTTTTTCCTTTTTTTTTTTTTTCTTTAACTTCTTTTCTTCAAAAGTATTTACAATTGCTGGTTTTGTGCAGAAAACGAAAATTAATCAAATAAAAAATAAAAATTAAAGAGTCCCTCTGCTTCTGGCTGGGAGGAAAGAGAGAGAGAGAGAGAACGCGGCGCCGGCGCCACGGCCGAGGCGGGGGCCGGGGGGCGAAGCGGGGGGTGGCGGGGCTGGGGTACCCCCAGGGGGGGTGGCCCCCTCCTCTCCTCTCTGCTCCGGCGGCCGGGATGGGTGGGGGGCGCAGGGCCGAGGGTGCTGTGGCTGGTGGGGAGAGGGAGAGAGGGGTCAGTGTCCCACCCTTGGGGGGCTGCTGTTGACCCCCATCCAGCACCCATGGGTCTGGGGTCCTGCCCACCCCCCATCCAGCACCCACAGTCTCTGGGATTTGGGGTCTTGCCCACCTCCCATCCAGCACCCAGAGGTCCAGGGGTCTGGGGTCCAGCCCACCCCCCATCCAGCACCCACAGACTCTGGGATTTGGGGCACTGCCCACCTCCCATCCAGCACCCAGATACACTGGGATTTGGGGTCTTGCCCACCTCCCATCCAACATCTACAGACTCTGGGATTTGAGGTCCTGTCCACCCCCATCCAGCACCCACAGTCTCTGGGATTTGGGGCCCTGCCCATCCGCCATCCATCACCCACAGACTCCAGGATTTGGGGTCTTGCCCACCTCCCATCCAGCACCCACAGTCTCTGGGATTTGGGGTCTTGCCCACCTCCTGCCCAGCACCCACGGGCCCAGGGGTCTGGCACCCACATACCCAGCGGTCTGGGGTCCTCTCCAGCCCCCACCCAGAACTCACATAACCAGGGGGCTGGGGTCCTGTCTACTCCCCACCTGGCACTCATGCACCCAGGAATTTGGGGCCCTGCCCACCCCCCATCCAAAACCCACCTACTCATGGATCTGGGGTCCCACTCATCCTCATCTGGCACCCATGTACCCAGGGGTTTGGGGTCTTGCTGACCTCCCACGTGGCACCCACATACCCAGTGGCCTGGGGCCTGCCCACCCCTGATCTCACACCCATGTTCGAAGGGTTTGGTGTTCTGATGACCCCAAATCTGGCCTCCTGCACCCACATACCTGGGAGTTTGGGGCCCTGGTCACCCCCATCTGGCACCCCCACACCCAAGGGCTCTGGGCCATCCCACAACCCCCGAATTCTGGTACCCCCAGGGTCCAGCCACCCCCAGACATCGGGGCCAACGGGGTCCCCAATTTGACCCTTGGTGGGGCAACACCTGGGGCAAATTCCCGCAGCCCAAAAGGGGGCTGGGGGCACCCAGGGGGGTGGGTGCAATTGGGTTACAGGACCCCTGGGCAAGCACAGAGCCCCCAGCACGCCCCTGCTGCCCCTCAGCACCCCCTCCAGGGGGGCGCCAGCATCGGGTGGGGGGCTCGGCTGGCACTTACCTGGTGGTGGTGGCGTCTCCGAGCCCCGCTGGCGACGCTGCCAGAGCCTGGTGCGGGGGGGTCAGCGCTTCCCAACACCCATCGGCCTCCATCCGGCAGGAACATCCCCCGGGGCGAGCGAGCGGACGGGGAGGGACCAGAAAAACAAAAGAATCCCCAAACAGCCTCCCCGGGGGCGGCCGTGGGGGTCCCCGCGGCCCCCCCCACCAACCCCGGCCGGGCTGCGGGCAGGGGGCACCCAGCCGCTGACCCCCCTCCTGCCCTCCCTGCCTGTGCCCCTGCCCCGGGATCGGCGGGAGCCTGTGCTGTCCGTCCGTCCGTCCGTCCGTCCGTCCATCCGATTGTCCTGCTGCGGGGCGGGGGGTCGGCAGTCCGGAAAGCAGAGCCGGGCGGTTTGGCAGGCGGGGCGGGTTTGAGTGCGGAGGGGGAAAAAGGGGGGTGGGGAGGGTGTGGGGTTCTCTCTTCGTCCGTTATTATTAATTTTTTTCCTTTCGTTCTGCTTATTTTTTATCTTTTTTTTTCTGCTCTTTTTTTTCCTTTTTTTCTCCTTTTTTTTCTATCTTCTTTTTTTTCTTTCTTTTTTTTTTTTTTTTTTTTTTTTTAGAAAACAAACAAACGGTTCCAATCCCAGTTAAATACAGAACTTGAAAAGTGTTCCAGAAAAAAGTGCTGGCTAAATTACCTCTGAAAGAGAAACACAACACGGAGAGAAAGAGGGGGGACACGTGATGAGAAGGGCCCTGAGAGGGTCCCCCATGTCCCCCTCTGCCACCCCCCATCCTCACCCCCAGGTTCTCCCCCACCTACCCTGTAACAAAACCTCGTTGTCCGGTTGGCACGTCAGCAGACACTACAATGAGGTGACCGTAAAAGTGTCCTCAGGGTGTTGTTGCTCTACCATGGGCCCCAAAAACCCGCTCTTCTGGGTGGGGGCCATGACGGGGTGCCCTTGGGGTGCAAAACTGGGGTACCTGTAGTTGTCCTGCAGCTGCAGCATTGAGTCTCTCGGTACGGGGGAGATGTTCAAGTCATTGATCAAGGGACAAGCGTAGGGGCCTCGGTGGTGAGCCCGGGACATCTCCAAGGGCTCCTTCTCGCCCTTGGAGGGGTGGGTGCCGCTCGGGCTGCTCAAGTGGGGGTTCAGACACGGGGGGTCCGTCCTGCCCATGAAGTCCACCAGCATCCCGGCCCCCGCTTTGCCGTCGTACGAAGGGCTCCGGGTGCTGGCGTTGGGGGAATACCAGTACGGGGGGTTTTTGCAACTGGGGGAGTCGTAGTGCGGTTGAGGCATGGGGAGGTCGCGGCAGGCCAGGTGGGGGGCGTGCGGCAGGGCCCCCCCCTGCATGCTGTGTTTGAGCGAGTCGCAGGCCGGCAGCTTCCGGATGCTGCCCGCCCGCAGGTCCTCCTTGAAGGCCAAGGTCGGGGAGCAGTTGGGCGAGAAGGCTTTCTGCAAGCCGGCCTCGAAGACAGTCTGCTGGCCAGGGGCCGCCAGCTGGTGCGGGAGGGCGGGGAAGTGCTTGCTCTCCAAATCCGGCTGCCCCAAGCCGGGGGAGTCGCTCTGGAACCCCTGGACGAAGGTCCCGTCCGAGGGGGTGGAGGGGTTCATGGAGTAGGGGCCGGTGTAGTCGCAGGGCTCCCGCTCGCCCACCCCGAAGCCCCGGGACTGGGAGGGCAGGGGGGACATGCTGCTGTCCCCGCTGTAGTAGTCCAAGCCCAGGTCCGTGCTCTCCTGGAAGAGGGGGTTCACTGCCTGCGACTTAGTGGGGAACTTGGCCTTGCCCGTCCCCCTCTCCTTCTTGGAGGCACAAGCCCCCCGGGAACCCCGGGGCTGCCGGGGTCCCGTGTTCCTCTTGGAGGGGTACACGGAGGAGGAGGAGGAAGAGGAGGAGAAGCTCAGATGGGAGGTGTCGAACATATCCACCTTCTTCCGTCGGCCTCGACCGGGCTTGGAGTTGCTCTGGAAAAGGACGCTCTGGTTCCAGTTGTAGCCGGGGGCAGAAGACGCCTCATTCCAGTCCATCATCAGCTTCTCCAAGCTGGAGAGGCTGGACTGGCCCTCGCTGGAGGACGCCTCGCTGTTGGCACGCCGGTAACCGGCTGGCTGGTTGAACTGGGTGCTGTCGGAGGAGGACTCGGAGAAGGTCTCGGAGACCGTCTGCTGCTTGGCTTTCTGCGGAGTGTAGTTGGAGATGTCCAGGATGACGTTGGGCTCGTTGAGGTGGCACTCGAAGCCCGGGTTGTAGAGTTGGCTGAAGGCTTCCGAGCTCCAATCCAACCCGCCGTAGCCCTGCCGGAAAGCCCATGGTGCGGCGCTGGGGAACTGCCGGCAGTTTTCGGGCGAGGGCTGGAAGGACGCCGACCCTTTGGGCACCATGTAGCCGCCGGGCGAGACAGTGCTGGCGCGGCTGTCGCAGCGCAGGGGGGTGTGTGCGGCGCTGGAGAACTGCCCCCCCTGCTCGGCGCTGTTGAAGAAGGCGGCTTTTCCCAGTGGTAAACTGGGCCCGGCCGTCGGCGGCGCGTACCCGGCGCTGTGGGCACTGCTGGGCGAGGACGGGAGGCTGCTGCCGCTGCCGTAGGCGAAGCTGCAGTCCTTGCTGTTGGGGCAGTCCTGGGCCGGCGGGTACTGCTTTCCTGGTGGGAACACGCTGGTGGGCGCCACGCTCTGCCCGGTGCTGCCGTAGCTGCCGTAAGGGGAGTAGCCGGGGGTGCCGCTGGCTGCCGGGTGAGCTGTGGGCGACCGGGACACGGCTGATGGCGGTGCCAGTTTGGGGAAGGACTCGGCACCCCGGCACTCTGACGACCCTTGGGTCACCCCGTAGCTGGCGGTGGCACGGCCGGGTGGGAATGCTGGCCGGCCCTGCATGGCTGCGTGGAAGGCGGCTTCGGCTCCAGGAGTGGCCGTTGCCACCTTGCCACCCCTGGCGGTGTAGGCGGCCATGCCCCGCTGGCCGGGCAGCGCGGCCGGGGGGGCCGTGTAGGCGGCCGCTGATTTACGGGACTCGGAGCGGGACGCGGAGAGGGCGAAGTCCAGCAGGTCAGAGGAGTCGTCCGAGTCCAGCAAGGAGCGGAAGTATCCGGTGAAGAGGCTGTGCCGCTCCGGACCGGCGTCCGTCTGCGAGGATGGCGCGCTCCCGGCGTAGAACCCAGAGCGGCCGGAGGAGCCCGACTCCAGCCCCGCGGCGTGGAAGGGTCTCGCCTCGGCCCCTTGGTAGCCACCGTTGCGTCCGGCCTGGCCGCCGGGGTGGCCGTGGTGGGGGGCCCACGGGCTGCCCTTCTCCCCACCGCCCCACTCTCCGGCGGGGCCGTCACCGAAGCTCTGCCCGGAGTTGGGTTCGGGGAAGAGCGCCCCGTTCTTGCGCGCCCGCCGCTTCCGCTTGGGTTTCCCCACGGGATCGGGCTCTGGCCGGCCGCGCTTGCGCGGGTGCACGGGGTCGGCGTGGAGGGCGGTGGGGGCTTTCTTCTTCTTCCCTATGCCCTCGAAGAAGTCGCTGAAGGAGCAGCGTGCAGCACGGGCCGCATGGCCCCCGCCGCGCCCGCCGAAGCCCCCCGCCTTGCCACCGCGCCGGCGGAAGCCCTGGACGCGGTGCAGGAAGTGGGAGATGCTCTGGGTGTCGGGGGCTTGGTGGATGGACTCGGGCTCGCTGGGGGTCCAGCAACGGGGTGGCGAGCAGCGCCCCGAGCACTGGCTCTGCCGGTTGAGGAAGGCCAGCTTGGCCAACACATCCGAGTAGTCGGCTTTGCTGTCGTTGGTGTCGGCGATGTAGGAGGGCTGGGGCGACGCCAGCTTCTGCTTCCTCCTCCTCCTCTTCTTCACCTCAGGAGTGGGCTCCTTGGGCTTGGCCTGTCCCAGCAGCAGGTTTTTGGGAGGCCGGCCCCGCTTGCGCTTCAGGATGATGGGCATCTCTCCAGGGGGGAAGACCACCACCACATTGCGCCCGTTGTTCTTCATCTTGAGCAGCGGTGTGGGCTCCATGGACGTGCTGGCCGCCAGCTCCTTCCCCTCCAGGTTCAAGTTGCTGCTGAGCGAGGATACCTTGTAGGTGGTCTTGTTCCTCCTCCCCAGGGACACGGGAATCTTGGCCATCTTCACCACCATCTTCCTCACCCCTCGGCACTTGCTCTTCTTCCCTGCCGCGGGGGCCTTGGGCACCTCATCGGGGTCCAGCGTGGCGGGGGGCGGCGGCGGAGGCGGGGGGCTCAGCAGCGGGGTGTCGGGCTCCTCGGGCCCGGGGGGCACCTCGGCGGGCAGGGCAAGTGGGGACAGGACACGGGTTTCAGGGGTGACATCCACCCGGCGCCCTCGGCCCGCCCTCCTCCGGCGGCACAGCATCTTTGGCTTGTCTGTCCGGCGCAGGGCGTACTTGCGGTGGTCCTCGCCGCACCGCCCGGCCCCCCGGCCCCCGCAGGGACCCCGCTTCACCATCGTGCTCAGGGGGCACCCCCCGAGCCGGGGCTGCAGCCCGTGGGGCCGCAGAGGGTCTCCGGTGCCCGGCTGTGCCTCCAGCAGCTCCGAGACGGTTCCCAGTGGCTGTGGCTCCAGCAGCGAGGGCTCGGTGGGCAGCAGTGGGGGCTCCAGCGCTCCGGGCAGCGGCTCCAGGGTCTGCAGCCCCAGTGGCTCCGCCAGCGGCTCCAGCGACTGCAGCTCCAGCGACTCGGACAGGGGCTCCAGCGACTGCAGCTCCAGCGACTCAGAGAGCGGCTCCAGCGACTGCAGCCCCAACGGCTCCAGGTTTTGCAGCTCCAGAGACTCTGGCAGAGGCTCCAGGCTCTGCGAATCGAGCAGCTGGGGCTGCGACTCCAGGGACTGGGAATCCAACAGCCGGGATTGGGAGTCCAGCTCTTGTGCTGGCAGCAACTGGGGCTGCGGCTCCATCGCCTGCGACTCCAGCAGCTGCGTCCCTGGGCACGCCAGGGAGGCCAGCTCATTCAGGATGTCCGCCTCGGCCAGCTCCGAGTAATCCCCGGCATCGGGCTGGGAGCAACCGGCTTCCTCCGCCGGCGCTTTGGAGACCCCCCCCACGCCCCCACTGTGTCCGGGGGGCTGTGGGGTGCTCCCCCCACCTCCATCAGCTTCTCCATCGCGCGCCGGGGGCCGGGGGTGCCGCGGCGGGTCGGACTTGAGGAGCACCCCCCGCTCCTCGGGGCTGCGGATGCTGTTGGCCAGGGAGGGCGAGGAGAAGAAGCTGTACTGGAGGTCGCGGTCGGCGGGCAGGAGGCGGCTGTCCTCGTGGCCCCCGCCGCCCCCGCGGAGGCTGCCGCAGTCCAGGTGCACCCCGCTGTTCTTGAGGTCCTCGGAGAGGCGGTTGAGGTCCTTCATGATGTCAATGAGCTGCACCACGGGGTGGAGGTTGATGTGCCCGTTGCCGCACTTGCTCCGGAGCAAGGCGAGGATGCTGTCGACGTTGCAGCGGCCCGAGGCCAGCGTCGCGTTGGGGAAGGTTTTGGGCGCCCGGTCGTGGGCGGATGCCTCCTCCGCGCTGCCCCCCAGGATCCGGGGCTCCCCGGCACAGCCCAGCAGCTCCTCCGCCGCCTTGGTGCCGCCGTGGACGCTCTGGCAGCGGTCGGCCGGGTCGCCGTGCAGCAGCGAGCCCGCCTGGTGCTCCCGGCCGAGCGCGGGGCACGAGCCCTCAGGGAAGCTGAGCACGCTGCAGGATAACGCCTTCTCAGCCGGGCAGGCTGGGGGCCGCTGCGCCGGGTGTCCCGGGGGGTAGAATTTGGGCTCTCGGACGTAGTCGGGCGAGCCGCGCACAACGCTGGTCGTTACCACTGGGCCCGGGGGCTTCACGCGCATCCTGACCTCCTCCTCCCCCGCGTGCCGCTTGGCCAGGCAGTTGCTGACATGGGGGTCAGGGAAGGTGGCACCGGGACCTGTCGGTGGCAGAGAAGAGGACAGTGAGGCTCTGCGGGCACTGCTGGCCGAAAGCATCCTCGCTCCATCCCTGCTGTTCTCAGGGACGAGGCCCCACATCAATCCCCCAGCTCACCCCTGTCTTGTCACCAGTGAGGACCTGACTGGCACTGTGGGAATGTGTCCCCACTGTCTCCAGATGGGAAAAATGGGGCCTGTCCCCCTCCCCAGCTCAGGGGTCTGCCCACCGCAGCTTATAGGGGTCTGGACATCCTCCCCGGCTCAAGGGGGTCTGGATGCCTTCCCCAGCTCAGGGGGGTTGGACACCCTCCCCACACCGGGACCACCCATGCCAGTTCCTGGCAGAGCTCCCTCTAAGGTCTGAGCTGCTCCATTCTGCCATGGGGCAGATTTCAGGGGGCTGGAAGGGATCGGGGTGCAAGGGCTGGGACTCACCTTCGGCTTTGCTGCTGCTCCTGCTATTGCACTTGAGCTCTCTGCAAAGGAAGGGGTGCGCAGGGTTAACCCCACGCGGGCAGGGGACACTTGGGTGCCCACCACCCCCGTGCTGGTCCCTCCATGGGCCGTACCGGGGGCTGATCCTCCCGAGCTCCCACGGCCGCCCATCACCGTGGCGTCGGGGCTGCGGGGGGTGGGGGGAAGAGGGGGGAGGCTGCCTCTGATCTGGGGGACAGAGGGGACAGGTTTACAACCCCCTCCCATCCCCACCACTACCACCAACCCCTCCGTGGGGCTGGGGGGGTTCGGGGAGGGGGGTGGCGGGGGTCCTGTGGTGGCTCTGCCACTAGGTGTCCCCGGCGAGCCGCGCTCCGGACACGCGGGGGGGGGTCTTCGCCCAAGGAGGTGGCTCAGCACATCCCACCCCCCCACATCCCACCCCGGCTCCCACCCACCCATGGGCACCCCACGCACAGCTCCAACCCACCCCCCAGGCGGTGACACTGCCCGGTGCCAGCAGACCCCGTTCCCCCTTGCCAGGACCCTCCCTGTGTGATGCCTGCCTCAGTTTCCCCTCGCTGGCAATGGGGTACAGCGAGGGCTGGGCGGGGTGCGTGGCCCAGACACCCACGGGTGGGTGCCGGGCACCGTGTGCCCACTGCACAGCCCACCCTGCGCCCCATGGGGGGCCGCAGCCTCAAAATCCCAAGCCAAGAGGCTTTGCAAAGCCGCAGAGCATCCCCTCTCCATCTCCAGGGACGCCCAGACAGGCACGGGCAGAGCACTGGCAGCAAGATGTGCCGCCAAACTCCTCCTCGGTGCACCTCACTTTTGGGGTGAAGCCCCCCCCGGTACCTGTTCCGGGGGTGTTTGCAGTGCAGGTTCACTCGGAAGCTCCTGCCGTCGCCGTCGCTGCCGGGCTGGCAGGGGCCGGAGCCCTGGGCACACGGGAACCACTCGGCTGGCGGGCTGGCACCGTTCTCCAGTGCGAGGGGCTGGCAGGCGACCGAGCTCCCATCTGCTCGAGAGAGACCCCCGCGCGTCAGCCCGGCCGCCCCCTCCCCAGGGAGCACCCCCCGAGCCTGGGGACACCCGCTGGCACCTCCCCCTCGAAGCCACATCCCCAGGGACACCCCACCAGGGGATGCCCAGGGTGGTGCTCTGGGGCAGGACATCCCTTTCCTCCTCACCCTGGCCATGCCGTGAGCCGGGGCTGCCCATATGAGCTGGGGGGCACCTCCCCACCAGGCTGTGGGCACACGTGCGCTCGGCTATGTGTGTGCATCTCCACACGGATGTTGCACACGCGTGTTCGCGCGGTTCCAGCCCTGCCGCTCCCCTGCACGAGGTCGGGGCACTCACAGCTGCTGCCCATGTGGCACAGGGGCTCAAGGAGGAGCCCCCCAGCCCCTTCCAGTCCCCCTGTGCCAGCATGTCCGCCTATTTTCCCTCCCCAGCTCCGCGTGTGAATCCCTGCCGGGTTGGCTCCCTCCCTCAGCACACACCCGCAGACACACACACACTCACACACACGCAGCCTCTCGGCGTGATCCAGGCTCTTCCCGGTGTCTGGATTAGCGTGACAACTTATCAACAAGGCAGGGAACGAGAATTCAAACCTGTCAGTCCATCCGCATCCCCCCCTTTCCCCTGTCTCCCCGCCAGGCTTTGGGTGCAGCAGCGCTGGCACCGCCGAGATGCGGGCACCTCGGTGTAAAGTTACACCAAGGGCGATGTGCAGCAGGAAAATATGTGCTAGAAAGACCGGTCTCCGTCTCTGCTGAGGCTGCTGGTGTGCCCAGGGAGCTGTCGGAGGGGAGGCAGGCAGGCAGGAAGGAAGCAAACGGGAGGTTTTCCAGAACAGCCGCCGGGAGCTGGTCCCCGCCGCACACGCTGCGCGCGGCTGGATGGGGGGGAGTGGGGGGTCCAGGGGTGTCAGGGGGTGCTGGGGTGCAGCCCCCCAGCTCTGTGCCACAGCGCCGCCGTGTATCCATGGCACACGGAGCTGTGGATGCTTTGGCTTGCCTTTGGGATGCCCGTGGGGTCCCCACCGGGGTGTGTGGGCTCTCTGGACACCCCACCGCCCACGTTCTTGCATCTTCCCCACCGCCCACATTCACCACACACCCCAGGGCGCATCCCCTGGCTCTTACCCCACACCGCCAGTGTCCAGCTCCTGCCCTTGGCCCCACCGGGGCCACGTATCCAGTGACACCAGGGGACCCTCCCTGTGCCAGGACTCCTCCCTCAGCCCGGCCAAACCGCCACCACCCCACACAGCAGGGACCACCTGAACCCCCCACCCACCCACCACAGGGCTGGGCAGTGCCCACCATCCCACCCCACCGCCCACCATGGCACAAGTGGGAGCCCGGCAGTGCTGGTGGGGAAGGGGCTGCGGTGGGGAGGGGGCTCCGGGGGGGCAGTGGGGTGCCCGGGGGGACAGCGGGGCGCACCGGGATGTTCACTGCGCTGCCGCGCTCACTTTCACCTCCCCGCTCAGCCCCAGGCAGCCGCCACATGTTTCCCATTAGGCTCTCCGGACCTCGCCATTCCTGGCTTCCTCGCCAGGGGTAGGGCCTTTCTCCTTCTTTTTTTTTTTTCCCTTTTTTTCCCTTTTTCTTTAATTTTTTTTTTTCTCCTCACTAGTTACAAAACACCAGCCGAGACCACACAGGCGAGGAGGGACAGAGGGAGAAGCAGAGATAGAGATGGGCGCCTCGGGTGGGGGAGAGGCAGCAAGGCCGGGTGTTGGGGGGTGGAGGGGAGGGGGCAGCTGGGGGGGTGAGGATGAGGAGGAGGGGGGGATGAAGCGGGCGAGATTGCAGTCACCTCCGCTTCCCACCTCCTGACCCCGCAGCCCTGCAAAGATAACAGCCCCTGAAGACTGCTGACTCGCCTCGCAGAAATCCAATATCCTCGCCTGGTGAACTAATCGACTACCTGGGCTCCCACCTCCCCTGCCCGGGCTTAATCCTGCTGCTGCAAAGCTTTAATTAGTTTAACGGTTTCAGGCTTGACGGAGGTTGGCGGCAAGAGGAATCAGAATCATGGAATGGTTTGGGTTGGAAGGGACCTTAAAGCCTGTCTCGTTCCACCCCCCCTGCCATGGGCAGGGACACCTTCCACCAGCCCAGGTTGCTCCAAGCCCCTTCCAACCTCTCAGGGGGCAAAATGTCCCCCCACACTCACCCCCTCCACCCCCTTGGGTGGCAGGGGTGCTGTGTGGTGGCACCATGAGGGCGCAGGGGGTTGCAAACCCACCCCCAAGTCCCCAGAGCCTGCTGGCACCCAGCCCTGACCCCCAGTGCTGGCACGGGGGGGGCACGGAGGGTCTGGCTTGGCACCGGCGTGGCGGCGGGGGGATGGAGGGATGGCCCTGCAGGGCACGGACATGGTTCGGTGCCCGGCTCCGAGGCCACCCAGACGTCAGGGTGGGGCCGGAGATGCCACCAGGAGACAGGCAGGCGGCAGGGACACAGCCGCCACACAGATGGGGACACGCTGGCCCGACGCCTCCCACCCCGCCGGGGCGCCGTGCCCAGCCGCCCACGGCGACAGCAGCGGGGACAGGGGGTCCTCGGGGGTCCCTGGGCACCACGGGGTTGGGGTGGCCCTAAGTACCCCCACGTGGGTGTGCAGGGGGTCTCCAGGTCCCCCCATGTCCCATATCCAGGCTTGTGCATGCCCTGACACATCTGGGGCATTGCAGAGGTGTCCCCCTCCCTTGCACACACACAGACGAGTGGCATTGGGGGGTGCCCCACTCGTGTCCCCCAAGCCTGGGGACGCTCTGGTGGTGCCTGTCCCTTGCACACACTCACACACACACACACACACAGAGCACTGCGGAGGTTTTCCTCCCCTGCTTCCACACATCTCGGGGCACCAAGGGGGTGCAGCTCCTTCACCCCCACCCCTCTCTCCTGGGGCATCGGGGAGGTTGTCCCCTCTGTGCCCCACCCCTCGCACCCCCCCCCCCCGCGTCCCCCTGG
>JAYRBT010000064.1:5949400-5989122 GCA_036023395.1 Myiotriccus ornatus
CCCGCGTCCCCTGGTCCCCGCCCAGGGCCCCGGCCCCCTCCTCCCCACGAGTCCCCCCCCACAGCCCGTCCTGCTCCTGCTGACACCAATGGAAAATCCCCTCCAGTGACAGCTTCCTGGCAGGCGCTTGCCGAGGGTTTCCGTGTTCCCCAGCCAGCCCCCTCCGCCCCGGCCACCTCCTCCCGAAGCCACGCGGGGGGTCCCTGCACCTCCGCCCCCTCCACCCCAACCTCCATGTCCCCCCCCAGTTCATCATCACAGACCCCAAAGCACGTGGGTCCTGCTCCCTCCCCTTCCTCCCCACGCCTCATCCCCTGCCAGCACCCTGCCCTCCTGCGCTGTAGGGCCACCCTATCAGCACCGGGGGAGATTTGGGGTCCCCCCTGGGTGCCACTGGCAGCTCCCAGGGTGGGCACCCACGCACCCTGGGGACCCACCACCCTGAGACTGGGAGGAGGACAGGACTCGGGGGTCCAGAAGGGAGGGCACAGATGGGTGCTGGGGCACAGGGTGCCTGCAGACAGCCCTGACCCCTCCTTCAGCTGTCACCCCGTGGCTGGAACCCCGCTGTCACCACGTCCCCCGCCGCCCTGACTCCTCTGCCACGCTCGTAATTAGGAGACAGAGCAGATGGCGCCTGGGTTTCATCTTAGGTAACGGGTCCAGACGAGCTGCTTGGCCGCCAGTTCCCTTTGAGGAGCCATCAGAGGATTTTTGGGGTGTCCCCCCCTCCAAGCAGGGAGCTCCAACATGGTGTGGGGATGTGGTGCCACCGTGGGAGGAGACGGCGGTGCCGGGAAGGGCTTGGCTGGCACACGGGGCAAACACACCTGGGATCCGCCCTCTCACATCACCTCAGGGTGTCACATCCCCACGGCAGGCTCAGGCACCCACCCTGGCATTGGGAATGGGGGTCCCGGACCACTGGGCTATAAGCAGGGGGTGTCCAAAGGTCTTGGCATCCCCCCATCACCCGGTGCTGCAGGAAGGTGGGTGGGGAGCTCATTGCCCTGCAATCCCACTGGCCCCGGCAGCAGGGACCCTGGGGACACCCCCACACTGCTGGGGCAATGCTGAGCTGGGGACACAGCCCTTCTCCTGGGTCTGGTCCTGGCTGTGCTGCTGCCACCAGGGTCTCCTGCATCCTCCAGGCCTGGTGGTCCCAGGGCTGGTGGGACCCTTGGTGGGTTCAGCCCTCGGCACCAGAACGTGGCATGGTACCCTCGAGGTGGGCAGGGATGGGGGTGCCTGGTCAGGTCCCTATTCCTGCTGCTGCAAGAAACCACCTCCCCTGCAAGGACCATCTCCCCCTCAAGGACCATCTACTCCAGGAGAAACCATCCTGAAACGACCACCTCCCATGGAAGGACCAGCTTCCCTGCAAGGAACCATCTCCTATGAAGAGTCACCCCACCCGCAACGACCACTGACCATCTCCCCTGCAACAACCAACTCCCCTGCAATGGCCATGAGAAGCCATCTGCCCTGCAAAAGCCATCTACCCTGCAAGAACCATCTCCCTCACAAGAAACCATCCCCCCCTGCAAGAGCCATTCTTCCTGCAAGGATCATCTCCCCTGCAAGATCCATCTCCCCTTCAAGGACCATCTTCGCTGCAATAACCATCTCCCCAACACGAAACCGTCTCCCCTGCAACCATCTCTCCCCCTCAGTGATCATCTCCCCATAATGTCCATCTCCCCCAAAAGCCCACAGCGACCACCCACCCTGCAATGACCACTTCCCCCTCAAGAACGCCTTACCCTGTGTGAGGACCCTCCCCTCCCACACCACAGATGTGGGTGTCTGCAGCCCCCCAGGGCTGCGAGGGGGTGCCCAACTGCCCCCAGCAGCATCGCCCGGAGTGGACACAGCCCTCAACCTCCTTGGCCCCGGGAGGGGTCTGACCCCCCTCCCCGGCTTGGGAGGCCCTGGGGGGGCTGGGGAACAGCTCGACAGATGGACTGCAGCGATGGTGGCACCTCGGCCGGCTGGAGCCCAGCGCCGCAGTTCAGAGCTAGCAGGGAAACGGGCTAAATTTAGCTCTTCCCTCGGTGCCAGCTTTGTTCCCCCGCCCCGTCGAGCCGGCGCGGGAGGCGAGCAGCCGCCGGGCCCCCTCCTCTGCCCTCTCCCTGCCAGGGGGAACACGGGGCACCCCAGCACCGCTCCCTCGGGGTGCCAACCCGCTGTGCCAGGCGCTCCTCGGGGTGCCGGCTCTGTTTGTTCACACATCTCCACGCGACGGCCCTTCCCGGCGGTGCCACGGGGCTCCGTGCCCCGGTGTGGCGAGTGCCCCCCGGGGCCCCCTCAAATGTGCTGGCGGGCCTGAGGCTGCGCAGATGGCCACGGCCCCCCTTTCTGAACTCCCTGTTATAGCCACAGCATGAGTCACAGCCCCGGTGTGTCCCTGCCCAGCGCCGGCCACGCCGGGTCATGTAACACCCGCGGCCGCGCCGGCGCGGAGGGGGCTCCGCTGGCTGCCCACGCCACCCCCCACCCGCAGCACGTGGCTCCTCGGGCGACCCCACAGCCCCCCCAGCACCCCGCTGGGGGGACCCCAAGGGGGTCACAGCGGCCGTGCCCAGCTCCCCCCGCTCCCCGCCGGTGCGCTGCGGGTTAACGCCAAGCGGAGCCGGGATCCTGCGAGGCCAGTAACATTTGGAAGGCGCCAGATGGACGCGTGCCCATGCCGAAGGCTCGCTCGGCACAGCCATGCTCCCCCGGCGCTGGGGCTGGGGGGCTGCCCAGGGCGCCAAAGGGGCGCCCGCCGGGACGGGGGGACGCTGACCATGAGCCCGCCGGGGTCCTGGAGTCAGCCAGAGCCCACTCACCCCCACGCTGGGCACCGCCCCCACTGCTCGCAGCCCGCAGCAGGGAAGGGGGTGATGGGGTCCAGGTGCTGACACCGCACCGGGGTGACCAGGTGGGGACCGAAGGGGGGGGGTCTGGGTGGGGGGAGAGCAGCCAGTTGCCTCCCTTGGCCAATTTTAGAAACCGGCTAGACAAGAAAAGCAGAATGAGCCGGGCAGGATTAACGGCCGGGCTTGGTGTCAGGGTGGGTTTTTTTTCTTCTTTCTCTCTCACTCTTTTTTTTTTCTTTTTTTCTTTTTTTTTTTTGGTGGGAGGCACACACGAGTTGAGCGGAAACTCCTGGCTGTGGATCCTGTTTCCTGGGAGATGCGGCCGGTTGGGGCCGAGCTGGGGTGTGGGAGCCACTGGGGACGATGCCAACAGCGGCGTGAGGGGGCAGGGGAGTGCGGGGACGGGGGGGGGCCCTACCCCATCACACCAGCAGCCTGGCACTCCCAAAATAGGTGGGCATGGAGGGGATGCACCCACTAACAGGCTCCTGCACAGGTGTGTGCACAGGTACACGCGTGGGGGTGGGGACTGTGCACACGCGTGTGCAGACATGAAGGCAAACACGGTACAGGTGTGCCCACGCACACCTTCGTGGGGACAGGTGGACACACAGGTACAGGAACACGTGTGGTCACAGGTGTCACAGGTGCACACACATGGGTGTGCACACTCCCACCTCTGTGCACTCGCAGGGTCACACCCACTAGGGTGAACCCAACGCCTGTGGGCTCCAGGGAACCCCCAAAACACCAGCCCAGCACTGCAGAGCCCCTTCACACACCCTGCTGGCAGCAGTGCCAGGGGGGACACTGGGGTTTGACCCCAAAACACAGCTTGCCCTCCCCTTTGGGAGGTCATGGTGGCCCCCCAAAAGCTGGAGGTGCACGGAAGGGGTCTGGCAGGGCTATGCAGTGGGGACATGGATAGATATGGGGAAACTGAGGCAGGAGCAGAGTGCCTGGGGTGCTGATGGAAACAGGGAGATGCAGCCAACTATTCCAGTGGATCCAGGAGTCCTGTGACACCTCGGCCCCCTGCCCTGCTCCCACCCAGCTGCCCCCCAGCTCTGGTTACCGCTGCGGAACAGGCTCCCCAGGGATGGGGCTTTGGAGCACACAGGTCTCCCTGCACCCATCCATGACCCATCCAGGACCAGTCGACCCCTGCTGGAGCACACACACCTACAGACACACCGATTTTCACTCTCCCCCCTCGCCGGGGAGCCTTCCATTAAAATTGGAAGAACACAACTTGCCGGCAGAGCCCCGGCGCGGATCGTACACAGCCTGTCACTCACACATCACTTTGTAGATGCCCATAAATTGCTTCATTACCTCTTCTAATTGAGGAGAACGCAGCTGCTGTGGGGCGGTGACGGAGCGCCTTCCCTTTGAAGGATGCCTCGCTTGCCAAAGACGGGTCCAGCAGAGCCGCAGAACCCCACCAACATCCCAATAATAATAATAATAATAGTAATAATAACCATAATGACAGTATCCAAGCCAAACCCCTCGGCAAAGGGCAGCAGGGCTCACGTGTGATGGAGCCCGCTTGAGGGAGTGGGACGTGGGGCTCGGTGGGCGCTGCCCCAGTGGGGAAACTGAGGCACGAGGGGAGGTCGCACCATGCACAGGGAGAAGCTGGGGATGGAAACACCGGGACCATGGAAGGCAACACTGTGGCGACAACATTTAGGGACAACCCTACGGTGGATCCAGATGACGCAGCGTCTCCCATCCCGCAGATCTCTGGGGAGCAGGGGGGCAGAGGGGATTCCTGGCACCACCCAAAACTCCCCGGAGAACTTCCCACCCTGCTCAGGGGCTGCACCCTCGCGGCCCTGCCGGCAGGACACCAGGGGTGCCCGGCACCCTCCGGTGCCCCCGTCCCCTGCGCCCCGTCCCCGCGGGGGCCCCCGGCTTTGTCTGGCGGCAGCGGGCGGCTGCGGCTGGGCTCGGTCCCCTTGCAGGATACTGCAGAAGGATTTACTGTATTGCAGCTTGTGCTGGCTGCAGCCCAGCGCACAATAGATTAGCTGTAGCCCAGGGCAGCACGTTGCGGGGGAAGGAAGGTGGGATTCATCCGGCTGCAGATTGCAGGGCATTTGCTGCAGTATCCTGCAGGATCCGGGCACTCGCTCCGGACACGCCGTCACCCTGCTCTGGGCTGGCAGAGGCACCTCCAGGGGCTCATGAGTTCCCCCCCTGCCTCATCCTCTCTGCCAGATTTGATGGCACGGATGTTTGTCGTGTCCACGTGGGCTGGGGGATGCCCTGCTTGTTCCCCGTCCCTATCTGGGGGTGTGGAGGGGCTGTGGTCCCTCACAGCACCGGGGTGGTGCTGGGGACACCGGGGCCCCCCTCGCTGGGTGCGACAAAGCTGGTGCAGGGAGGGAGCTGGGGACTGCAAGCAGCACTAATTGATCGCGATTAATTCAGCTCCTACCTCCCCGGGTGGCAGGAGAGATGCTGAGACACAAGCGCAGCCCACAGAGCTCCCCAAACAGGCTCCTCTCTCCCCCGTGCCCACCCTTCCCCCCGTGGGGGACCCATGCTGCCGGTCCCTGTGGATGTGGAGGGGCTCTGGTGGGTGTCTGGCTCCTGCTGCTGCCCCGGAGGTGCTGGGGATGTGTCCCTGGGGGTGGACCCACCTTCCTGGCGTGCTGTTTAAGGGTGGGGGGTCCTGCTGGCACCCCACCCCACATCCTCTCTGGGACGCAGGGATGGCACACACACACTGGGAGGCGACGCTCAGGCGATGGCACAGGGGAGCAGACGTGCCAGAGGTCACCGATGACCTCGTGGTGACACCGTGGCACCTTCGGCAGCGTCACCAGCCGGTGGCTGCAGAGCAGGGCACACAGAAGTGCTGCTGCCACCTCCTCCAGCACCCAGCTGCCACCGCGGCTGGGGACATCAGACACCCTGTGGGCACCCCGTGGGCACCGCGGGCGGGGAGGGGGGGCTGGCGCGTCGGGCGGGGTGGGGGGGACACCCCGGTGACCGTCTGGATTTCGAGGGGAGTTCGGAGCCTGCGGATTCCGGCTCCATAATCCTACGTGGGATGCAGTTTCCACAGCAACAGCGGGTCAGAGGGCAGCGAGGGGAGCCGGCTGCTCCGCTTGGGATTGCAATCCTGCCGGCGCTGCCGAAACGCCGCCGGGCCGAGGTGTCGGGGTGCGGTGCCGGGGCTGGACCGCGGCGGGGCCACGGTGGCGAAGGCAGGCGGGTGGAGCGGGGGCCGCATGGGGCGCGGGGGCGGCCGGGCTGGTGCTGCCGGGGAGGCGGCAGAGGCTCAGTGTGGCGTTGTCAGCAAAGATGTCACTAATTGTCTGCAGGAGCAGCAAACTCTCGTTAACCCTTGGGCAGCCGGCGGCGGGAGCGCTGCCGAGGCTGTGGGGGCACCCCGGGACCCCTCTGCTGAGCGCCCCGGGGCACTGCCGGCTCTGCCAGTGCCCCGCCTGCACGGCCCTGGGCGGGTGACCCCACACACCTCCCCCCGGGGCGGCTGCTGGGACACCCAGATGGTGACTCTGGGCAGCCCCCTTTCCTTGTCCCATGGTTTCTGGTGTTGTCCCCACTGCCTGTGGTTGTGACAGCACTTGGATAAGCAGGAGCATGGAGGAAAATGCTCCTAGTCCCAGGGTCACCAGGGCAGGGTGACCACCATCCCTGGCCACCTCCATCCCTGGTGACCTCCATCTATGGCCACCTCCATCCATCTCCATCCCTGGCCACCTGCATCCCTGGTCACCTCCTCCACCTCCAGCCCCGGCAACATCCATCCCCTGTCACCCCCATCCATCTCCATCCCCGGCCACTGTCCCCACAGGTGCACTCAGTGGGGCACGGAGGGGGACACAGCACCCCCACCACATCCACCACCCCTCCCGTGCCACATTCCACACCTCACCACGGCTCCATCCTCACGGGAAAAGGACGCGTGGCCCCGCGGTGACACTTGGGCACAAGGCATGAGCACCCACCCTGCCCCAGGAGGCTTTGGCCACGGCTGGTGGGGGGTGTGAGCGCCAGGGCAGAGGCAGAAATGGCTTTCCCACCTCCCAGCCAGCTCCAGGTAGGCCTGGGAGCGCTGCTGGGAAGCGCTGACGTCGGCAGGAGCGGGTGGGGGCGGCGGGGGGAGGCCGGGGCCAGGGCAGCCGGAGCGGGGTCAGCAGAAAGCCTCCGGCTCTGCTCGCCCCTGCCAGCTGCCCCACAGACCTTTTGTTCCCATTCAGCACCTTTCCCAGCACCTCCCTGCTCCCAGGGCTTCCAGCCGGGGGGCCAGGGCAGGGGGTCCCTCCAGCACTGCGGGTTTTGGTGAGCGGGAGGTGCCCAGCTTGGGTCGTGGCACAGGGACCCATGTGGTGATGGGAATGTGGTGTGATAAACTGGGAGCATCCAGCCCCCAGGTGGGGTGACCGGGGGGAGGTGGTGGGGCCTCTGTGTGGGGGATCTGAACAAGAACCCCCAGTAGCACTGGGAGGGGGTGAGGGGAGGAAGGCACTGCATCCCTGTGTCCCTGATCATTCCCAGATCCCCACTTCTGCCCCAAAGCACAGACAGCCTGTTGAGCCCAGCAAAGGGGATGGATTCTGCACAGCACTGGAAAATGGGTACCATGCCAGTGCTCCCACTGCCAGCAGCCACCAGGGCCGGGAGGACACAGGGCACAGCCCTCTGCCCCCATTCCTGGTATCCCAACACCCCAGCAGCACACAGGGACACTGACCTGCCACTCCTGGGTGAAGCCCATCCCACAGGGTGACAACACCAGGGACACCAGGAGTGACTCCAGCTCTCTCTGTCCCCCCACAGCCACCGCTGGTGCCCGGCAGGAACAGGGCTGGGCAGGTCTGGGCACGTCCGGGGACTCTCCCAGCCTCCAAGGACTTTCGGCTGGGATTTCCTGTGCGGGATGCGGGTTTGTGGATGTCACAACACTCCGGGGGATTTCAGCTCCATGAGCTCCACAGCCCCCTGCACACATCAGCCCTGTGGGTGCCCATCGGTGGGGATCCTGTGGGATGTGCCTGTGGCCTCCCTTTTCCAAAGCTCCCAGGGTAGCACTGCCAGACTGGGACAGCAACACCCTGCCCGGTATGGCCTGCTGGTTATACTGGGAACCCTGCGACTGGCACTGGCTCTAAACAGCTCCCTATTTCAGCATAATCCATCCATCCCACCATGCTCCTTCCAGCTGGAGCGCAAACCTACCCCTGGGTGAATATTCAAACCTGGACAACAAACCCTCCCCTGGGTGGAAATCCACCCCCGGGTGCAAATCCATCCCAATACAGGCTGCAAACCCCCGCCTGGGTGAAACTCCCTTGGATACAAACACACCCCTGGATGCAAACTCATGCCTGGGTGAATATTCATACCAGGACAACAAACCCATCCTTGGATGCAAACCTTCCCCCGGATGCAAACCCTCTCCTGGGTGCAAATCCATCCCACCACAGGGTGCAAACCTACACCTGGGTGAAAATCCACCCCTGGGTGATAATTCATCCCCAGATGCAAACCCATCCTTGATCCCAAACCCACTCCCAGATGCAATCCCATCTCCAGGGTGCCGCCCCCCATTCCACGGCCCTCTCCTCCCCCAGCAGCCCCAGCCCAGCCCAGTGCCACCAGTCCCCCCCCTCTTCCCGCCTCCAGCCTCGCCCTCCGGATCCAGCAGACAGGTCTCTCCCCCCCCAGGCTCCCTGCTCGGTGTCTGGCTGAGCTAAGCGTATTTAGCGCTTTTAATTGTTCTTAATAAATCAATCCCGCCAGCCCCTTAAATCATTTTTGTGGCTTCCCTCGCCGCCGTCCCTGCGGCCGTGCCGGTGTGGAGCCTGCTGTCTGCGGCACTGCCGGGGGCGGGGTGGCACCCTGCCCACCCCAGCACCCACAGCCTGGGTGACAGGGGCCCTGCCTGCCCTGCGGGGTGCCCGTGCCTCAGTTTCCCTCCCTGCCCGGGGGTGTTTTTTTGGGGTCTGCTCGCCCTCTCCCTGCTCCGTGGGCTCGGTCACCCCGATATCGCTGTGTTTTGGGCGGTGGGGGGAGCACAAGTCCCTTCTCTCGCTCCATTCCCCTCAGGGCTGAGAGCAGTGGGAACAGAGGCGGTGACAGTGGATGTCACCCATGTGGCACTTCTGTCCCTACCTGGCACATGGTGGTGCCAGACAGACACGTGTCTCGTCCTCTGAGCCCCTGATGCCACCGCAGACCCCAGGGACAGCACAGACCCCAGGGACAGCACAGACCCCAGGAACACACACCACAGACCCCAGGGACACCACAGACCCCAGGGACACACGCCATCCCCTGCCCATGCCCAGCCAAGGGCTGAGCCCCTGAGGGTGCAGGATGAGGCCAGCCCTGCTTGTGACACCCATGTGGGATCAGTGCAGCCTCCAGCCCCCTCCAGGTGACTTCCTGGGGCTGGCATGACAGTGACATCCAGCTGGGTGATGACACTCCTATTTTTGGGGCCGCTCCTATTTTTGGAGAGTCCACGCCATCACCAACACCCTGTGGCATCCCTCGGGACGCTCAGCTCCACATCCCACCCATCCCACACCACCCGAGCCCTCATTCACTGCCACCCCATCTGCCACTCCAGCCCCAGCGGTATTTTCCAGGGCAGGGATGAACACACAACACCCAGGATGGTTGCTGGGGACACGTCACTGAGAGGACTGTGCTGCCTTTGGGCAGAAACCAAATCTGGCAAAGGGACACCCAAAAGGGATCGGTGCAGCCCCCAGCTCCCCCTGGGTGACTTCTCAGGCTTGGTGCTGCACAGGGTGATGGTGACACCCAGCTGGGTGACAACACTCCTATTTTTGGGGGTACATTATACACTCGACACCATCAGCAACACCCCACAGCATCTCCCAGAGCACCCAATCCCACATCCTGCTCTATATCACCATCCAATCCTGCATCCCCATCCATCCTACCACCCAGTGCTGCATCCTGCTCCATCCCAGCACCCAACCCTGCATCCTTCTTCATCCCACCGCCTAATCCTGCATCCTGCACCATCCCACCACACAGCCCCACATCCCATCCATCACCAACCGCTCCAGCCTGCTGACATTTCTCATGGAAGGATGAACACCCAACACCCAAGTGGGATCAGCGCAGCCCCCAACCCTCTCTGGGTGACTTTTTGGGGCTCAGTGCGGCGCAGGGGCGACGGTGACACCCAACCAGATGACAACACTCCTATTTTTGGGGACATATTACGCACCTACCCCATCACCAACACCCCACAGCATCTCCCAGCACGCCCAACCCCGCATCCTGCTCCATCCCACCACCCAAACCTGCATCCCATCCATCACCCAACCCCACATCACCATCCCACCAACCGCTCCAGCCCCGCTGGCATTTTCCACAGCAGGGATGAGCACCCAAAACCTGAGACGGTTGCCGGGGGACATATCACCAAACAGCCTGTGCTGGCTTTGGGTGAAAAACAAACCCGGCAGGGCTTGGAGGGAGAGAGCTAACCTTGACACAGTTGCAGCAGTCACTAATAGCAGGCAATATGCCTGTTCTTGGGGGACTGTTGCAGTTGCTAAGATACTGGCAGCCGTGTGAATGGAAATGGGTCAGTAAACCTGTGGAGAGATAGTGTGACACTGTAACCGGCACAGCTGTTGCAGCCTACATCGAAATCCCACCCTTTCAATATTTATCACTCTCCGCCTTCGGTTCCTTCCTCCCAGCAATTTTTTCCACGTTGGTTTTGCCCGGGGTTGGTGAAATCACCCCGAAGACTTTAATGAGAGGAGAGGTGGAGGAGCTGGGCGATGGGATGGGGTGGGAAACGTGTGGCACAGGGGAGGATGAGGAGGGAAATTAAAGCCCCCCTCTCTGGGGTGGGTGTCCCTCCCTCCCCGCCCCACTCCATGAGCAGGATGGAGCCAGTTCTTGGAGAGATTTAACAGGAAACAGGCTATAATCCCCCTGGTAGGAAAACGGGTGAAAAGGTCAATTTACTTCTGTCCCTCGTTTAGGCACTGTGGTGAAATTACACACTCACAGGAGCCGCTGCGCATGGCTGTGAGAGGAGGGAGCAGTGCTTGTGTCTGTCCTCAGCTTGTGTCTGTCCATCCCCACCTGCTGTGTGCCCTGAGCCTCCCCGGGGCGCCCCGAGCCCGAGCAGCATCCGTACGGCCCAGGAGCTGCATCCATGAATCCCGTGAGCTGCATCCGTGAACCCCACGAGTGGCATCCATGAAACCCACAAGCGGCGTCCATGAATCCCATGACCAGCACCCATGAATCCCGTGAGCTGCTTCCATGAATCCCATGAACAGCATCTGTGCATCCCGGCATCCCGTCCCGCATGGCTCACGTCGCACACGCCCATGAACCCAACAAGGGTCCAGCATGCACATGGATGCCTCATCCCAGCATCTCCCCAAGTCCTCCAACACCTCCCCAAACGCTCCAGCAACCCCTGAAATGCTCCAGTACCCCCCCACCCCAACTGCTAAAGTGCCACCCCAAATGTTCCAGCATCCCCCCAAACACTCAATCGCACCCCCATCACCATGCCCTGGCGCTGCCATCCCATTCCCACGCTGTGCTCAGCTCCCCACTGCCCTTGGGGCTGTCACAGCCCAACGGGGGCGGGCAGGGGGTGGCACTGGGGACACACAGCCAGAGGGCACCACTAAGTGTGTCCCGTCCCCCGTCCCGGCTGCCGTCCAGGTGCAGGGCAGGAGGAGGGATCCCGCCAGGCGTTTGCCGTCCCGGCTCTGGCCCGGACCCCGCTGGGGGGAGGAGGGTGAGAACATCTGGTCGCAGGGAAGAGGGACAAGTCCAGGGAAAAATGCCGAGCTGTTGGAAGAGGCCCTCGCAGCCGCGGCTGGGGCGGAACGAGCCCCCGGCACCCCTCCTGTGCCGCAGCTGCGCCGAGGAGGGGAAACTGAGGCACGCCCGGGCCAGACAGCGAGGTGGGGTTGGGAGACTGCCAGTGCCAGGGTCACCCCCATCTCCCAGGCACATCCCAGGTGGCTGGAGGAGCATCGCCCACAATTTATAGCCCGGGGTCTGGCATCCTTCGGGGGGTGGGGGGGAGCAGAGAAGGAAAGGGAGGCTGCAGAGAGCGAGGGGAGCGGCGGGAGAGCTCTCCTCCTCCCAAAGGCACTCCCTGCCACCACCCCCCCCCGCAGGTGGCTGGAGCAGAACGGTTGATATGGAGACAGGGAAGCACAGACTGTCTGGGTAAGGTGACATTCGACAGATGCCAGGTTCAGACTCGCTCCAGCCAGTATTCCCACCCCCCCCACGCCGCCTGCCTCCGGCCCCTGCGCAAAGGCATGTGCAGGCAGGAGGGGGGGCAGGGGGAGATGGGGGGAGTGGGGCACCCTGGGATCTGCTGGTAGGGTGAAATGCCACCGTGTCCCCATCCCGATGCGCCAGCACCCAGCGTGTCCCCTGCCAGAGGGGTGCTTGGACCCCCTGGGACCCCACAGGTGAAGGTTCCACATCCCCACCCAAAACGATGGGGGACACTGTCCTGTGCTAAGCAGGCAGAACTGGAAGATGTGGGACACACCTGGGGAAGGGACCTTCCCCCATTGCCCATGGGGGGAGCATGGGCTTCGCATCTCCCACCCAGGCAGAGTGACACTGGGCAGGGCAGCCCCTCGTCTCTGGGTTTGTTGCCTGGGGAGGGGTCCCAGGGTGCCATACCCCACCCAGGCTGCAGCCCCCGTCTCTCTGCACCTCAGTGAGGCCCCTCATGCCCTCTCACCCCTCTGGGTTGGAGATCAAAGGGATGCTGGAGGGATTCCTGGCACGCACCCGGCTGAGAGACCCTGTTCCGTGTGGGCAGGGAGGGACAGGGCAGTGGCATGCAGGGGAGGGACGGGCACCCCCCTGGTACCCAGAACAAGGCTCATGGTCTGCAGTGAAGGAAATGGGGTGATTTGGTGGGGAACGGAAGGAAAAACCACAGCAGGATGCAGCACTGGGCAGGAGGAGCCCCTGGGGAGCCCTCCAACACTGTGCCTGTCAGACCCCCATCCAGCAATGCTGCACCCCCAGACCTCCAGAAGCTGGGATGGCTCACTGGAGCCTTTAAGAGGGACAGTGGGAGCAGCCAGCCCACACAAAGCCCCTCCAGCCTGTCCCTGTGCCCCCCGGCTGCTGCTCCCTGACCCCCTGTGCGGGGAGGCTGGAGCCTGCTAATGAGCTCGGCCCTTTCCCAGCATCCCGGGCCCGGGTGGCCCTGGCAGGTGTGGGTCACCGCTCACCCTGGGACGGCAGGGACGCCCTGGTCTGGATCGGTGGAAACGGCAAGCACCCGGTGAGGGGGCTGCGAAGCCGCTGGCATCGCCTGGATGGGCTCCAGTGGTCGCCCAAGCTCTGCTGCCTCCTCTTCGTCACCCCTCTGTCCCCCCAAAATATCCCCGGTCTGGTTCGTGGCGATGCTTGGCAGAGCCCCAGCTGGGACACGGCATCGACCTGGGGACACCCAGCACCCCGATGTGGGGGGGACACAGCCCCTCTCCCTCCTGCTCCCTCTGCTGCATCTTCCTCCCTCCTCCTCCTCCTCTCTGCCCTAAAGCCAGATGGATTTCACCGCTCTGTTGAGCTCCAAACTCCACTTCCAGATTTTCAGTGCGACCTTCTGGCTACCTGGATCCGGCACTGCAAGATGCCCCCTCTGATCCCCCCTCCCCTCCGGCCCCCCAGCATCCCCGGGGGAGCCAGGGTTGGATGCAGCCAGGAGCGGGATGCAGGGGGGAGCCGGGGGTGGCCGAGGAGGAGGAGGAGGAGGGAGAGGTCGGGCTGCACCTGGATGCAAGACCAGCCTCGGGGGGCTTGGGTTGTTGTGTTTAACCCAGCCTGGCCCAGGGAGAAGCAGGAGCATGGTCAGAGGGAGCCTGGAAAACTCGTTGCCTGTGTGGGAGGTGCTGCTGTGGCTCCTGGGGCAGCCTTCGACCTCACTGCCTGCACAGCAGGTCTCCCCAGAGGGCCCCCTGCCCTCCCAGGACACCATCCTGCAGGGATGTGCCCGTTCTCCAGGTTGCTCCTGACTCCCCTAGCCCAGATCCAACCCTGAGGCACAGGCAGGGGTCTGTGGGACCCCTGCACCCCACCATCACTGACCCCAGATAACCAGGGGAAGAAGTGGGGAAAGAAGGGAGGAAAGACATAAAATACCCCAACCCCTCCCGAATACCCCAAACCCCCGCTCAGGCACCAGCAGCACCGCGGGGTGCAGAAAAACAAGCAAAAAAAAAAAAAAAGAAAGAAAAAATCCAGAAGAGCTAGAAAAAGCCCCAAAGCACCACGTCCCCCCCACCCGCTGCCCCCTGCCCTCGCTGCTCTCCCCGCCGGTTATTTCGAGCCCTCTGCATCCCCCCCCCACCCCTCCTCCTCCTCCTCCCCATTCCCTCCCGGCACCCTGCTCTCCTCCGCTCTGCTCTTGCATTCTGGTATTTGGTGTGTTCCTCAGCTGCAGGAAATTCCTGATGCTCTCCATCATGCAGCCTGCGCTCGCATCCCCCGCCCTGCCCGGCTCCCCTCCAAAGGACAGCCATGTGCCGGACAAACCAGCGCCGCCGCCATCGCTCCCCTCCCAAAAACGGGATTTACTTCTCCCTCTCCGCCTTCTCTCTCTCTCCAACAGCTCTGGGGGTTTTTTATTATCATTATTTTTTCTCCTCCCTTAATTATTTTCAACTCTAACCCTGCAAAACACCCCCTTCTCCATCCCCGCCGGGGGAAGTGTGGGGGGGGGTGCTGAAGCCGCCCAGCTCTGGCCATTCCCCTGCCTGGCTTTTCCCTCTTCGTCTTCCTCTCTTCGCGAGACCGCTCCTGATCTTATTTTAATTCGTCTCAGACGGTGTTGGAGTGTTATTTTAAGAGAGAGGATATGCACAGACATTGTGTTTTCTGCTTTTTCCTGGCCCCAAGCCAGGCTCTCTGGGCTGTCAGCTACCCACTGTGTTGCAGTCACGTGTGGGAAGAGGCAGCCAGAGCCAGCCTCACAACTCCTGGTAGCAACATGGAAATCAAGTGTGCACTTTCTTCCCTCTGTATGTGTCTGTATTATTAATAGCGTCTCTCTCCGTGAGTTATCCATAATGTATCTTAATACCTGTCCGTCTGTAAATGATGTATTACGGTGCCCGCACCCACAGCTCCGTGTGCTGCCAAGGGGGAGGTGGCGTTGTGACGGCGCTGGCGTCACCCCCAAGGTGTGCAGTGTGGGGACGGGGGACAGGAGAGAGGGATGGGGACGGGATCAGGGAGCCATGAAGCTGCTCCGGTGTGCCACCGTGGTGGAAGGGGCGTGCGGGGAGCAGCAGGGCGCTGCAGGGGGAATGGGGACAGCTGGCACTGGGGTGGCACTGAGTGATCCCTGGCACTGGCTGGGAGGTGCTGGGGGACACCGATGTCCCAGCATGGGGACGCCAAAGCTGACTCCGACAAGCTCACGCGGGAACGGGATGTGTCACCGCGCACCGGAGGGACCACGGGGGGACAGTGGGCAGCAGGGAAGGCACAGGATGGATGGACACGGCACTGCACGGGCTGGAGGGGCATGGCACAGCGTGGATGGACGCGGCACAGGCTGGACAGGCACGGCACAGAGTGGATGGGCATGGCATGGCACAGGTTGGATGAGCATGACGGTGCGGGTTGGATGGCACGGCATGGCACAGGTTGGCACAGCACGGGCTGGACGGGCATGGCACAGGCTGGATGGACACAATGTGGCCCAGGGCTCAGCTTTGCAGGACACGGATGTGTCCCACAAGGTTCCACCTTGGCTGGAGCTGCCTGGAGCAGCACGGAGGTCTCCCAGCCCCGGGAGGCTGAGCAGGGCCCCCCCCCCACCCCACATCTGGAATTGGGGCAGCACCCAGGGCCCCGTTGGCAGGTCTGGTGCTGCCCCTCTCCAGGCTTTGGGGACCCATGTCCCCGCTGCACCCTGGGGTTGGGGACACCAGGGCAAGGAAACACTGCAGGACTGGGATCTTCCCAGTACAAACCACTAACATACAGACTACAGATCGATCCATACTGTGTCTACACTCATTACACCTGTAAAACTACATATGTCCACACAGGAGCACGTGTGCACATCCATCACACCCACCCTTGCCACCGCCACAGATGTGTGCAGGTGTTGTCTGAACTTGTCCGTGCACGGTGCTGCCTGTAATGTCCCCTGTCTGCAGTGTCCCCAGCCTGCAATGTCCCCTTCCCGCAGCACCCCCTTGCCCACTGCACGTCCCTGCTGGCACCCCATGCCATCCCCACACCCCGTGCCCACAGATGCTGCAGAGTGCACGGACACAGGAGCACCCCGAGCCCACAGGGTGCCCAGACAGGCCAGCCCTGCACCCCTGACGCTGTGGGAGCAGTGTGGGTGCCAGCACCCAGCCGGGGTCACGGGGAGCAGGAATCCAGGAAGGCGAACTGGAGCTCAAGGCTTCGCATTTCTGGATTCTGGTTCCCGTTTCTGCTCCTGGCTGTTTCCATGGAAACTGGCGTCGGACCTGGGAAAATAAGGTTAGGGTTTGCAGCAGAGGCCCACTGCCAGCGCCTGCCCGCCTCTGTGCCCTGCCAGCCCTGCTGGGGGCACGGGGAAGGGCACTCCCTGCTCCTGTGCCCAGCAGTGATGCTCAGGTTTGGGGGCTGAGCGGCACCAGCACCCCCCAGAATCCTCTGGCACCCTCCATCCTTCCACCTGGTGACCCCTGGGAACCAGGCACACACTGGGTAATTTGGGAACTGAGACCACTGTGCCAGTCCCTGGCACCCTGGTGAGGGTGGAGAGCTGGTGGTGGCACCCACTGGACCCACAGCCCGTCCCTGCTATCCCACTCTCCTCCCTGGTGCTCCAAACCTGGCACAGCTCAGCCTCAACAGGAACTTCCCAACGGTGCTCATGTGCCCGTGACACGCCAACAGCCCCACTGGGACAGGGGACACTGAGACTGTCCCCACCCCTGACACCCCATCCCCGCGTTTTCCAGGGACCCAACATCGCCACCACCACCGCCCTCCCCTTCCCCAGCCCAGGATCCCCAACTGCTCCAGGGAAGGTGGGGAGTCGGAGAGAGAGTCGGGGGGGGGGGGTGGGAAGAGAACCAGGACACGACACCTCGGGGGAGCCGTGAAGACTAATGAATGGAGGCTTTTAAAAAGCACTTTGACTGAGAAGTGCTATAGTAGGAACTAATTATTCCTCCCGCCTGCGCGCACCCCTCGCACGCCGCCGCGCAGCCGCGGCCCCGCTCCCTCCCGGAGCCACAGCTGCAAAATCCCAGTCAGCCCCGGCACCCAGCACCGCCACGGCGGCCACCGCGCCAGCCGGCACCGCCTCTGCCAGGGATGGGCCCTTCCCAGGCCCCGGTTCTCCTCCTGGGCCCCCCCTGGGGCCGTGAACCCCGCTTTGCTGTCCATGCCCCCACGGGCCGGGGGAGCGGGGTGGTGCTCACCCCCCTCCTCGTGCTGGAGGTTTGGGGAGTGTTTCCTTTTTTATCAAAACCCGCCATTTTAGGGCGATGGGAGGAAGGCCGGCCGGGCAGGTGGGTGATGGGGGACGGACGGTACCTGGCACGGCCCCCCACAGGTGTGACCCCGAGCCCTGGCACAGCCCAGCCAGCGGGACCAGCCCCTCCACCGGTGCCACGATGGGCTGGCCTGGAGCGCGGCCCAGCTCCCGGGCAGCTGGGAGAGGCAGGGAGACACCCCCAATCCTCACCCTGCTCAGCCCTGTGGGTCCCCACACTGCCAACCCGCAGCACCCACAGTTTTGGGGCGGTGCTGGAGGAGCTCCCCGTCCCTCTGCGCTCCTGGGGCAGGACCCGGCGCGATTCCATCCCGCCGCCCCAGCGCTGCCCGCTGCCCCATTTCGCATTCCGGTGCTGGCCAGCCCCGCTGCCCTCCCACTCCCACCCCCACCCCGGGCTGCGTTTCAGCTGTTGTTGAATTCTATCCAGGCTGGATTCATCACAAGAGCCCTCAAGCGGCTGCAAACAAACAGAAAAACAGGGAGCAGGAGCGCGCGGAACGATCGATCGGCGCTGGGGGGGCCCGGGGCCCTTCGGCGACGCCAAACCAGCCTCAAATTCCCCACTTCCAAGAGAAAAGGGGCTGGGGATGAGCAGCAGGAAGAGGGGGATGGAGAGCACAACGGCCACCAGGCGCTGGACCGTGGCGGCGAAGCCCCCGGGCGCGGCGCTGCGGTGATGGGCACAGAGTAGTGGTGGCTCTCCCTTCCTGATGGAGACGGGCTTGTACCGCTCCAAAACTTCCCTCTTGTGGTTACTGCAGTTAAAAAAGCAAAGAGGAGGTTTGGGCGCATTAAAAAAAAGAAGTAGGAAATGGTACAGAGGGGGTGGGAGTGCCTGCAGGGGACGGGGTTCGCCCAGGGCCGGCAGCACCGGGATGGGTGGGGGGTCAGGGTGCCCGTCCCTGGGAAGGGGGTAAGGAAAGACCCCACAGCCCGGCACTGCAGAGGGAACCAGGCTTTGGGGACATGGTGGCACATGATGTGTGGCTGTGGCCCTGTGTCTCAGGGATGGATGGTAATGGCAGGGGAAGCAAACACCGACACTGCTCCTTTGGGAATTGCCACCACCGGAGCCTGCGGGGTCAGGTTGCTGCGCCTGGGTTTTTAAGAGGGGCTGGGTAATTTTTACCACCACTAACGATCCCATCTGTGCCTGACACGCTCCAGCTCCGAGCCTGGCATTCCAGCAGGGCTCCCACACCTCCCTGTCCAGCCGCTCCAACTCATCTCCCCCTGCCTTGATCACCGACAGCTCAGGGCACGGATATGGTCTGTGCCTGGTGCCAGTGGCACAAGGGGCAGCTGTGCTCCTGGCACCTCCTGGTGTCACCACTATACCCACCCACAGTGCTCTGGAGTACTGTGGGTGACAACCATGGTGTGGCCAATGGGGACTGGGGACACTGCACAGCCTGGGGTCACAGAGGGGGCTCTACAGATCAAAGAAACATTTAACAGAGTTTTTTTTGGTGGTGGTCCCTTGCAGGGTGCCACTCACCATCCTCCCCGCACAGGGATGAGGGCCCTGGGACACACTGGCACCATCTGCCCTCTCCCCAGCTCCAAACAAAGACCCACCAGACGATGCTGCTTTTCAGGGAGGGGGTTTGCATCCTCCCCATAGGACCCCCCACCAAATCCCATCCAGGCAGGAGCAGGGGGGGCACAGCGCCGGTGCCTGCAGCACAAGGCTCCTCTCCCTGCAATGTCAACCTGCTGCTCCGCATCCAAGGCTGCCCTTGGAAAAGCTGTCGGCTGCGCCGGCTGGTTTGCCAAGCCCAGGACAAGCTCTTTAGCTCGACTCTGCCAGAACAGATGCCTGGGCGACTGTAATTCTTCCTAGCATGGATGGAGGGGAGGGGGGGGATTTGTGGGAAAAAAACCAACCTCATTTAAGCATCGCAGCGGCCGCTCCTCCCATCCCCAGCATCTGCAGCGCCGCGACCCCCACAGAGGGTCCCCCCAAAAACCGGGGGGTGGAGCGGGGGAGGCAGGGGGGTGATGCCAGGAGGGTAGGCAATGCCCAGAGGGAGGATGGCGAGGCACAGAACACACCAGAGCCGAACGTGGCTCTGCTGCCAGCTGGGGAGGAGAGAGCGACCCGCTGCAAGGACAAGTGGGAAGCGCGAGCTCCGCGTGCCACCGGTGTCCTTGCAGCCTCTCGCCTGCTCCGTCTCGATGCTCCCCACAAAACAACGAGCCCGTTCTCATGGCAATGTCCTCTGCAAAGAGCAAGGGGAGGGGAGCCACGCTCCAGGGGGGGCCGAGCTCCTTCTCCTCCCTCTGCACCCAAAATCCCCCAATGCCGCACGGCCGCAGGGCAGGAGCTCCAGCCCGGCCATTGCACTGCTGGAGGAGGCCAGCAGCGTTTCCACATGGATATTTTCTTCCACTGGCTGCAGTTTGGGGCTGCCAAAAGCCAAAACAAGAATGGAAACATCCCATTTTGTTGGCAAAAATTCAAGGCAGGGTTGGGGTTTTTTTTCTCTTTGGTTTTGCCTTTTTTCTTTTTTTTTTTTTTTTTCTTTTTTTTTGTTCTTCTCTTTGGTTACGAACGGAAATTCCCTGCCATGAAATCATGACGAAACCCCAAACCAAAACACAGCTTGGGCTGAAACCTACACCCAATTCCCCGGGGATCCCGTGTGGGGCTGGGCCCAGGGCTGGGGATCACCCTTACATGGTCCCAGGACACGGGGCCGAGCCCCGACCCCAATGCCACCGCCAGCCACATGTGAGGTGAGGGGCTGTCGTGCTTTGGGGATCCCTCCAGCAACCCGACGTGATTCCCACCTTGGAATGTAGCACTTCCCAGCCCTGCTCTGCACCACCCTGCCTCAGCAATGGCACCTGGGAACCGTCACCAGGCCTGGCAAGGCACAGGTTTGTCCATGGGGAAGTCAGTCCCTATGGATGGGGCCAGGCAGGGACAGGGATCGAGGAGCCAGTGGCTCCAAGTGTGGCGTTACAGCAGCGTTTGCTCCCAGTGCTCGCAGGAAGGTGCCAGTGCCTGGCTGTCCTGAGCTCCCTGTGGAACCCAGAGACCTTCGGGCTCCTTCGCAAGAGCAGTCACTGGGAATGGCCTCATCCAGCCCATCCCAGGGAGTCCGGATGCAGCCAAGCCCCGGGGCTCACCCCTGCAACCCGCCCGGCATTCCCCCCTCCCATCCCCTCTTTCCACCAGATGTTGGGGCTGGAGGATGAAACGGCTCTTCCCACCCCAGTCCCCGCCGCGTCTCTCTCCGGCTCCCGTTCCGGAGCCTGGATCCGGCCACGCAGGCTGAATAAGGCTGAGCCTTTGTCCGGCTCCCCCCACCGCGCTTCCCTTATCTGGCCCGGCCGCCTTGCCAAGAGCAGGCAGGAGGATGGCGGCAGCGCCAGGCTGGCGAGGCTCTTCTCTTCTCCTCCCCCCGCCCCAGAGCCCCCATGGCCGCTGTCACCCCTTGCCAAGCGCCACCAGCACCTCTCCTCCATCCCTGCCTGCTCCCCGAAAGCGGGAGACCCCCCCTCACTGCTCAGTGCTGCATCCCAAACCGCCCGGCTGGGCACAGCACCAGCCCCTCTGCTTCCCTGTCTGCTCCTCCACCCCGGGGGGGCCTGAGCACCCCTTGAGGGGTCCAAGCATCCCTTGGGGACCGCAGCCAAGGCAGGGCTGGGCAAGGCAGGGGTCCAGGGGCAGCGTGGAGCCGGGTTATCTCTCTGCAGAGCTCCGTGCGCAGCAATTAACCTCGAGAGAGCAGCCGCGGCTCCTGCCAAGAACCACATTAGGTGTGTGTGGCAGCGTCTAGACATGCGAGAGACCAGAGGCCTTGATCTGGAGGAAGGCGGCTCCATCCCTTCCCCCACTCCTCGCCCGCCTTCCCCACAGGGACCACCTCGCTGGGGTCCGGCCAGAATCGAGCTTGGAGCACCAGGAGGGATGCAGGGATGGGAGCGGGAGGTTGGGACCGGCCCCGCGTCCCTCTGTATGGGTGTGGGTTCACGCTGGGCTATTAAACCAGGGCTCTACTGCTTGGCACAGCATGGCACAGGATCCTCATGGATGCCAGACCCCCAGGTCCCCAGCCATCGGTGGGAGGAGGAAGAAGGTGGTTGCAAGCACTACCCGAGCTGTCTCCCACCAGGAGATGCAACCAACATCCCATGGAGCCAGCAGCAAACCCTGGGATGAGCCCTGGAGTGGGGATGGAGCTGGGAGGAGACTCAGCTCGCTGCCTCCCCATGCCAACCCTGTCACCTGGGGCAGGTGGGATGCAGCGGGGTGGACACCCTGGGGGTTGGGCACCCTCTCTGCCCATGCCCCTCACACCCTTGACACCCCCTTGCTCTCACCTCCCGGGTGCAGCCACCCCAGACGGCTGCAGGATGCCGGGGAGAAGAGATTTTCCCGACGTTAATTAATTAAAATAAACAGCAAATTAAATACAGCAAAATTAAAATAGCTCCGGAAATTAATTTTCAACAAAACCCACCTGGAAAGGCTGGATATTTAAAGAATTAATGGAGCCCTCTGAGACCATAAAGAACCGTCGAGCTCCCGGCATCCACCAGTCCCCTCTGAGCCCTCCCGGGGACCCAGGGCTGTGGGGAAGCTGGGATGGGACCCTGGAAGGAGACCTTGGGATGGGACTCAGCATGGGACCCAGGATGGGACCCAAACATCCTGGCAGCCGCTTCTCCTCGCTGCTGCCTGCACGTGCCTGGTGCTGCCACAGCGGGAGGGAAGGATGCTGGAGGAGGATGCAGGGATGCTCCCTACCATGCCAGTGGGAAGCACCAGCCCCAGCCCTGGCACAGGGCTCTGCAGGGACACCGAGCTCCTGCCTGCTTTGCCCCTTGGTCACCCGTCAGTGTGACCTGCTCCAGCAAGAAAATGTCCCTGTCACCCTCCTGGCCCAAACCTGCCGCACTGAGGGAAACACGGCCCTCTGGAACCCATCTGCCTGAGCGCCCCAGGCCCCCCACAGCTCTCCCCACACATAATCCCCCCGGGCCAAGGCGGGATTACTGTGCAAACTGGCTGTGCAGCCGGACAAAGCTCCTTACCAGGCAGGACGGGCGGATCGAGGGGCTCCCGAGGGGCCCGGCGGGGCACGGGCGGGGAGCCGGGTGGGCAGCGGACGGGGCGAGGTGCCAGGGAGCATCGCCCTGCCCGGCCAGGCTCCGGCCTGAGGCCAGGCACAACTCCTCACACGGTTTGGGGTGTGCCAAAGCCAGCCAGGGCGGGAAGGCCCGTCTGGTGCGCGCCAGTCCCGCCACGGCACCGGCGGCGTTTCCTCTCCCCTGCGCCCGGCGTGTGCACAGGCGCAGCGGCACCGGCACCGGCGGGCGAGAAAAGGCTCCGGAAGGAAATGGAGAAAGCAAAAGAAGAAGCCGGCAGGTGGAGAGCAAGGAGGGGCCGCGGTCACCTCCGCCCCAGCGCGGGGTGCGAGGGGGCATCCGGGGGTCCACACCTCGCCAGGGTGCCACCAGCCCTGGGCTGCTCCACTCCCATCATCCAGGGAAACCGAGGCATGGTGCCCATGTGGAACCCCTCGCCATCCTGGGGAGGGAAATGCTCCCCCCCCACCACCGCAGCCGGGATGACACCAACTCCCCATCCTCCTCCCGCTCCACCCTGTTCCTGCAGGAACCCAAGAGTCCAGGCTCTGGGCAGGCAGCCAGAGCCTCCCTCCTGCCTGCACCTCCCGCCCTGCCTGCTCCACGGGCGCCCGCGGCCGGCTCTGGCCCTCGCACCCGCATCCGTGCCCGGTTCCCACCGGCACACACCTTCCCACCGCGTGTCAGGGCGACCTTGGAGCGCTGCCGCGGCCGCTCCGTGCCAAACTTCCCGGTGGTGCCCACGGCACAGCCGGGGGTGACTGACTGGCAGGAAGGGGTTTCCCCCCTCCCTGTTTATTCACTGGGTGGGTTTTTTCCCCCCTTGCTGGAGACAAAGGCAGGCCTTGTGCCCAGGCCCAGGGTCCGGGGGTGCCGGCGGTGCCAGGGCCCGGTGGTGATGCCGGGCCAGCCGCGCCAGGGGCTCTGGGTGGCCGGTTTCCTCTGCACACAGATGGCTGTTTCGACTCAGTCGAGCGCTTGACCTAAATCTCCTCCTGATCCACGGGAGCTGCAGTCCCTCAGCAGCACAGCTCAAGGCAAGGAGGAGGAGGAGGAGGAGGAGGAGGAGGAGGAGGAGGAGGATGAAGGGGGGGAGACTGTGGCCAGCTGCGGACCGGCGGGAGGGTCGTGCCGGAGGGCCCCCACCCCGGGTTTGGCAGCGGGGCCGGCGGAGGCGGTGGTGGAGGGAAGGAGGGAGGGAAAGGGGGGGTGGAAAAAAAAAAAAGTCTCCCACGCTTTGAGTTCCAGCGCCGGCCGCCAGCGCCTGCGTGCTGCACCCACCGGGACGGGGCAACCGCCCCGCCGGGCTCGACGCCCCGGCAGACCACTTCCTCGGAGAGGGGCCCCGGTGGAGGAAGCTCCAACGGCTCGAAAGTTTCGCCTCTGACTCAACTGCTGGCTGGGGTGACCGAGCCGACCCCCGCAAAGAGGGGGCCCATGGGATCCCAGGGGTTCGGGGCGCCGGGGTGGGGGATTTTTTTGGGTTCCCCAGACGAGGGTTGTCTGCGAGGCTTTGGCGCTCCACCCCCAGTGTCGGAGCAGCCCAAACCGGCTTCCCAGCGACAGCAGAAAGCTTTTAAAATCCCCTACGCGCGGCATGACTCACTCCAGAGCCAGTGCCCAAAACAAGCTCCGACACGGAGAGGAATGGCGAGAGCAGGGATGCTGGGGGCGGGCAGGAGGGGCTGGGGAGGGCCGGGGAGGGGGAAAGGGGGAGACAGAAGGAGGGAGAGAAAAGAGAAGAGGCAGAAATAACAGCATCTGAAACTCTGCCTGCTGGAGGCTAATTGGTTCCGGCACAGCCTGGTTTGTTTGGCAATGTTTCCTCTAATCCTTCAGGCTCCGCGCTCCCAGCCCCAGGGACATGGGGACATCTCGACACCCGGCCAGCGCCACTGCGGCACTCCCAGCTTGGACCCCCTCCCACCCGGGGATGCAGAGGGGTGATGCTGCAACTGGCTCTGCCCACCCTGGGGTCCCTCTGAATCCCTCTGGCTCCGCAGCACTCCCAGCCCCAGGGACATGGGGACATCTCAACACCCAGCCTGCGCCTCTGCGGAACTCCTGGCTTGGATCCCTCTCCCAGCCTGGGATGCAGAGGGGTAATGCTAGGACCACCCTGGAGTCCTCTGGGGGCTGCACCCTGCTGTGGTGACACCCTGGGGAGAGGGTCGGTGGTGACACCCTGAGTATGGGGTTCCCTTCCATGGCACTGAACAAGAGGATGCTCAGAGGACCGGGCAGGGATGGCCGGGGCAGCGGAGGGAAGGGAGGGGAAGGGACGGGAAGGGAGGGGGGGCCCCACGGCCCAGCATGGCCGAGCCAGAGCACTAGCCAAGAGTCGGCAGCTTTGTTCCAGGTGCCGGCTCCCTTTTTTTCATTAGGCTAATGGGATGCGGATGCATTATTCCATTCCACATGCTGCTAATGAACCACTCAGGCCAGTGCATTTGCATTAATGTGCAAAGCACTGGAGGAGGGTGGAGTGGCTGCATCTGGCCAAGGCTGACCTTCCCCACACTACCCAGCCTCCCCGAGCCACACTGTGCTCCCACCGCGCTCCCACCGCCCCTCTGGACCCGGGATCTCCTCGGGACGGCTCCGACGCACATTCCAGGACACCGTAACCAGCCCTCAGCCACCCTAAACTTGCTGCCTGTGTTGTCCTCTTGCTCGTACCATGCCTGGCCAACTCCACCACCCCTTCCCATACAGATCCTGGATGACACCCCACCGCCAGCAGCCCGCTCTGGACCCCATCCCTGACGCAGAGGCGACCACAGCATCCCTCCTGTGGTCCCCACCGGCCCCCAAAAAAGCGATCCCTCCCACCTCCTGCCAGGAAACCCGCTTGGAACATCCCTCCTCCCCGGTTATTTCTCCTGGGACCTCCCAGCCCCATCCCAAAGCTCCGCTCCAGCACCCCAGGGGGGCCGTCTCCCAAGCCCCGTCCCCCACCCCGGTGCTGGCAGGCAGCGCCGGGCGCGGGCGTCATCGGAGCCCTTGGGTTGTTTGTTACGGCTCCCAACTGCCTCCGTCCCCGGAGAGGTTTCGAAGGCGAGTGACCCACGAACTGGAATGCGCAAAGCCTCCAGCAAACAGAGCCAGCTGCCTGCGCCCGCGCAGGGGGGGCGGCGAGGGGAGAGCAGCCGGCCCCGCGGCACGGCACAGAACAGCACGGCAAAGCCTGGCACAGCACGGCACAGCTCGGCCCAAGATGGGCAGCCACCCGGATGGGGTGAGATGAGAGCGGCCCACTGGCCTTGCCATGTCCCCAGGGCCACCAGCTATCGCGCCAGGCCTCCAGCTTTCCGTGCCTCACTTCCTGCCTCCCTCCCAGCCTGGTGTTTCGGCCTCCCAGAGCTGTGCTGGGATGACACTCTGCCCTCGCCCGGCGGCAAGACACGCGCCCTTGGGTGGCTGAAGGGACTCCAGGCCATGGGACAACACGGTGGCAGTGCCAGACCCCCCGCCTTGGCCTGTGCCACCGTCCCCAGGTGCCGGAGGGCTCCCAGCTGGAATCAGAGTGGATGGGCCTGGCTCTGCGCGCCCTGAGGGCCACGCTGGGGTCTCAGCAGCTCCGTGCCCGGTGAGTGTGCGAAGCCCCCGCGCCCGAGCGCGCGCACGCGGGTGTCTGGGTTTGTCACAGCCTGGTGAGCAAGTTAATCTCAGGCTCCCTGACACGTGGAATAAAATCGCGATCCCGTAATGGAATTCATTCATCTTCCTGTCCAGGCTGAGAACAAGCCCCCTGCCGCCCACCAGGGCTGGGGCTGGGCCAGGGCAAGGTGGCCAGTGCCCAGCTGCCTGCTGGGGGTCCCTGACTGCACCCACCCTCCTCCCTGCCACAGGACTGGGCTGGAACCAGAGCGATGTTCCTGCGGGCGGAAGCCCAGCGAGGTGCCAAACACTGGGTGCTGCGAAGTGTCCCCTTCCCAGGGGACATCAGTCATGTCCATGGGGAAAGGTAGGGTCACCAAGGTGGGCTGGCATCCCCCCAGAGTGATCCGGGGTCCTGCCATGCCGGGGGCCAGCCACAACACTCACGAGGTGGGAAAGGGAAACCGAGGCAGGTGGCGCCGGGAAAGGGCCAATCTGGGTGGCATGAAGGGGACAGGGGAAAATGTCCCCCTGTCTTCGTGATGGGCCTCTATTCCTGCAACTCCTTCTCCACTGCCAGCACCTTGGCCAGCCCTAGCAGGGAGGCCCCACCACAGGGACCCTGCAGGGGTGACACCGGCTGGGGCACCCATGGGGGACCCCAGCACGTCCTCAGGGACTGGCTCACCCACAGCCACAGGTACAAAGTGACAGGGAAAAGCTCAGGAACCTGAGCAGAGCAGGAGGCCACAAAGCTACAACACTGCCCTGTGCCTCAGTTTCCCTCTGGCACCCACATCGAGGCCACCCCCAGGGGGTAAAGTGGCCCCGCAGCCAGAGGAGGAGGAGGAGGAGAAGGAGGAGGAGAAGTAGAAGGGCTGCTCCTTCCCGGGCACACAAAGCCCCTTTCACAGGGGCCGAGTTTGGATTTCCTCCGCCAGCCCAGTACCTCGCTGCCTCCTGCCCTGCCAGAAACGCTGCGGTCAGAGCAGGGGACTGGTGGGTGGGACGCCTGGGCGGGGGGCACAGGGACCTTCAGGTGGCTTCATCCCTCACCCCGACCGTCCCCGTGATTTTCCCCTCCTGTCAGCTTTTAATTATACCCCTAATAAAAGTCGCTTTGCAGGGGAACAGGAGCTTTGTTGCTCAGGAGCTCATCTGCTCCCGCTGCTCCTTCCCCGCTTTAAACCGTAATCCTCAGCTGGGGACACTGCAATTAGCCACCGCGGGGCCGGGCACCGTGTCACCGAGGATTAGGGCTCCCTTCGGCAGGGACCTGGGGGACCCAGCCCTGGCGTGGGTCGATGGCTCTGTGCGGGGTGGGCTGTCCCCCTCTGCAGCCCCCAAAAGAGGGGGACAAGCCTAAGAGCCCCTCCCCGAGCCAGGCAGCCCCCCAGCTCACCTCCTCTGGGTACCCACCACCCTGCACTGCATCAGAGCCTCTGGGTTGGTTTTGGGGGGCACGGGAGCCACAGACCTTCGGCTGAACCCGCTGGAGCCCCCCCTGCACAGACAGACCCAAGGAGGGCTTCCCGGGTGGCCTTGTGCAGCGTGACTCTGGGGACAAAAATGGGGCTGGGGGCACCAGCAGGAGCCTCAACCCACATCTCTGCGTGCCTGTGAGCCCCGGTGCCCATTCCAGGGCGCTGTGCCCCCAGGAGGGGAAACTGAGGCACGGGGCACCAGGTGCCCGTGACACGACACCCCCAGGAGCCGGGGAGAGAAGTGACACTGGCGTGGTGACAGCGACAGGGGACCCTCCTCCACGGCGCAAAGGCCACGTCTGCGGCACGGCGAAGGGGTCACTGGACCCCTCGAAGCCCCCGAAAGGAGCCCGCGCGTTGCTCCCGGGTGCCTCTCGCCAATCAGCCTCTTTGCGGGGCTGGAAGGGGAGCGGGAGCGCTCGTTAGCAGCCGCTCATTAAGAGCCCTCCGGGAGGATGAAGGTACCGGGGGCACCTGCACCTCCGTTTAATGAGCTGCAGCGCCATTAAATGCTGGAGGGGACCTTGGGCCCGGTGCGGGTGCCGGCGCGGGGGGCTGACCCCCACCTTGACCCCCACCCAAACCCCCGGGGTGGGTCCTGTGCTGGCACGGCCATAGGAAAGGGAGGGACGCGGCGAGTTGAGTCATGGTGACACCTGCAGAGGTGGTGGCAGCTGCTGCCAGGGACACCCTGAGCCCCCCTCGGGGGCACCGTGGGGGCTCATCCCCCCCTTGCCAATCCAGCAGCCACAGGTGCTGCACAGAGAGGGTGACAGTGGCCAGTGTGGGGTGGCAGCACCGGTGCCAGGGCACAACAGGACACCTGAGACCTCAAGGTGGGGATCTTCCCACCGTGGGTGCCCCCAAACTGGGAAGGGGACTGACAACCTGCCCCGGAGGATGCGCCCAGTCTCACCATTAAGGCACAAGCCTCACACAGCAACTGGAGGGGACCCTCTGGGAGGAATCTCCCGGGTGCACCCCCACGCAGGGGCAACGCCACGGCGCCCACCCCAGCACCGAACCCCACAGGACGCCTGGGTCCCCACCCTCGCACCCACCCGCGTGGGGCTCTCCCTCGTTAATGTTTACTCGGGTTCGTTAGCGCCAGCACATCGCCATGGCAACCCTGCAAGCTGCGCCGTCGCCATCCGCGCCACCGTCGCGAGGCTTGGGGACGTCCCCACGCGTGGGGTCACCGCGGGCGCCCACCACCGCGGGCACCCACCACTGCCAGCCACCCACCTCGGGTGCGTGGGGCTGGGGGACAGCGTGGGGAGCAAGGGACACACACACACACACACACACACACACACACACGCACAGAGGGGTTCGCCACCTCCCCACGGGGGTGACATGGCTCAGTGTCACCCAGCCGGGGTGACAGCACCCGCCGCTCGCCCCCGGAGCGCCCGCCGCCGCGCCAGGGCTGCAGGCGTGTGCGGGCGCTGCCAACATGCCTCGGTGCTGCATTATTTATAAACTGGAGGAGCAGAGGGCTCGGCAGCAGCTGCAGAGCCCTCGCGGGCCACCCTGCCCAGCGTCACGCAGCCACTGAGCCCACTGGCACGGTGGCACCGCAGCCCCGGCAGCCAGGGGGGACAATGGGGACGAGGCTGCCCGTGGGGCTGGTGGAGCCACGGGGCGCCCAGATGCCATCCTGGCCAACCCTTGGATGTGGTGGGTGGCTGGTGCAGCATGTGGGGGTGTCCGGTGTGTCGCTGTGTCCCCTGCGCTGGCACAGCAACCCAACTGCCTCCTGCCACCTCAACCTGCCTCCTGCCACCTCAGCCTCCTTCCTGTCACCCCAACCCGCCTCCTGCCACCTCAGCCTGCCTCGTGCCACTTCAACCAGCTACTGCCACCATGACCTGCCTGTTGTCACTCAAACCTCTGTCTTGCCACCTCGACCTCCTTCCTGTCACCCCAACCTGCTTCCTGTCACCCCAACCTGCCTCCTGCCACTGCATGACCCCATTGCAGAGGGGGCTGGGTGATGGCAGCAAAGAGGTGCCCCCATCCCAGACCCAGCCAGCCCCCCGTGGCACACAGCCGAGCCCCGGCTGTGCCACAGCTCCGTTCACCAGGAGCAGGATGCATCCCTGGCGTTTTCTCCCACCACGGGCTCCGCTGGCTACGGCAAACAGGTTTTCCTTAAGCTTTGCAGAATCCACCCACCTCCTTCCCCCCCTACGAGTCCCACCTCCAGGCTGATGGGGAAGAAGGAAGGAGCAGGGAGCGGGGAAGGTGGGGGGGGAGAAGGCTGAATTGGGGCTTTTAATTTTTCATTATTAATTTCCCATCGACGCCGGGAGGCGCCGGGGCTCGCTCAGCCGCCCCCAGCATCGCCCCCCGCGCTCCCGCGCGCTCTCCTGGAGCTCTGCACCGGCTGAAGCCAAGCCAGGCTGCCGATAGGATTAATTCTGCATGACTGCCCATCTCCGCGGGGGGATCTAAGACCCTCAGGCCTGCAGCAATCTTTAAAATTCCTCCAGCCCAACTTAATTCCCTCTTCCTGCAGAGCTGGCGCATCTGCTGCAGTCAGGCACGGAGAGAAGGAGACGGAGGGAGAGGGGGGGACGACGGGCACCCAGGACCGCCGTCGGCTCCGGCGCCAGGCGGTGGCCCTGCTATGGTGGTCGAGGTGCTGTGCTGTCACCGTGGGGTCACCCAAAGCCACGGCGCTCACCCATCCCATCCCTGTGGGTGGTTTGTGCTGGGGACGGGGGAAACTGAGTCACAGGGGAAAGCAGGGACGGATGTAGCCCCTGCACCGTTGTCACCCTCCGTCCCCCCTGGGACTCTCCAGAGCAGGAGGTTGATTTAAAAGCAGGGGTTTTCCATCACCTATGAGCTCTGCCTCTCCAAGGAGGGGGGCTCGTTCAGACTCCACCCTCACCTTCCACAGCCCCAAAGGACAAACCCCCAGCAAGCACCCAAGAGTACAAAATCCCTGGATTTGGGGACGGCTCATGGAAACACAGCTTGGGAAAAGCGGCGTAGAGGGGGGAAAACCCCCTCCCTCCTCAGCCCCTCTCCCGGGGGACCACGGGCCCAGCGTCACCTGGGGGAGCTGCGCACGCTCATCCCCAGCCCCGCGGGACCCCCTGGGAGAGCGTCAGGACAAGGAGCCCGGCCAAGCCCGGGGGGTGCTCCCCGCCAAAGGCCCGCCATGCACCGCGGCAGCCCGGGGACGGTGGCGTGTCCCCGCGCTTTGAAGGCTCAGCCGCCACCACGCCGAGCCTGGCAGCCGGCGGGCAGAGCTAACCTTCAGGGGGTGACGGGGAGAGGCTACTGCGGGATGGAGGCATGGAGGGATGGAGGGATGCAGCCACCACGCTCCAGCCCCTGCTGCGCCCACCCTCCACCCAGCCACCTTCCCAAGGTGGATCCAGGAGAACCATCCCTTTTCTCCCCTCTGTGCCTCCAAGTTGCCCGGCTCGCCAGGCAGCCGAGGAGCGCAGCCCAGCCCAGCTGCCGGCGGAGCTGCGGATACATGCATTTAAATCACTTATATCTTTACTTTCTCCTGCGCTGGCTGTGAGATGGGCTTTTTTTTGCATGCGTAATTAGGGGGTGGAACAGATGGCGGAGGGTTCGTTTAAAGTAATGCATCCATTAAAATAACCTTCGCTGTCGGGGACTGCGCTCCGACGGGGGCCTGTTTCACCGGGGGCGGTGGGGAGGGTAGGGGGGGACTTTGTTCGGCAAGGAGGGGGGTGTTGGACTTTGGGAAGGGGGCCGGAGCGTGCATTCCCTCCGGGATGCATCATCCCAGATCGTGGGATGAAGGATACACCAAGCTGTGCTGCGACGGATGGGTTGTGCATAGCAGCCAGGGCCAACCCAGGACCAAAGTGGGAGCAAACTAGGGGTGAAGTGGTACCCTCCAGGGCTCAGTTTCCATAGCAATATGATGGCAGTGACATGGCGGGGACGCAAAGCCCAGGTCGGGGAGGATGCCAACAGTCCTTGCGGCGGGCACAGTCCTCCTGGGTACCCAGGAGTACCCCATCCAGACCTGCCCCTCACAGGGACCGTGTCCACCCCTGTCCCCCACCCACCAGAGCCTCCAAAACCAGCTGGAGGAGGACGTTGCCACGCAGAACCAGCCACCTCTCCTGTTTCAAACCCCGGGTTCCCGGGAGAGGCAGGAGGGCTTTGTTCAGGCACCGGAGGAGCGGAGGCCAGAGAAAGCAGGAGTGCCCTGCCAGCTCTTGTGTTTCACTCCCAAGGAATGCCGGGGAGGGGAGGGGAACGCTGCTCCCCCCCCTTCCCGCCCCGTTGGGCGCCCAGCCCGGCTGCAGGGTGCTGGGGCTGGGAGGAAGAGGAGGGATGAAGGATGGGGAGGCGGGCGTCGCGCGGATGCCGCGGTGCCACCACGTGCGGCCGGGGCTGGCAGCGGGTGGGCTGGGGAGGGGGGGACACGCGGTGACACACACACAGCCACCCCCCCCCGGGGTGACACGGCCATGCCGAGCCCCACGCCAGCTCGGCTGGAGCAAATAATTCCAGGCAAGAGCTGCTGAGAAAATATCACACCCCTGTCTGGGAGGAAAGGAGGAGCCCCCGTGGATAACCCCCTAAATTTGGGGGGGTCGAGAGAGGCCAGGGAAGGGGGTGGGGAAGGGCAAAAGCAGCAGCCACGCCAGAGCCACCCAAGCGTGTTCAAATATTTAGTGTGCACTTGCGAAGGTGCTTCTGCTGCCTTTAGGGCATCGCTTAGTTGGAAGCACTGGAGAGGTGGGAACTGGGGGGATGGGGAGCAAATGCCAGGGATTTGCTGTAAGGGGGGGGGTGTCTCTCTTTTCCAGCTGTGCTGGGAGGGCCAAGGCACACAGAGCACAGGAAGGGCTGGGACAAGCTCAGCTTTGCTCTACGCCTGGCCCCTGGCTCGCCGCCCCCTCCCCAGCCACAGCCCTTAGATCCCATGGGACACATCTTTCCATTCTCCTCCTCCTCCTCTTCCTCCAGCCCCTCTGTGCCTCGCCGATTCCCCACACTCCCACTTGTCAGCGCCCTGGGGTGTCCCCAAGCACCGCGGTGGCCCAGGGGACAGCCAGCGGCTGTGGCAACGTGGCGCGTGACACCGATGGCAGTGGTGCTGCGCCGAGGGCGGCGATGGCAGGCGAGAGACTGAGGGGACACGTGGGACAGCAGGGCTGGGGACCACCGGAAAGACACCAACAGCCACGAGGGGATGGCAGCAGGATGTGGATCACGGGGTGACAGGGCTCCCCAGAGCAGCCAGGGGAGAAGCCCCTCTGGTTTTCCCACCCCAGCCCCGCAGACGCGCCGAGGAGGAGCCGCTGTGCCAGCACAGCGCGGGACGCCGGGTTTCACCCCATCCCCACGCCGTCCCCCCGCCGCAGAGCCCCTGCCCCAGCACCCCCGCTCCCACCCCTGATCCCAAACTGCCCCAGCTTGCCCCTGTCATCTCACCTGCCACCACCTCCCCAATCGCATGCCAGGCTCCCCCCTGCGCCTCCGCGGGCGCTTCACCCGCTCCCTTTGGTGCCCCCCAAACACCACGAGCTCTTCCCGCTCCCCAGCCAACAATCCGCCGGGAAAAACCAGTCCCAAAAACCTTCCCCACATCCGTGCCAGCCCTGCGGGTCTGGGGGGGCCGCGGCCGGCCCCCCGCTCGCCAAGAACAATAGCGCCTTGTTCCAGCCCGGCTCCGTCCTCTCCTCCCTGGGCAAAGCCCTGGCCACTCTCACCTCTACGTTCCTCTCGCTGTTTCCCAGCTCCCTCCTGCCAAATCCCCGTTCCCGAGCGCTTCTCCTCCCCGCGGGTCCATATTAAGCTACATTCTCCTTTCAGCTGGGTGGAAAACAGCAGTAATAACCATGTGGAGAGAGCCGTGCCCCCCACCTCCACTTCCCTCCCACTTTGGGGTTCAAATTTCATTTCAGCAAAAAAGCTTCCCCCGCCTCCAATTTCTTCCCCCAAACCGAGTCGCTGTCGTCGCGTCTGATCTCGGCAGGGGCCGTATGGATGCTCAGCTCCTCCTGGTTCAGGATCTGCTGCCAATCTGGACCTCGCAAACTGGTTCTCACACAGCTCCCGCCTAGCACCTCCCTCCCAGCAGTTATTGTCCCTCCTCAGCCACCGGGACCCAGCTCTCTCCCTGCCACCCCGCTCTGCTGTCACCCTGCCACCCTGCTTCCTGCCATCCTGCTCCACTGTCACCCTGCTCCCTGCCACCCTGATCCACTGTCACCCTGGTTCTCTGCCACCCCTCTCCCATGCTACCCTGCTCTCCTACTCCCTCATCACCCCATTCCCTGCCACCCTGCTCCACTTTCACCCTGGTTCCCTGCCACCCTGTTCCCCTGTGACCCTACTTTGTGACCCTGTTCCCCCGCCACCATGCTCTCCTGTCACCCCTTCCCAACGCCATCCCTGCTCCCCGTGCCCCTCATCCAGCGCTGCACAAGGCGCCACAGTCCCCTCCCGCCCCTGCTTCTGCCCGGGCACATCCACCCCAAAAACCAGACCACTGACTTCGCCAGGCAAGATTTATTCCCGGCGAATTCCCAGGGGGCTGACGGGGCTGGCAGCTGGCGGGGAGCAGCGAGTCCCTGCTGCCTCCAGCCCAGCAGCCTCCCTCTTTCCCGCAGCTGAGGAGCTCATCTCCCTCGCCCAAGGCGCTCCATCCTCCTCCAGATATTTTAGGCCCAGGTTTTGCGAGGAATGTTCAGGCGCCGAGCCCAAGCCGATGCGCTGAAGTCAGCAGGAGGCGAAGAGCGAGAGGGAAGAGGGAAGAGTGTGCGTGGGGCTCGGGGCCCCGGGGGCGGCAGCAGCGACACAGGGATGGGATGGGATGGGATGGGATGGGATGGGATGGGATGGGATGGGATGGGATGGGATGGGATGGGATGGCACGCTGCTCCCTCTGCCTGGAGCTGGTTTAGCTGTGGGAAGGGCAGAGGTTGGAGCTGGCGGATGCCAGAGCTGCTTTGCACTCCCTCCCAGAGGATCAATACCACATTTTGCCACTCCCCTGTCTCCCTGCCTCGTGCCAGGCCAGGCTGCACCAGCGCTCGCCCACTGGCACAGTGGGATTTGGAACAGGGAGGGGGTGCCCAACACTGTCTGTCCCCTTCATTGGGAGGGGAAGGAGGTGTTTTCCCCAGGGTGGAGTGTCCCCTGCCAACACCTGACAGACCTACCTTAACACCCAGGATCTACACGGCAGCCTCATCTCTCTACATCAAACCCTGTACACCAACCACTGCACACCAATCCCTCTCCACGCACCAAACCCTCTACACCAAACCCTGCCAGCACACCAATCCCTGTCCATGCACCAAATCCTGCACACCAATCCCTGTCCACGCACCAAGTCCTTTACACCAAACCCTGCCCGCACACCAAACCCCTTCTGTGCACAACAAACCCTGCACACCAGCCCCTGCAAACCAATCCCTTCCTGCACACCAAACCCTGCCAGCACACCAAACCCTTTCCGTGCACACCAAACCCTGAACATCAATCCCTACCTGCACATCAAACCCTGCCTGCACACCAGTCCTTGCACACCAATCCCTTCCTGCACACCAAACCCTTCACATCAAACCTTGTTATACCAAACCCTGCACACCCAGTCCTGCACACCAAACCTTGCCTGTACACCAAACTCTGTCTGCACACCAAGCCCTGCCTGTACACCAAGCCCTGCCTGCACGCCAAGCCCTGCCTGTACACCAAGCCCTACCTGCACACCAAACCTCTCCACACGCCCTGCCTGCGCACCAAACGCTGCCCGTGCACCCAAACCTTCCCTGAGCACCAAACGCTGCCCGCGCACGTGCCAACAGCTCCCGCTCAGCCCCCCTCTCCCTGCCCTCACCCCGCTGACCCCCCAAACACCCCCATGACCCACCCACCGCCACCCTGGCACCGCGGCAGCTCATCCCCCCTCCGAGCCCGGCTGGGTGTTCGGGGGGTTACTCCCAGGTGCCGAGGGAGTCCCCGGCGTGGAGGCACACGCCAGCCCCTGTCACGGCCTCGCTGGCACGGCGCGCCCGGCGTGCTCCGACAGGTGAGCCCCGGGGGCAGCGTTCCTGCCTGGGCCGGCAACTGTCCCCACCGGGCAGCCGGTTTGCCGGCATGTTCCTTCCCAGCACGTCCCTCCCCTCCTTCCCTCCATATCCAGCCTCCCTCGGCCGGAGAAAGGGGGGAGCCGACAGATTTTAATGAGCTCCCCGGAGGCATCGCTCCGCACCCCCCCATCCTCCCGCCTCTTCCCGCGCCCGGGAACCGATGCTCTGAAACACAACCCTCGGTGGCAAGCCTGGAAAAAAACCACAGGGCACATTTCCCCCCCCACCCCCACCCCCCTTCCTTTTCCCTTCCCTCCTCGCCTCCCCCAGCTTATTTTTTTTTGCTCTCCTGCCGATGCCAAAGACCCAGCCGGGCTCTTGTGCTTTCACTCGCAGCTGCAGCTGCCGATTTTCGCTGTAAGCCCTTGTGCCTAGAAGGCCCAGAGCGAGGGATTCTGGGACGCGGTGATTGAAGACAGCACCAGCACGGAGACCATTGCTCAGACTTTCCCTGTCTGTCGCCCCAACGCTCAACCCACAGAGAGGGAGGGAAAAAAAAAAAGAAGGAAAAAAAAAAGGAAGAAAAAAGGGGAAAAAAAAGAAGAAGAAAAAAAAGGAAAGATGGAGAGGGAAGAAAAATAAAAAAAAAAAAGAAAAAAAAAAGAAACCACTGGACTGGCGCTCGTCCCTTCCCACCCACGCCGAGGGCACACTCTGCTGTGCTGGCACTGAGCGCCAGGGCAGGCAGCACATGGGGACAGGGTGAGCCCCCTAGGCCTGTGACACCCCAGTGAACTCCGAATTCAGCACCAAATCCCACCAGGAGCGCACTGGATCCCTCTCACTGCACAGCCTGCTGCACATCACCCTAAAAACTCCCAGTGGGGAGCTGAGCGCAGCCCAGTTGTTTCCCTTCTGTGTTATTTTTTAAGGGGAACAACGTTAAGGCAGCTTTTGAGCCACTGTCTGCGGCACGGGGCGAGCACCGGGGTGCGGGTGCGAGGGGAGGTCACCCCCAGCACAGTGCCGGGTCCTCGTGGGAAGCTGAGCGCTCGCCACGGCGCTGGGACTGCCAGGATGCACCTTGGAGCCAAGCAAACACCCTGGGAACATGTCACCACGTCCCCTCCGCAGGCAGACCACCCCGCCCCCACGCCGAGGAAGGAGGTCCGCAGCACCCTGGGTGTCCAGACATGCCTGGGAAGGTCCCACGGGATCAAATCCCTGCCCTCCAGCACGCGCAAGGCAGAGCTCAGCATGTGCCCCGAGGCGGAGCGGGAACAACTCCAACCCGGACGGATGCGCGGTGGGGAGTGGGGGAGCCGGGCTGTGACCCCTCAGACCCCCGCGCCGGTGAGAGGAGGGGGTGTGCCGAGCACCCCCCGGCCAGCTGAGCCCCGGCGCCCCCAGAACCACCCCCGGCACCGCCGGCTCCCCGAGGACCACGTCCGGACCACACGGCGCATCCCAGCCCCGAAAGTTTGGCGGGCGGCAGGGCTGGGGAGGGGACGGCAGCGGGGGCGCGGGGGGGAGACACACACACACACATCTGCGACGCATTCAGGGGCCATCCCGCATCCGGGCAGCCCGGCCACAGCCCGGCATCCAGCCGACCGGCCCCGGGGGGGGAACGCTGCCATATCACCAGGCAAAAAAATCCCCCCCACATCCCTCCCGCTCCTGTTACCGAGCCCGGAAGAAGGAAACAGCCCTCCCCACCGCTGCCCTGTTTACCAAGAGCTGGTTCCAAGCACTCGGGAGAATAGCAGGAGCATTTCAAGGCCCTGTTTCCACTCGGCTGACACACACTATTTATAGAAGCCCACAATTCTCCCAGAGCTTTCCTCGGGATCTCAGCAGAAATAGCCTGCCCCGGGTCTCTGCTGCCTCCTCTAAGGAGGCCAGGGCAGCGCCGGCCCCCCCAGGCTTCCCGTAACCTTCCATGGGCTTCCATGGCTTCTCCTCCGCCGGCCGGCCCCGCTCCCGGCGTGTCCTTGGCTACCCCGTCCCTGCCACGGTGCCAGCCTTTCTCCCCCAAACCATCTCCACCTCCCTGCCGACCGGCTCCCGGCGGGCGCGCGGTGGCTCGGGCCGGTGTCCGGGAGGGAGCCGGGGCCGGGGTTGCCGGGGTGTTAGCGGGGCTGGGGGGGACACACGGCAGCAACCCGGGCGAAAGCCACCTCCCGCCTGACTGCATCGGAGCGCGGCGGAGCCCCGGGGGACTCGCACCGGGGATGGAGTTGGCCTATTCAGGTTACAGAGACATGGCAGAGCGGAATTTGGCGCCGCGCCATCCCTTCTCCAGCCCCCCCACCCCACCCCCACTCCGCCCTCCTCTTCCCCCCGCGCTCCCCACCACCACCACCACCCTCCCCTGCAAATTCCACAGCCCAGCAGGAGAAGCCAGTGTAAGGGGACACCTGGGGGGGCGAGGAAAGGCGGGGAGGTTTGGGAGGGGGGCCCCCGATTCAGACCACGGGGCCCCAGTTCGGACCACGCGTTCCCCCCACCCCGCCCCGGTTCGGACCACGCCGGCGCCAGGGTGGGCAAGCGAGCGGGGCAGGATCCGTGCCCGCCGCCCCGGGGGTTCGCTTCTGCTCTCTGTCACGCTAGGATAAATCTGGAGTGACTCCACCGCGCGCTGTGGCACACAATGAGCTCACCCCGCCGCTTTTGGGGGGCTCTCCTGGCAGTCACGGGCCGAGGGGGCTGGATACACGAGGCCACCTGGTCGTGGGCACAGCCACGTCGTGTCCCCCCCCCCCACCCCAGCACGTAAACAAGCAGGGACCCAGGTGTCTCCACCTGCGAGGGCCTTGGGGACACCAAACACATCCCCAAGGTGGGCACAGGGTCTGGCGTCAGCGTGCCCTCCGTGGGGCGACTCCAGCCCCCGCCAAAGCCACCGCGGTCCCCCGTGGTCCCCGTCACAAGCACCGAGGGGCCGCGCGGGGGGGGGGAAGGGGGGTGGTAAAATCAGCTGATCGATAAAAACAAATCAGAGGGGGGATGACAGGCACCGGATTGACAACCGCTCGCCGAGCCCCGCGCCACGGACCTCGCAACTTCACCGGCGGGGCTGGGGGGGAGCCCCCCGCGCCCCCCGCGCCCCCCTCGCCCCCACCCTTTCCGAGGCTGCCCCTCGAGGGCCAGCCCGCCGCTCCCGAGGCCAGGCTGCCAGGGGAAGGGGTGGGATGCCGTGCCCCGGGGGGGTCCCCATGTCCCCCGGGGAGCCCCCCTAACCCCCAGCGCTGTTGACAGGCTCTGCCTTCTAGTGGCCGGAGCCGGCTCTGACAGCTGTCACTCACCGCTCGCACCCGGGGGGGGGGAGGTGAAGAGGCGGGGGGGGTGTCCAGGGGGAGGCGGCAGAACTCGTGGACATGGCAGCCCCCCCCTGCAATGGGGGGCTCGCCCCGGGCTCCCCCCCACCCACCCCGCACGCCCCTCCCCGCCCCAAGTGCCATTAAACTCCGGCAATTTGGCACCAACTCGCCGCGCAACTTCAGCGGAGGGGACGGCGCGGGGGGGGGGGGGGGCACGCCCCCCACACCCCCACACACACCCCCGCCACGCCGCCTCCTCCCCCCTCTCCTCCCGCTCTGCCCAAAGGGGGTGTCCCGCGTGTCCTCCCCCCTCCCAGCCCCACACAAAGGCGGGGGTCCCCGGTACTCACCCGCCGGCTCCTGCGCTCCGCGCCCCTCGGAGCCCGCCCGCTTGGGGAGGCTCCTGCCGCCCGCCGGGGCTGCGTCCTGACCGGCCGCGGGGGTCCCGGAGCCCTCGGCACCGCTCGCCACCTTCAACGAGAGCATTTCCAGCGCCTCCTGCTCACATTCTCCCCAGGCAACTCCGCTCCTGCCAGCCCGCCCCCTCCTCCGTCCCCTGCCTGCTCTTTCCTCCTTCCCTCTCCCCCCCTCCACCCCTCTATTTTATTTTTTTCCGGGATTTTCTCTCCCCTCTACCGCTTAGCTTATTTTTTTCCCCTTTTTTTCCCCCTTTTTTTCTCTCCCCCTATTTTTCCCCCTTTTTTTCCCCCTTTTTTTTTTCCTCCTCTTTTTTTTTTTTTCTCTTTCTCTCTCTC
>JAYRBT010000064.1:5989222-6017364 GCA_036023395.1 Myiotriccus ornatus
TTTCCCCCTTTTTTTTTTTCCTCCTCTTTTTTTTTTTTTCTCTTTCTCTCTCTCTCCCCCCCCCCCTTCGCCTCTCACACACACACAAAAGGCAGCGGAGCGGGAGGCGGAGGGGAACCGACCTCCCCTCTGCGCCTCCGCCGCTCGCCGCCTGCGGAAAGCAAAGAAAGACACAGCGCAGCAGAGCCCTGGCTTGCCGCTGCCTCCCCCCTTCCTCCTCCTCCTCCTCCTCCTCCTCCCTCCTCCTCCTCCTCCTCCTCCTCCACCACCACCTCCTCCCTCTCTCTTGCCTTCTGCCGCTCCCGGCTTTGTGGGGGCTGGGATAAAAGGGGGGGAGCAGAGCCGGCGGCCAGGCGCGCCCAGCCCCTCGCTCCTCTCTCCGTGCGCGGCGGGGACCGCGGCTCCGCTTCGCTCCGCTGTCAGCGGCACGGCCAGCATCCGGCACCCCGGGGAGCCGTGCAGCACCGCCGGGGCATGCCGGGCCTTGTAGTCCTTCCTTTTTCTCCCCCCCCTTCTTTTTTTTCCCCTCCTTCCTTTTCTCCCCCCCACCCACCCCTTTTTTTTTTTTTTTTCTCTTTCCTCTCTCTCTCTCTCTATCTCTCTCCTCCCAGTCGCTGCGAAGCGCGCAGGGAGGGGCGCAAATGGGCGCTCGGCCGGTGCTCGCCGCGTTGGGAGAGGCGGAGGGTACTTACAGAGAGGGGATAGTTTGGTGGGGGGCACCCCGAGAGGAGGGTAACACCCCCCCCCCCCCGAGGTTGGCACCCCCCCCGCCTCCCCGAGGTCCCAGTGGGATGCGCGGGGCATTGCTGCCCTCTCCCGGGTTGCACCCGCACTGCGCACCCCCCTCCTTGGGGATGCGGGATTTGGGGATACGCACACCCCCCCTCTGCGGCCCCCCCCTCACCATCCGGGGTGCGCTTCATCACCCTGTCCGGCTCAGCACCCCTGCGCCCTCACACGCCCCCATGGAGCCAGGTATCCCCACGGAGCAAAGTATCCCCACGGAGCCAGGTATCCCCACGGAGCCAAGCACCTCCTTTTTTCCTTCCCCTCAACCCCCCAAGTTTTAACTCTTTCTTTTTTTCCTTTTTTTTTTTTTTTTTTAAAATCCAAAGCTCTATCTGAGGCCTGGGAACATCCGTGCTGTTTGCCAACACCCCTGCTCCTCCAATTTCTTTGGGATACAGCGCTGCGTCCCCGCTTGGCCGTGTCCCAGAGGGAATGCCAGGAGGGAAGGTGGTGACTGAGATGGCTTAGGACAGCGGTGGCAGAGCAGGGAGCTGCCCCCCCCAGCTCCTTGATCACCCCATAACCTCCCTCCCCATGGCTCCATTGGAGCATCCCCCTGGCACCAAAGTCTCCGTCGCTGTTAATGCTCCCGGAGCCAGGTAGATACAATATAATTAAAGCAGATAATACCAGTGATGTTTGTTATGACATCGTGTTTTTGTGAGTGACGAGTGAAGGGTTAACTCCAGGGAATTGGGAATATTGCTTGGCTGCTAATAACACGTGAGTCATCGATGGAATAACACATGGGTGCAGGGAGAGACACAGCACCTGGCTCCGCAGCAGCCCTCTGCCTGCGTGGGGCAGCTTGGGCTTGGATGTGTGTTTTTTGGATCAACAGGCAGCCAGGGAGGCTGGATCCATGCTCTGGATGCGCTCTGGGCACCCCAGTTTCGCTGCTGAAACGGGAGGAACTGGTGAGCTGGGGTTGAGCTGGGAGTCGCCTTCCAGCAGGGACCAACTGCAGCTGGAAAGGCGTCAGCCCGGTCCCCTCCGCGCGCCCCAGCGGGATCGGCGGGGCTGGATTTGGGACTGGATTTGGGACTGGATTTGGGACTGGCTGGACTCTGCACACCCCAGATAAGGATGTGGCACGCGCTGCATCGCTCCTGGGAGCGGAGCAGAGAGGAGGCCTGGGCTCCAGCCCGGTCAGCAGAGGAATCTGCACACGCAGACAGGATCGCTGCAATTGGTGGTGGCTGAGTGAGCAACTTTGCAGGCTTCCTCGTCCCCTCGCCCTGAATGTCAGCTTTGAATTTTCTTGCTATTTTTAGGGACAGTTCAAAGAAAAAAAAAAAAAAAAAGCCACCGAGGAGGATCCCTCCCTTCTCGCCTTGCAGGGCTCTGAGCCCCATGAATATTGCAAGGCTGTGGATCGCTGTACCTGTGCAGGGATGGGGGGAGTGGGACAGAGGGACGGGGCAGGGAAGAGAGAGAGGTCGTGCAAAAAACATGACATTGCAAGCGGAATGGGTTAGAATGTAAAAGATTTATTAATTTAATCCGAAGCATTAAAAGGTCATGTATTAATCAAAGAGATGCTTAAAACTGTCAAAGTCCTTTGTCAGGTTTGAAGTGCATCTCTATAGTTATCATAAAATATATATATCAGTCTGGCACGGAGCCCTGGGCAGGGCTGGAGGAGGATGAGGAGGAAAATGAGGCTTTTCACAGTGGGATGGACACCCCCACCCCAGCCCTGACAGGCTCCTGTGGGTGCCCAGCACCCCCAGGATGAGCTGGGTACCTTGTGGGTCACCCCACTTGTCCCCAGGCCTGGGTTTGTCCCCCCTCAAGTCAGGCTTGTGCCCCGCAGTGTCTTTGAGGTTGTGTTTTGGGTCTGGGTGTGGGGTAGAGATGGAGAGATGCATGTGATGGGGTTGGGAGTGGGGTCCCCCACTTGTCCCCATGGGCACAGGTGGCTCCTGGCCACGGCAGGGGACGCTGGGGCGGGTGAGCTGTGCCCATGCCACTCGTGTCACAACCCCGCGGGTGCTCAGCCCTGCCAGCAGCTCTTTTCAGCTGGGGAGGTGGGAGGCGGAGGCGGGTCCCCAGGGCCACCCGGGTCACCCGGGCACCCTGTCCCCTCTCCCAGCCAAGTGCTGTGTCAGCAGCGTTGGCGTGGACTTACGCTACCATCTAGTGGCTGCTTTGCCGAGCCTGGGCCACCGCTGTCCCCGGCTCAGCCCGTGTCCCCGCACCCCGCAACCCACCTCCCTCCCCAAAGCCGGGGGGCGAAGCCACCCCCGTGGCCAGGATCAGGGGGACCCGCCTGGGTTTGTCCCCTCAAAGCTGGGGTTGGCTTGGCTGGGGGCGTGGTGGCAGTTGTCATCCCAAAAGCCACCAGCTGCCCGCGGTGGGAGCAGGGGGGTTTGGGGACAGTGGGGTGGTGGGGGGGAGATCTGGGATGCGCGGGGACAGGGGGCAAAGGCGACAACGGAAGATGTTTGATGCTTTGCTGGGATACAGGAGTTGCACCGTCCAGAGACCCCAGTGGGATTTGGGGGGGCTCCTGTCCCCCGACGTCTGTGAAGGGTTTGAGCCAGACAGATTTTACCTCCATAAACGTAACTGCGGCAGAAGAGCCCCATTTATCCCTGAATTCCAGCCTCAGGCTGCCCCGGAGCAGCAGCAAAACCATCCCAAATTTCTCCCAGCAAAGCAATTTCCGAGCAGCCCCGTGCCCGGCAGAGCAGGGCTCCCGCTGTGCCCCCTCCCCATCGCCTGTGTCTGCGCTGTCACCTGACCGTCCCCACGCCCAAGAAACCTCCGTCCCCAAATCCTGCTGCTCCCCCACTGCTGTCACAGATGCTGCTGTTGTCGGAGCACAGCTCTTCCCAATTATCTGTTGTTTTTCCACGGAGAGAGGTGTCCCCTCCCAGCGACTGGTGCTGAGCTGCTGGGCGACTGCAGATAAATCCGTGCCTCAGTTTCTCCTCTGGGGACACAGCCCCTGCAGGCCTGGACCAGCAGGCTCAAGCCTGGTCAAGCCTAAACCCCCATTTTTGGCCATTTTCCACTGTTGTCTGGCCATCGCTGCCGCGGAGACGTGGCTCCGATCCACGACCCAGGAGCTCTGCGGGCTCTGCCAGTCCCCGGGGAGCCGCGGTCGAGGGGCACAGGGGCAAACCCCCGCCCTGCTGCGGGTGGGCACGGCTCCTTCCCGGCCATGAGGGTCCCCAGCAGCCCCTCGGCGGCGAGGGGACCCCCGGGGAGGGGTGGCAGTGCCGCGGCTCCCCCGTGCCAGGGTCTGCGGCGCCGGCCATCTGCGGCGGGCTCACAGCTGCGCCCACCGCGCTCCTGGCACAGGGTGGGCACGCTGGCTCCAGACCCCCCTGCCAGGAGCCCCCGCCGTGGGCCCGGCCTGGCACGGTGCTGGCAGAGCAGCCGTCCGGAGCTGGGCACAGCGGGGATGGGGGTCCTGGGGACCAGCGCGGGGGACCTGGTGGTGCTGGATCAGCCCCCGGGAGCAGGGAAGGCGGTGCTGAGCTGCTCCGGCTCCTCTCTGAAGATGCTGCAGCTGTGACGCTGCAGGGATGCAGCCAGGAGGGGAAGAGCCCCCCAGCTCTGCCTTCCCCCAGAATCTGCAGCCCTCTTCCCTTCAAGCCCCCAGGCCAAGCTCAGCAGCAAAAATGAGCCTGCAGCACCTCTGTGTGTGTGTGGGGGGTGTCCCAGCCTCCTTCCCCACCTTCCCAAGGCTCCTGGCTCCAGGGTGGACCCTGCTGGGAGCTGCAGGGGCTCTGTGAGGGGTGACCCCAGGAGAGGGGGGTGGCCGTGCCCCCTAGCAGCTGTCCCTCCACCCCTCTGATCGATGCTGCCCAGCATTAACATAAAATCGATGCCCCCTCCCCTGCCCAGCCCGCGGTCACCCCACAGCAAAACCCTTTAACCCCTTCGCCCCTCCCGGGGCATCCACGGAGGGAGAGGGGGGAGGAACAGGATGGGGGTCCTGTCCTTTCAGCCCTTTCATGCAGGTCACTGCAACCTTGGGCCCCACACTCGCTGTCCCTGAGAGCTTCCACAGTCACAACATCGAAGGGGAAAACAGGGGACAGGCTCTGGTGACATGACCGTGGGGGTTGCACGGGGGTTGTGGTGGCACAGCCACAGGGGAAAGCACGTGGCTGAATCCACGTGGATCCCCGGGGCGAGGCAGGGTCAGCACAAACCCTCTGCCTCCGCCCTGCCCCGCTCCTGCTGGGGACAAGGGACCTTGGCTGGGGACCGGGCAGGGTGGCACCGCTTCCAGTTGGGGGCTGGACAGCGGAGGGTGGGATCAGCCCCTCTGAATGCCCAAGCGGGCAGGAATGGGCAGGAAGGGGCAGGAATGGGCAGGAAACAGGCAGGAATGGGCAGTAACAAGGCGGGAATGGGCAGGAAGCAGGAGGGAACGGACAGGAACAGGCAGGAATGGGTAAGAACAGGCAGGAATGGGCAGGAACAAGGTGGGAATGGGCAGGAACAAGGCGGGAATGGGCAGGAAGCAGGAGGGAACAGACAGGAATGGGTAGGAACAGGCAGCAACAAGGCAGGTATGGGCAGGAACCAGGAGGGAACGGGCAGGAACCAGGAGGGAACACGTAGGAACAGGCAGGAATGGGCAGGAACAGGCAGTAACAAGGCAGGAACGGGCTGGAACCAGGCAGGAATGGGCTGGAACCAGGCAGGAACAGGCAGGAACAGGCAGAAATGGGCAGGAACAGGGACGGAGTCAGGGCTGGCGTAGCTGGGTCTCAGCTGTGTGTGCCAAATGCCAGGGGGTGCTGGTGGCAGTGGGGTGCCCCTGGAAGTGTCCCCCCGTGTTCAGCCCCCGGCGTGGGGCGGCCAGAGCCGATGGCCACAGTCTGGCAGTGGGGCCGTGCCCGCCCGGTGCCAGCCGAGCCCTGGCCCTGCCACGCAATCTGCTCTGCTCCCCCCCGGCCCCGGGCAGCCTGCCACCCTGCCCAGCCAGGGCTGGCCGAGGGCCTGGCCCTTCCCCAGGGATTCTTCCCCGGGATGGGGAAGGAGGAAGGGGGTGTGTCCAATCCTCCTCCGCTCCAGGACCGTGTGCCCTGGGGGATCCGCAGCCTGGGGGCAAAGCAGGAGCTGGGAGATGCCCGGTGCTAGCCAGGGATGGTGGTGTGTCCCCAACCCCTCTGGCATGGCCAAAATCCCCCCTGGTGTGTCCCCAAGCCTCTGGTATGTCCCCAAACCCCCTAGTACGCCCACAACCCCACTGGCACGTCCCCAAGCCCTGCTATGTCCCCAAACCTCTTGTGACACCCCTTGTACGTCCCCAAACACCTCGGCATGTCCCCATAACCCCTTGTATGTCCCCAACCCCCCCTGACATGTTCCCCAAACCCCTAGTATGTCTCCCAAACTCCCTGGCATGTCCCCAAACCCACTGACCTTGGCCCCCTGCCCTTCTCCCCACCTGCCCAGGGCCTCCCCCCACAACCCCCCAAGCTGAGCCCGGGGCCAGTCCCCCCTTCCCACCAGTGCTGGGGAATTCATTAGCCGGCCACAGCTGGGCCCTGCTGGGGAGGCCAAGCTGCAAGGAAAATTAACCTCTTCCTGCCCAGCCTCCCAAGCACGGGACCCCCAATGTCACAGCTGGCAGGAGGGGATGAGGGCTGGTCCCAGGGGGTGCTGGGGGGCGGCTGTACCCAGGGTGGGGGCAGCTTTGCAACCCCAAATGCTTCCCAATCCAGGCTTTTATTTGCAAGGGAAGCTGGTGTGTCCCTTCCCCACACAGCCTGGGAGGGCGGGGGGGGGGTTCTTTGCTCACCCCCGTGGAGCCCCCCAAGCCTGTGTACCCTGGGGCTGGGGAGGGGTGAGGGCTCATCACTCAGTCCCGGCTTGGCTATCTCCCCCTCTCCCTTGGGAGGGAGGGGCAGAAGGATCCAGACTCCCCCCCCCCTCCCCAGCTCGTTAGAAAGCTTTTATTTTTCTCTATTTACAGACTTCATTAAAAAAAATAAACAACAAATCCCTCCCCTTCCCTCCCTCCCCCTCCCCCCCCCCCGTGGCACTGCCCACCCACAGCCCTGCCCCGTGGGGGCACAGGGGGCTCCTGACCATGGGGCCAAACCTGGGACCTCACTCAGGAATGGGGCGGGGGGGGAAGTGGGACCCCAGGAACCAGCTGGCAGTGCCATCACATTCACATTGACCCCCAAAGCCCCCTCTCCCCGTTCAAAATGCCCCAGGGGGTTGAGCCAAGCCGTGAGTGCCATGGGGGGTGGCCCCATCCCGTACCCCCCTCCTGCCCCCCGTGGGGCAGCAGGGAACAGCCCCTGGGGCAGAGCTGCCCCCCACCCTGCCTGGACCCCTTGTGTCCCCCCCCCAGGACTCCCTGTACCCCCCAGGACTCCCTTTGCACCCCCAGTGCAAGCAGAGGTTTGTGGCTTTCAGGAGTTGGCCCCACTATAAAGCAGAGGGGATAAAAAGGGGGGGGACAAGAGGGTCCCCCCACATATCAGGATCCCTTGGGGTGGTAGGGGCAATGGCTGCTTGGGTGAGGGATATAAAATCTCATAAATTAAAGAAGATAAAAGTGGAAGCAAGGTGTGGGGGGGAAGTTGAGGTGACCTTCCCCAGGTCAGTGCCAGGATTTTGGGGGCTGAACCCCCCGAGTGCATTACCAGAGGAGATTGAGGTTGGCCCTCTGCTGCTGTGGGTCTGGGGGGCACAGAGGGGGGTCCCCCACACCCTTCCCCGCAGCCAAAGCCCTTCTCAAGTTCAAAGCGGGGTGTGAAGGCAACAAGGTGGGGGGGGTGGGGAAGGGAGGGGCTCCCCTCTGAGTCAAACAGCCTTGTGCAAAGCCCCATGTCCTCCCTGGGGCACCCTGAGCACCCCCAACAGGCGTTTTGGGGGCGGGCACAGCCAAAAGGAGCAACACCCCCCCTAATAAAAGAGGGAGATTCACCCCTAAAGCCACCCCAGAGCCTCCGGGGGGGTCACTGGTTGTCCCCGGGCTGGTACTGGGGCTCGGTGGCGGTGAAATAGTCCTCGAGGAAGGACTGGAGGTACTCGAAGGTGGGGCGTTCCTCGGGCTCCCGCTTCCAGCACTGCACCATCACCTCGTGCAGGGACGAGGGGCAGTTCCCGGGGCACTGCATGCGGTACCCCCGCTCCACCTGCTCCAGCACCTCCCTGTTGTTCATCCCTGCGTGACAGGGACACCCCTGCTCAGCGGCCAGCACGGCCGTGTGACAGCCCAGGGGGGAAACCGAGGCACAGGGTACCCCTTGCCGAGGGAGGGCACCCCCCCTCTGCACCCCAGGGGTGCCCACTGCCCCAGGGGGGGCCATACCTGGGTAGGGCACCCGGCCTTTGGTCACCAGCTCGGTCAGGAGAATGCCGAAGGACCAGACGTCCGACTTGATGGTGAACTTGCCAAAAAGCGCGGCCTCCGGGGCCGTCCACTTGATGGGGAACTTGGCACCTGCAGGGGGAGGTGGGAGAGCCACATCTGGGGCTGCACCCACACCTGGAGTACCTATTATCTGGGGCATCCATCACCCAGGACACCCATCCCTCTGGGATACCCATTATTTAGGGCACCCACTGCCCAGACCGCCCAGCCCCGCGGGAGGGGTGATGGTTTCCAGGCTGAGGGTGTGACCCAGCAGGGAGGGGGGCGGGTCAGGGGTGCCCACCCTGCCGTGCCGTGTACTCGTCGTCCTCGATGAGGCGCGCGAGGCCGAAGTCAGCGATCTTGCACACCAGGTTGTCCCCCACCAGGATGTTGGCGGCGCGCAGGTCCCGGTGGATGTAGTTCATCCGCTCGATGTATGCCATGCCCGCCGCGATCTGAGCCGGGGGGGAAAGCAGTGAGGACCTCCCCCACCCAAAAACGCCCTCAGGGGGGTCTCCCCTCCCTGTGCCAGCCCCCCCAAGTACCTGGGCTGCCATGTCCACCAGCTGGGGCAGCTTCAGGTAGCGGCCGTCGCCGTCCTTCAGGAAATCCAGCAGGCTGCCTGCGGGCAGAGGGGGGGCCCAGTCACAACACCCCAAAAGCCAAGAGTGCCCTCTCCTGCGAACCCCCCCACCCCGGGACTGTATCCAAAGAGGGTGAGGCTTGCAGGAGAGGTGGTAGGTCCCCCGGGCATTGTCCCAGCCTCACCCTGGCTCATGAACTCGGTGACGATGTAGATGGGCTCCTCGGACACCACAGCGTAGAGCTGCACCAGCTTGTCGTGCCGCAGCCGCTTCATGATCTGGGCCTCCTCCAGGAAGGCCTCGGGGGACATGGTGCCCGGCTTCAGCGTCTTCACTGCCACCTTCGTGGTGCCGTTCCAGGTGCCTGGGTTTGGGGACACACCGTCAGCAAGAGCCCGGGGTCAGCCAGCCCTGGCAGGGCTGGGATGGAGGGGTGCATGGATGGAGGGGTGCGTGGGTGCATGCTTGTGTGGAGGGATGGAGGGATGGATGGAGGGATGGGTGCATGGATGGAGGGGCAAGGAATCAGGGCAGGGCAAGGAAGGGCCGTAACCCCACCACACCCCACCCAGGACAAGGGGTCCCACTCACCCCAAGGCTCATCTCTTGATACCTCGCCCCATTCCCCATCCAGCCACGGGGGATCCTGTGCCACAAGCTGCCATCTCCCCCACACCAGTGGGTACCACCTGGCACCCCGTGAGTCTCCCTGCCAGGGCAGGGCTGGGCTTCTCCTGCCCACCCTGTGCCCCCCTGCCCTGGCCGGCCGGGCCAGCCTTACCCATCCACACATCTCCGAAACATCCCATGCCGAGTTTCTTGTCGAGGGTGATGGATTCCCGCTGTATCTCCCAGGCGTCCTTAGCTAATCCCAGGGTCTGGGGCTTCATAGCGGGGCACGGGCGGGTGAGCAGATGGCACAACCCGTCGTTATACTCTGCAGGGGGGTGAGGGGGGCAGGCAGGGGAGGAGGAGGAGGAGGAGGGAGGGGGTGCAATGGGATGAATGGAGCACAGGGATGGGGAGGACGGGAGGATGGAATGGAGGGTGGGATGAATGGAGCATGCACGCCGAGCGGGGGGAGCACAGGGTGCCGCAGCAAGAGGAGAACGAAGGTGGGACCCCCCCAGCCTGGTCTTGTGGTCCCATCTGAAATGGGAGGGGAGGGCATCTTGGGATACCCATTATGATCCCAGAGGACATGGGATATTTCCCCATGCTGGAGAATCACTCTGGCTCAGCCTGTCCCAGCAGGCAGGAGCTTTTCCAAGGTGGGTGCCAGGCCTGGGGGTACCCCCGTGTCCCCCTCGCCGTTCACCCTGGCTTGCCCACCGGGCCCTACCCATCCAGACTTCCCCGAACTGCCCATTCCCCAGCTTCTTGAGGAGCTGGAGGGACTCCCGGGGGATCTCCCACACGTCTTTGGTTTTGACCGACAGGTCGGCCAGTTTTGGGGTGCCCTTGTGGCACGGCATGGCCAGGCGGCAGCACAGCCCGGCCGCCCGCTCTGCGGCAGCAGAGCAGGGGGTCAGTGTGGGCACAGACCCCCACTGACCCCCTGCCCACCCTCTACCACCCCGGACATCGCCCACAATCCTACATCATCCAATCACGCCCCAGCGCCCACGTACGAAAATGGGGTGCACCCCCTTTTGCCTTCCCCTGTGACAGCCCCCCAGCTGGGCTGGACCTCCAACCCCCACCAGCCGTGCCCAGGGAGTGGGTGATGCCCACCCATGGAAAAGGGGGAGACTCTTAGGGAATCCCTCAATGCCATCACCACAACAGGCCCCCCCTCCTTCCCCAGTTCCACCCGGCTGGCCCAGCCAGTCTCTTACCAAAGGCTCTCTCGGGCTTTCCCTACCCCTCCCATCGCCCCCCCACCCCATGCCCCCTGTCCCACCCTACCTATATAGTGCTGGACCAGCTGCTGGACGGTGTCGAACTGGGCACGGGTGGTGATGTAGTACCCCCCGCTGTCCAGCTTCCGAATCTTATAGTGCTTCACGTGCTCTCCCTTGGCCTCGTCCCAGTCCCGGATGGAGAGCGAGTAGGCCCCTGTGCCAGGGCACAGGTCAGGGAGGGACACAGGGCGCACCCCCCGGCGTCCCCATGCCGTCCCTGCGCCCGTACCTTTGGTGGTCTCGCTCTCCCGGATGAGGAAGGTGCCCCTGCAGTTGCCGTGGCACAGGAGCTGTCGCTCCGCGTCCTTGCGCCCGATCTTCCCGAAGTACCACCTGCCGCGGGGACGGGCTCAGGACCACCCGGGGGGCACCCAGGGGGACCCCCACCGGCACCGCGGGGCTGCCGGGGCTCACCGGGATGCTGTCCCCCCTACTCACTCCTCTGCCTGGATGGAATCCACAGGGGCCACGTAGTTGCTGGGGATGTAGCCCGTGGCGCCCGAGCTCAGCGACCTGGCCTCCCACCAGTCCCCCTCTCTGGGGCAGAGGAGCAGAGAGTGAGGAGGAGGAAGAGGAGGAGGGGGAGGAGGGACAGACAGGCAGACGTGGCCATCCTGCACCCCCTCACCCTTCACACAGTGCCCCCAGACCCCACACCCATCTCTGCTGAGCCCACCCAGCTCGTGACACACACACGTGGCCCTGGTACCCAACAACAGAGCCGAGGCAGAGCTTGTGTCCCCAGCCTGGCTCCTGCAGGGGGTACCCATGCATGGAGGCCCCTCCCTGGGGAGGCAGGGGGGCACTGTGAGTGGCAGGGGAGCCGGGAGGGCTCACGTGTTGTTGATGATGTGGAATTTCTCCCCTTTCTGGAAGGTCAGGTCATCCTCCGTCCGGGCCTCGTAGTCGTACAGGGCGATGAAGAGCGTCACCCCGCCGCCTGCAGCACGCAGACGGGACCACAGTGAGCCCCCGGCTCCCCTGCACTCCCCAGGAAGGGGCTGGACCCCCCTCCCCATCACCCAGCCCCGCCGCTGACCTGTGATGCCCCCGCTCCGCATCTGCAGCATGTTGGAGGTGAACGCGCCCGGCCCCGCCAAGGACGGGGCCAAGGGCACCGCCGGCCCCTGGAAGTTGTTGAAGTCGGGGATGCAGGTGAAGCTGGCGCCGGGCTGGGTGGGGTCGGGGTCGTACTGGGAGGGAGGAGGTGGGGAGAAGCCCCCCTCGCCCCCCGCCTGCCCTTTGCAGGCCCCTTTCTCCTTGCAGGGCACGCAGCCCATCCTGGGCACCGCCTGCGGGACAGACGGGGCTCGTGACACGGGATTAGGGGCACTGGGGTGCACCCTGCCGGCCCCAGGAGGAGCAGGGTCCTGCCACCCCCCGGCACAGTGCACTGGGTGACATGGGGACACTGGGGTGCCACGGGCTGTGCTGCCCGGGGGTCCCCATGTCCCCCCATTGGCACCCGAGGGGGCTCCACGGGGGCTCCACTCACTGTGAGGGCTCCTCGGGTCACTTCAGCTGCTCCATGTCACCTCGGGGAGGGGAAGAGGCACCTGTGGTCGCCAGGGAGAGTGTCAGGCAGAGGGCAAGAGTTTTGTGGGGGCTGAAACACCTCTGCAAGGGCTGAAACACCCCTCCAAAGATGAAACACCCTATCCAAGAGCTGCAGCACCCCTTCAAGGGCTGTAAAACCCCTACTGTGGGTTGCAACACCCCACCAAGGGCTGCAACACCACTACAAGAGTGGAAATACCCTTGCCATGAGCTGTAACACCCTTGCATGGGTTGAATTACCCCTGCATAGGCTGGAACACCCCTGAACAGGATGAAACACCCCTGCTATGGGCTGTAACACCCCTGTCAATGGTTATAACACCCCTGCATGTTACAACACCCCTACATGGCCTGAAGCACCCCTGCCCGAGCTGAAACACCCTTGCACGGACCAAAGCACCCCTGCATGGGCTGTAATAACCCCCTGCACAGGCTAAAACACCCCTGTACAGACTGCAACCCCCCCCTGCATGAGCTAAAATGATCTGCAACACCCCCACAAAGGCTGCAAACCCTCCTCCAAGGGCTGCAACAGCCTTGCACAGGCTGAAACCACATCCTCGATTGGGTTTTTCTCTCACTGTGTCCTCGCCACACTGCTCACCTCCCTTTAAGAGCAGCCATGTGCCTGGCTGCCCCGGGGCTGGAGGGAGCCAGGGTGGGTGGGGAGGACCCCCTGAAGTGTCCCTGACCCTGCACCCTCTGCTCAGCATGGAGGGGGTGCTTTAGGGAGGAAGGTCCTTGCAGTCGGGTCATGCTCTTCGGGCCATGAAGGTGTCACAGAGGAGGAGGAAATTGGACCTCTCCTGCCACTGCTGCAAGGACACAGTCTGTCCCCAGCTCTGTCACTCCCCTGGGTGCTGAGCAGCCACACCAGTCTGCCTAGTTTGCACTGGGCAGAGCTTTCCACTCTGCAATCCGGCAGAGCTCCCAGCTGAGAGCGGAGGGGAGGAGCAGGAAGGTGCCCTGTCCCCTGTGCTCCAGAGAGCAGAAGGAGATGGAGGTTTTGGGGTGGATGAGATGTTTCAGGTGGGTTTCCCTCACCATGGCCACTGACTCCCTTTCTTCTCTCTCAGTGGGGGTGGAAAGAGCCCCATCTCTCCCTTTCTACCTCCACTTTCAACACGGTTGGTGTGGCAAGGCCAAGGCTGTTGCCGGCGGGGCAGCGTTGCCAAATCCCGGAGCGCTCAGCTGGCTGGGGATTTCGTTCTTGCTCACAATTAGTGGCAGTTTCAGCTGATGAACACCCCTGGTTCTCACAAACCCTCTCCCTTCTGTGTGGGAATCACCCACCCACCACACTCAGAAACTTCCCATTTCACCGAATTTCGGTGCTGAGCGGGCGGCGGAGCTGCCAGAGCTGCCAGCAGGGATGGGGCTGGCAAGGAGCATCTTCCAGGCGAGCACAAGCCCCCAGTATCTCAGCACCAAGGGTTCAGGTGCTGTGCAGCAGCGTGGCATCCACTCTTCCCCTTCCACGGGCTCCCACAACTCCCCCAAGCTGGTCCCAGGATGGCTCAGAGCTGTCCCCCCACGCTGGTCGTGGGGAGGGGACGCAGCTGGCGTGGTGTCCGGTGGCTCCGCGCTGGCTCCTGGCTCCGGCTCTCCCGAAAAGGAGCCGCTCAGAGCCCGGGAGCAGATGGCAACTGAGCCCTTCCCACCCCAGCTCCACCGGCACTGGTCCCAGCTCCCGCCCCGCGCTGAGACCCGGCCAACTCGTCACCCCCCGTCCTGCGGGGCACGGCTGGGCACGGAGCAGCCGCGTCCCTGGCTGCCCATCCATCTGCTCCCCGGCCCCACGGGACACGGGGCAGCTCGGCCCCATCCCCGGCTCCTGGACAGGGCACAGTGTCCCCTGCAGACGCCACTGTCGCCCCTGTGACCCATGATGTCACCTCCATCCCCTGCCTCCACTCCGCTCCTGACGGAGGGGTCAGGCTGCGGGGGGATGCAGCCGCCTGGAGCGGGGAATGTCACACTCCCCGTGCTTGGGGACAAGCCATGGTGGCATTTGGCAGGCTGAGGGTGCCATGACCCCCCTCCCCCCGGGCACGGGGGCAGCTGCCAGAGGAACCCACACGGCACCTACAGGGAGGGAAGAGGAAGCAGCAGGAGCTCGGCATGGGGGAGGAGGGGCAGCCAAGGGGAACCTCAGGGCTGGCGGGACTGCAGGCCCTGGGGGACGGTGGCAGCTGGGGGGGCCAGGCAAGGACCACAGCAGGGCTGCAGCCCTTTGGGTACCCCGTGCCCCCCCCGTGCCCTGACCTGCCCCCTCACCCTGCACACCCCCAGCGCTCCGGTGGCTCTCACAACCTGCTCCCAGGGAAGAGGAACTGAGAGGGCTGCAGAGCCCAGCTGGGGTTCCTCTGTCACCCCACGGCTCTGGAGCTCCCTGGTCCCAGGGGGGAAACTGGGGCACGAGGCAGGTGCAGCACAGAAGGGGAAGGTGCCTCTTTTTAGGACACAGGAGTCTGACACATATCCCCAGCCTCTGTCCAGGACCCCACAGGCCTGGGGAGGGGATGAGAGGATACATCTGCCTCGACTGCCTGCTCCTTGTACTGGCATAGTGGCAGATGGTGGCGTGTCCTTGCTCCTTCCCCACTGCCCCCAGCCCCAGGTCCAGCCCTCCCAGTTCATCCAGGGCCTGGTGAGTCCCCCGTGGCTCCCAGTGGGAGCAGGTTCCTCAAGATCAAGGGGTGCAAGGAGGGATGACACCCCACCCCCTGCATGCCCACAAGCAGGACAGGGCTGGAAACTGCCCCTCCAAACCTGCTGTGCTGGCCAGGCCTGACCAGTGCTTGGCCAACATCGTCCCTGTGCCATCCCCAGGAGGTGGCAGGGCCATTCCCTGGGGTAAGAGAGGCAGGACTGGCTGCCCCCCAGGAATGATCCACCCAGCCCATCCACCAGCCACCAGGCCAAGGGCAGGGGGTCGCCTTGCCCCCCACCAAGGAGGAGATGCCCAGGAGGGAGGCAACCCCCCTTCCCCAGCCTCCCAGCCCCATCACTGGCTGGGAAAGCAGGATTTCCGCTGGAAGAAGAGCAATTCCCGGATCCAAGGGGCTGCAGGGGCGGAGGGAGGTAGCCGGCCAGGGCTCCAAATACAATGTCCCGGGAGGAGCGGGGTGGGGAGGGAATTGTGCAGGGCAGGAAGCGGCGAGTTCCTGTCCCTCCTTGGGACACACCAAGGACCTGGGACGAGACAGAGCTGCAGGGAGTGGGGGGAGCACTCGCTCCGGCCAGAGCCTGAGCCCCTCACTGTTCCCCGAGCCCCAGCCAGGGATTGCTCTGCTCCCCGGAGCGCTGGCTGGGCTGGCAGCCCACGGACACCCGCGGGGCTGAGGGCACAGGTGTGTCCCCCCATCCCGGTGTCCCGGAGTGCCGGGACCTGCCCCCTCCCCAGCGCGGGGGTCCAGCGCGGGTGAAGGCACCGCGTGTCCCCTCGGGCTCCCCGACGCGGTGTCACAGCCATCAGTGCCGGGACAGCGAACTGGAGCCGGTGGGTGCCCCCAGCCCTCCCCACGCCACAGCCCCCGCTGACCCGCTGCCCCCCAGCACGGCAAGGACGGGGGTCTCCTCCTTCTCCCAGGCATTGCCCGGGGGGAGCAGTGAGGGCAGAGCCCAGGCAGGACCCCCAAAAGCCCCGCACCGGGGTCACAGGGCCCTCCATCCCCACAGCTCGGCGCCCATCCCACCCTGGACCCAGAGCCACCCCACACCTGGGGGATCATCCCTCAACACCCGCCCCCTCCCAAACACACAGCAAGGGGGTTAAGAAACCCCCCACTTTCCAGGGGTGAGCCCCTCACCGCCCTGCACCGCGCACCCCGCGCATCGCTCCTACCGTCAGCGCTCCTGCTCCGCCTGGCATGGACCCGCCGCTCCCGAGCCGCTCCCGACGGGACCCCCGGCCGGGGTGCCACGGCAGCACCCGCTTCTCCCGGCACCGGGGGCCGGGGTGTCGAGGCGGGGGCCGTGGGAGAGCGGGAGAGCGCCCGGCCGTGTGCTTCCCGTGTCTCTTCGGCGGCTCTGGCAGCCGAGCAAGAGCTTCCCCTCCCCTCGCCCCCCCTTCCTCCCCGCGCTCCCGGCGATGGTTCATTGTACCAGCCAGCCCGGCCGGGGCGGCTGCTGGATCACCGACGGGATCGCCCTCCGGATCACCTGGATCGCCCCCTGGATCACCCTCCGGCACACTCGCTGCGTGGAGTGTGGGACAGCAGGACTCGCGCTGGCATTGGGGGTGTCCCCAGCAGCACAAGAGGGGACGCTGACACGGATGCCCAGGCTCTGCCTGATGGGATTTATGGGGTGTGTGTGGGGATCCAGCCTGTGCCAGGGTGGGGGGCTGCCTGCACCCCTCCCCAGAGAGCCTGGCATCGCCTCCCTGAGCCCCCCGAGCCTGGCAAGGGACACAAACTGCTCCCAGGGGGCTGTGACCCTGCGAGGAACAGGCACAAGGTGCCTGTCTGGTGGCAGAGCACTCAGCAGCCACACAGCCACCTGGCACAGCATGTCTCAGGGCTCACAGTGCCCACCCTGCCCCAGCACTGTGTGTCAGGGGGTCCTACATGTCCTCCCAAGGTGGGGACCAGCTCCCAGCTGGCTCAAGCCAGTGCTGTGGCCATCGGCAGCCCCCTGACTTACCCCTTCTCCAGATAAAGTTGCTGGTGGGACGACCCCAAGATTTGGCAGCTGTCACACCAAGCCACAAACCTCAGCGAGCTCTGGGAGAGGGGAGGAGACCCCCAGCACAGTGTCTGAGCCCCCCAGCACCCTGTCTGAGACCCAACCGCCAGGCTCCCAGCCCAGATCACTGAGGCACCCACCTGCAAGAGAGCACTTCAGGCCTTCGGCACCCTGACCCCCAGATCAAGGGGTTCTCGATGGGATCCCTCACTGGGACAACACCCTGTGCAAACCGGGGGTGCAGGGAAGCCCCTCCTCCAAATCAGAACCTCCCTGGATGGAAATACATCCCCCTCCCGCTCCACCGAGCCCCAGCCTGCACATCCCCCAGCCCTCCCTCCCCCCACCACAGGGGACAGGGATATTTTTGGGTGTCCCCCAATGCAGTTTCCGGTGCTAGGCCGTGCTCCCAAGGGGGGGTGAGGGTGCACAGGGTGGGATGGGGGTTCTGGCCATGTTCCAGCCTGGAGCTGCTGCATTCTGCCTCTGCCACCCTGTTCCCTTACACAGGTGGGCTGGAGAGGGATCCTTCCCCATCTCTCCAGACCCTTCCTCCTCCTCCTCCTTGTCCTGTGGTTAACCCTCGCAGGGTGACCTCTTTTCCCCTGCGACAGTAGATCAGGCCCCGATGTTTCCTGTTCTCACAGGGGGGCCAGGGCTGGTGGAGGTCCTGGGTCCCCACCAGGATGGGGACCTGCCCCCCCCAGACTGATGTCACCCTCGCCTTGTCCCCTCCCGACTCATCCTGGGAGCACAGCTTAGATTTGGGGGCTCTGGGACTTGCTGAGGGGGGATTCAGACCCTGCTGGGGATGGAAACAGCCCTGTCAGTGTCCCTGGGAGGGGACAGGGGACAGCAGGGACTGCTCATCACCCTGGCATCGGGGCTGCTTGGCAAAGACCCCAAGGAGGTGTCCCCTTGCAGCCCAGGAGGGGACACACAGCCCTGAGCCCCCCACTCTGCTGTCTGTGTCTCCCACCCAGATGCAGAAGAAGGGACCAGCCGTGACGACCCACCCTTAAGGGGAAGGAAGCTTGTTTTGATGCAAAACCAGTTTTACTAATTCATATATTCTGCATTAGGTGGGATAAGGCAGCACTTGAAAAAAAAGTTTATAAGAACAAGGTGTTTCTGTCTTAAACTGATTTTTCTGCTTGGAGATCTTGGTTATATGACAGTTACCAGGAGCCCTTGCTGTTTGCAGGACCGAAGGGCCTGTGACTGACCCACTCTTTACTCTCTGTGCAGGGTGTTTGGGATCTCGAGGCTGATTTCAACCTGTCTGAATGTGTTAATATATAAAATAAAGCAGCTGGTGCTTTAACCATCGAGTTAACACCAAACCTGGAAGGAAGCCTGGTTGACCCCAAGTCAGAGGGTCCCCATCCAGCCTGCATCCCCCCGCCCCACGCGCTGCTGGAGGTGTTTTTGGGGCCCCTCCTGCACCTCCCATCCCCTGTAGCGCCCGGCGTTGCTCCATCTGCCCTGCCGGGACACGCTCTCCCCGCCGAGCACCCCGAGGGTGCCCGTCCCCCCCGCCAGGCACCACATGATGCCGGTTCCTTCCCTCCTCCAGGGAGGGCCCGCACTTCTGCATTGGCTCCGGCGGGTTTCGCTGCCGCCGGCTCCGGCTTAAAGCCGAAAAGCAGGCGCCGGGCAAGCCGGGGAGGTGAGGATGGGTTTTCTCCGCTGGCTCGTGGCCTCTGCGCTCTGCATCTTCATCTGGGGTGAGTTTGGACCCCTCTTACCCCCTCCCACCCCATCCCGTGGCACTGTCCCAGCTGGGGACACCCCGGCGGTGGGAGGGAGATGGGGGCACCCCAACAGGTCTCGCCCCCCCGGCTGCTCTGCAGGGCAGGCTGGAGATTAGGGAAGTGGTTTCATTGCTCGTTGGGTCCTAAAGTTTGCGGTTCCTCCGAGGCAGAGTTGGGGTGGGGTGGCAGAGAGGGGGGGACGTGCCTTGAGGGCTTGGTGAGGGTGAGGGGGGGAAAACATTTGGCTTTAACCCAAGATATTTCACCCAAACAGGCAGAGGGGAGGGGACAGGAGGGAACAGGAGGGTCTGTGGCCCTGTGGGACCCCCTCTCTGGGTGGTTGTAAATAGGGTGGTGGGGTCACTGGACTCTCTGCTCCCCCCACCCCGGGCACTCTCTGTGGGTGCCCGGGCACAGGGTGTGATGGGCACCCATGGGACAGCCTGGGGTGCAATGGGGGGTGTCTGGCCTGCCCCCCCCCGGTTTGGGGTTCAGGGTTGGTGCTGGGGCAGGTGCTGCTGGTTGCTCCTGGCATGAGGAAGATGCAGATGGAGGGAAGGGCCCGTTCCCAGTGGCGGGTGTGTTGGCGTGGCTTGGGGTTGCACAAGCTGGGAGCCCTGAGGCAGCATGGGGAGGTCACTGGGAGACGCCAGGTGGGACCAGTCAGCTCCCTGGCACCCCTCAATCATGCCCTGTGTGTTGGAGACAGCTTAGCTGTGTCCCCCCTCAGAAACATCACCCAACACCATGGCCACCTGTGCTGGGGTGACACCGGGGCATCACCCCAACAGTCATCCCAGGAATGGGGGTTCCCTGGGGGTGCAACAGCACAGGGTTTGCTCCAGTGTCACAGCAGGTTGTGGCATGGTGGTGACCCTGGGTCTGGTCCCGGGAAGGTGTCAGTGCCTTGGTATCCATTGGATGTGCCACCGGTGGGCTTGGGGAGTTCTTTTGGCCAAGCAGGGGGGGCCCAGGTTGCAGGGAAGGAGAACACTGGCTCAGGACATCTCCTGTCCCCCACTCAGCTTGTTGGGACACACACAGCCCCCCTCACCCCTGCCCCTCTCTGCCTTTCAGGACAGGACTATGTGCTCTCCCGCCCACCCCCTCAGTTCGGCTCCATCTACCACGTCCGAGGTAACGGGACCCCCCAACCCCCTTTGCTCGGGGGGCAGCAGAGGATGCTCAGCACTGGGCAGGACCAGTGGCTGTCCCACTGCCAAACTGGGGCAGCTTCTCACAGCCGAGTGCCCCTCCCTGTCCTGTCACCCGTGGGGACAGTGGCTTGGTGGGCTGTGGGTGTCTGGAGGGCCCAGGGAGGGACATCGGGGTGCCGAGGCTTTGGGGCTGACCTGCCTGGGGGGGCTCACAGGGCTCATCAAGCTGCCCTACGCCGAGATCGAGGAGCCCTTCGAGGCCTGGTACAACCTGACGGGGAACAAGAGCCGGATCCAGTATTACGGAGGTAAGAGGTGGGCACCCACCCGCTCCAGCCGCGCCCACCCTGCGCTGGCAGGACCACCCTGCCTCAGCTTCCCGTCCCCTCGGGCACAGGGCAGGTGATAACCTACCAGCTGGCAGCGGTGAAACCCTACGGGATGAGGTACAAGATCACTCCGGAGACCACCGAGAAGGAGGTGAACGCCAGGAAATGTTTCCAGCTGCCCGGCTCCAAGGAGGACGTGGTGAAGGCTCAGAGCGTCTTCCCTGACATGAAAGGCTTTAAGGTGGGAAACGCCAGAGCCTGGATCCGACCCGTGCAGGCTGTGGGAAGGGGTGCTGGGAGATGCTCCTCTCCGTCCGAGGGGTGCAGGGTGCCGGGACAGGCCAGGACATGTCCCCCCACACACACCCCACGGCGCAGGGAGGGTCAGTTCCCCACCCGGATTGGGGCCGGACCGCCGGCTCCTTTCCCAACTCCAGCAGCCGTGTCGGGACGTGCCACATCCCACACAAACGCCGGCGTTTGGGCACGGTTTTGGCAAGTGTCTGCAGGGCGGCTCAGCTCCCGCTGGCCCCAGACCCTGGCAGGGCTGGGCACAGCACGTGAGTGGCGGGGACAGCAGGCTGTCACCCAGCTGGGCCCTGCCCGCAGGGAGAGAGCTTGGAAACACGCAGGAAAAACCTGGAAGCTCCTTAGCCTTTGGAAGCCAGACCTCCCTCTGTGGGTGCACACAGAGTGTTGTGCGTGGTGGGGTGTCCCCAGGGCACCGCTGGGCCAGACAGGGGGGTCTGCCCTGTGTGGCACCCCAAATCCTTGCCCCAGTTTCCATCCCAAGCACGTGCTTATGGCCATGGAGCCTCTGTATCCAGCCCGTGTGTGTGCTGGGAGCACTGGGCTGGGCAAAGGGGCAGGGTGGGGAGGGAGGGGGCACCTCGGGGGGGTTGGGGACCCCTCCCTGATGCCGTGTGTGTCCCCCTCTCCCCCAGTTCCTGCGGGAGGAGTACTACCAGGGCCGGTACTGCGCCGTGTGGCAGAACAGCACCCGCTGGGCACAGAAGAAGAACGTCTACACCCTGTGGGTCACCAACTCCAGCTGCGGGGTGGCCCCCGTGCACTACGAGATGCGGGGCTACAACAGCCTGCTGGGCTCCCACTACGACAAGTACGAGATCGACTACACCGACTTCGACAACAGCTACCCCCCCTCCGTGTTCGACCTGCCCGTCAACGGTGAGCCAGGGACGGCCTCCCCTCCCCTGCCCTTCCCTGTCCTGCCCACAGGGCTCGGGCTGACGGTGTCCCCCTCCCCATCCCCAGCGACCAAGTGCGGGGTGCTGCCCGGCAGCGCGGCGGAGCACCGGGTGCTGGCAAACCCCATGGAGGACCTGGTGGGGCAGCACCAGCCCTGGGCACACCAGGCTTTCCACGAGTACCGGCGGCGGATGGGGCGGCGGTACAGCTCGGCGCGGGAGCTGGAGCACAGGCAGAGCGTCTTCGTGCACAACATGAGGTACAGGCAGGCTGGGAGCGGGGAGGTGATGGCTCTCTGGGGGTGCTCCTCGCCCCGAGGAGGAGGTGGCGGTGCCAGCTGGTGCTGTCGCCGCCGTGCCCCAGGTTCGTGCACTCCCGGAACCGCGCCGCGCTCTCCTACACGCTGGCCCTCAACCACCTGGCCGACCGCACGCCCCACGAACTGGCAGCCCTGCGGGGCCGCCGGCGCAGCGGGGACCCCAACAACGGGCAGCCCTTCCCCGCCCACCTCTACACCGGCCTCATCCTGCCCGAGAGCCTCGACTGGCGCATGTACGGTAGGTGTGTGAGGTCGGGGGGACCCAGCCCGGTCCAACCGAGACGCCCCTGCTGTCTGTCGCTGCACTGAGGAGCCTGTGGGGCTTTGCTGCCTCTGGGGGTCCACATCTGCCTGTGGTCCCTGCTCTGCTCGGCAGCTGGACCAAAGCTGGGTTTAAGCCGGGCTCTGTGAGGGTGCTGGGGCGCTGGGATGGCCTGCACAGAGATGCCTCATCCCTGGAAGTGTCCAAGGCCAGGTTGGATGGGGCTTGGAGCAACCTGGTCTAGTGGAAGGTGTCCCTGCCTGTGGCAGGGGGTAGAACAGGATGAGCTTTAAGATCCCTTCCAGCCCAATCCATTCTGGGATTCTGTGATTAAAGGCAGGTGGATCAGCACTTGGCCCTCATTCAGTCTGATGCTCCAGGGACAGATATGACATCTGAAGCCACATCTGGCTTCCCCCATGCCCCGTCAGCTGGCAGTGACACCCCCAGACTTTGCCCCGGCCCAAGGGCAGCGATCCCAGCCTTGCTGGTGCATTCCCCACCTTTTCTGATTAACACCAAGCCCTGGCTGTGCTGCCTCTGGAAGTCACCTCCTGCCTCAGTTTCCCTCCTACCTGCCCCCATCCCTCGGTGCTGACCCAGTTTCTCACCCCCACCCCGCTGTCCCCAGGCGCCGTCACCCCCGTGAAGGACCAGGCCGTCTGCGGGTCGTGCTGGAGCTTCGCCACCACGGGTGCCATGGAAGGCGCCCTGTTCCTCAAGGTGGGAGCGGGGCTGTGCCCCACCGGGGTGGACGGGGTGCCTGGAGGGTGCCTGTCCCCATCCCTGCAGTGTGTCCCCCCCACAGACCGGCGTGCTGACCCCCCTGTCCCAACAAGTCCTCATCGACTGCTCCTGGGGCTTCGGGAACTACGCCTGTGACGGGGGAGAGGAGTGGAGAGCCTATGAGTGGATCAAGAAACACGGTGGCATCGCCAGCACCGAGTCCTACGGCACCTACAAGGGGCAGGTAGGGGTGGCTCCATGTCCCTGACAGAGTCCCCAATGTCTTGGGGCTTTAAAGCCACTGTGGGACCCACCTTGATGGGTCAAAGGGACTAGCAGGCTCTGGAGGTGTGGATGTCACCTTGTCCCCACAGCAGCAGGCTCCTGATGTTCAAAGCACAGTCCAAAGCCAAGCCCCAGGGCTCAGCTGGGCAGTTTCATCACTGTGTGCCTCAGTTTCTCTTCTTGCAAAACAGGGACGAGGCTCCTCCACCCATGGGTGGTGCCGTGGGTCACCCTGCACCCTGGGGAGCAGGGATGGAGCAAAGCTGCCTGGGGACAGGGACGTGGCTGCAAGACACAGGCAACAGCCCCCCCCGGGCCTTTGGGGTGCAGAGCTGGGAAAACACCCCCACCACCCCTGGCTTGGGAGGACAGCAGGAATGCTGCCACAGCCCAAACCCCAGATCACTGGGAAGAGCTCCACGGGGAGCAGGCAGGGTGGGCAGGGGGCTGGGGGGCTACAAGGGCGTCCTGCTGACAGTCTGTGTGTCCCCTGGGCATGTAGAACGGCCTGTGCCACTACAACCAGTCGGAAATGCTGGCCAAGATCACGGGCTACGTCAACGTCACCTCGGGCAACATCACGGCCGTCAAAGCTGCCATCTACAAGCACGGCCCCGTGGCCGTGAGCATCGACGCCTCCCACAAGAGCTTCTCCTTCTACTCCAACGGCATCTACTACGAGCCCAAGTGCGGTGAGTCGGGGGCCACATGGGGCATGGGAGGGCCAGGTGCTCTCCAGATTGGGATGTTCGCTGGGCAGGGATCCTCTCTGGGCAGGGATGGTCAACAGGCAGGAATGGCGCCTGGACAGGGATGCTCTTAGGTCAGGGGTGCTCTCAGGATGCTCTCAGGCCAGGATCTCTCCTACAGAAAGGGATACTCTCCATAAAGGAATGCTCACTAGACAGGGATGGTCACCAGACAGTAATGGTCTCTGGATAGGATAGGGATGCTCGTAGGTCAGGGGTGTTCTCAGCTCGAGGATGCTCTCCAGACAGTGATGCTCTCTGAACAGGAATGTTCTCCAAATGACCCCTCTCCCGCATCATTCCCTGCAGACAACACACCAGGATCGCTGGACCACGCCGTGCTGGCCGTGGGCTACGGGGTCTTGCAGGGAGAGACCTACTGGCTCATCAAGAACTCCTGGTCCACCTACTGGGGCAACGACGGCTACATCCTCATGGCCATGAAGGACAACAACTGCGGCGTGGCCACCGAGGCCACCTACCCCATCCTGGCCTGAGCCACCCCGGCTCTGCAGGGACAGCCCTCGGTGACACTCTGGGCACCCAGCCCTGGAGCAGCCCCTTCGGTGGAGCCCCCACGCAGCAGGAAGCAGGACAGGGCCCCGGGGTGCTGGACATGGGGCAGGACAGGGGACCCGGCAGTGGGCTTGCCAATAAAGACACTGGAAAAATACTGGATGGCTTCTGCAGGAGGGATTCAACTGCTGCCCACCCAGCTGTGCCCCCTGTGTGCAGACCCCAGCGACACATCCTGTCCCCAGGCTGGTTTTTCTTGGTGTTGTGGGACCCCAGGGGCCTCCCAGGGAGGGGACCATCCTGCCCGGCAGAGCCAGCTGGCTCTCGCAGCCCGTCCCTGACACCCGGGGCGAGGGGAGCGGCTTTTCCAGCTCTGTCTCTGAGGTGGAGCACAAACAACCCCAGGGATTTCTGCTGAGATGAGAAATTCCTGGCGTGGGGTGTTGGGGAAGGGGGGGAAAAGGCATCCACCCTCTGCCCCACTGCCCCGGTCCCTGTTGTGGCTGCGGGTGGGGACGTCACCGGGGTGTTTGCCAATGTCACCCTTCACCCCCCTGGGGCTGCTCCCCAGTTACCCCATGGCCATGGCTCTGCTGGGAGCTCCTAGTTTGGGATCAAGCCATCCTGCAGAGCAGGATTAGTGCTAAATTCAGATACTAAAACAGGTCGGGAAGTTTCTCCCTGCCCTCACCCTGGTGGTCTCCCTTCTCTGCTAGCACATCCTCAGGGCAGGATGCACGTCTGCAGTGGTGGGCTGTGATGGTTTTTCAGGCTTTTCACAGATTTTGGGTTTTTCACAGATTTTTCAGGCCAGATCATTAAATTTCCTAGGCTTTTCTCCACTGTAACCTGAATATTCCCAAATATCCTGAATATTCTCCAGTATAACCCGAATATCCCTCCTGGGGAAACACTAGATAATTAAAAAACAAAACCAAAAACATGGTGAAAAAGCCAAAACCAAAACAAAACAATAACTTGCACTTGGATAAAATTTTGGAAGACCTGCTTGAGTCAGGCCTGGTATCACAACTCCAAAAGCTGTTCATCACTGTCCAGGAATGATTGGGATGCGTCTTCCCAGCCAGTCGTGTGGAGGGTCAGTCCTGAGGCACTTCATCTCTTGTTCTGCCTTCAGCACCCACAACCTCCACGGGTCCCTGGGGAGGTGCTGCAGCCCCGGGGGGGCACCAGCCCAGCCCTGCACCCCAGGGTTCAGCCGAATCCAGCCCAGCAAGGCCCCACCAATCCACTGCGAGCCCTTATCAGCTTTGTTTGGGGCTCGTTGTCACCTTGGGCAGGGGGCCAGCTGGACACGCGGCGAGTGGGAGGGGTGAAGGCCACCCCGCCGCGGTGACAGCGCCGCGCGCCTCCCCGGGGCTGTTTTTCCATGTTGCTCCCGACGTTTCATCTGCATTTCCCTCCCTTTTCCCAATGAAACCCCCCACAATGGCAGTCCTGGGCTGGTCCCGGTAGTGCATCCGTAAGGATGCACAAGATACAAACAGCCCCCACCTCCCCATCTTCCTGTCTCCCCTTTGGTGGGGACACCCTGGCTCCTGTCCCACCCCAGAGGGGCTCTGGGGTGCCTGGGTGGGTGTCACTGCGCCGCGTTGCCCCCCGGTTGCTGCAGATGCTCCCCCTGCTCGCAGCGAAGCCCGGCTGGCAAACTGCCACACCGGGCAGGGGTGGGGGGCACAGGAACACCCCCAGCACCCATCCCCAAGCCCCCAGTCCATGGGGCACCCACAGGGCTCTGGGTCCCACCTTGACCCTCCCCTCCCCAAGCCCCTCAAGCCCCCGGCATCAGCACCCACCCTGCTGTGGGACAGGGGCGCAAGACAAAGCCCCGCCTTCCCCCTGGTCTCATCGTAGCCCAGGGAAGGGGGGGCTGTGCCCGTTGGCTGCCCGCAGCTCCCTGCCCACTCACCGGTGGTATTTAAGCACCCGTGGGTGCAGGGCAGCAGCGTGGGCAGGATGGAGGGGCTGCTGGCGCTGCTGGGGGCTGCTGTGCTGCTGGGTGAGCCCCTGCCCTGGCTGGGCTCGGGGTGGGGAGGGGTGGGTGCCGTGCCCCCATCACGGGGTGATGCCATCGTGCCACTTGCCCCGGGCACTGAGGTGGTCCTGGGCCACTGAGGGTCTTTGCCCTGGGAAGGGGCTGGTCTGTCCCCGTCCCCATTCCCGGAGCTGTGGCAGAGCAGTGGGCAGTGTTCCTTATGGGGGTGTGTATTTGGGGTGTGCAGGGGGGGCTTTGGGATGCCCCTGAGCTGGTCACACCCCCAGGGAGATTCGAGATGTGCTGTGGGGACTCTGGGTCAGCCAGAGGGCTGGTGGAGGAGCTGGGACCCTCGGCTTGGGGACCCCCAGTGTCTCCCCTGCCTTGCCACCAGCATGGGCTCCCCTGGGTCTGTCCCCCTCTCCTGGGGGACAGCAGGCCAAGGACCAGCACTGCTGCCAGCCCTTGAGGTGGGGAGATGGGAAATCAGGGGTTTGTTTCTGTTTTTTCTTGTAGGAGCAGAGTGCAGAGGTCCTCTGGAGACACCCACATTTGGGGACATCTACCACGTCACAGGTACTGCTCAAGGGACAGGGTGCCCAGCCCAGGGGGTTCCTGCACCTCCAGTCACCGGCTCCCACCTGACATGCCTGAGCAAGGAGGCTCCAATTCCCCCAGGAATCCTGGAGCTGGGGTGCTTGGTGCCGTGGGGCGCTGCTGGGGGTAACCATGGGGTGATGCTGCGGGACCCCAGGGTGCTCCAGAGGGTCAGAGAAGGGGGACAGGGGATGCCCCTGGGGCTCAGCCCCCCCACAGCCCCCCGAGTCCAGCCTCTCTGTGCCCACAGGAGTCATCAGCCTGCCCTATGCAGAGATCAGGGAGCCTTTTGAAGCCTGGTACAACCTCACAGGGGGGAAGAGCCGCATCGAGTACTACGGTGGTGGGTGCAGAAGGGGGTCCGGCCCCCCGACCCCTCAGCATCCCCTTCCTACTGCCCCAGCACCTCTGGGGAAAACACCAGGAAAGCCCTGAGAGGCATCACCGTGCCAGGCCTGACATTCCCTGTCCCCAGGGCAAGTGGTCACCTACCAGTTCGGCTCCATGGAGCCCTTCGGCGCCAGCTTCAAGGTGACCCCGGAGACCACGGAGACGGAGCTCAACGTCCGCAAGTGCTTCCGCATCAACGGCACCATGGGGGCCCTCATCGCTCCCCAGAGCGTCTTCCCCAGCCTGGAGAACTTCAGGGTGAGCCCGGGAATGGCCCTCCAGGATGTGGGATGGGGCAGGCAAAGGGACGAGGGCGCTGCACGGGTAAGGGGTGTCTGGGGGGTGCCTCCCCGTGAGGTGGGAATCGGTGGATACACGGCTGGATGCGGCCGCGGGTGATGGATTGGAGGGGTCGCATTCGGCATGGCAGGATGCAGGGCAGGGGTGGCATCGCTGCGGGGTGCCCCAGCTCGCGCTGGGGTGGCACCCCGGTCCGTGCCGTGTGTCCCCAGCGCGTGCGGGAGGAGCGGTTCCGAGGGCAGCGCTGCGCCGTGTGGCAGAACGTCTCCTACTGGGGGCACAAGAAGAACGTGTACACGCTGCGGGTGGGCAGCTCTGCCCACGGCCCCGTGCCCCTGCACTACGAGGTGAGGGGCTTCAACAGCCTCCTGGGCTCCCACTACGACAAGTATGAGATCGACTATTCCTCCTTCAGCCACCGCTTCCCGCCCGGTGTCTTCCAGCTCCCCGAGGGTGAGTGTGCCTGGGCACCCAGGGCCTGTGCTGACACAGAAACACCTTTAAATTTGGGCTTTTGGAAGGGGTTTAGATTGGATATTAGGAAGAAATTATCACCTGTGAGGGTGGTGAGGCCCTGGCACAGGTTGCCCAGAGAAGCTGTGGCTGCCCCGTCCCTGGGAGTGTCCAAGGCCAGGTTGGACAGGGCTTGGAGCAACCTGGGCTAGTGGAAGGTGTCCCTGCCCATGGC
>JAYRBT010000064.1:6020115-6036541 GCA_036023395.1 Myiotriccus ornatus
ACGGGGCTGTGAGGGGGGTTTGTGGGGCGGTCTCGGTGAGGGGACACTGGGGGGGGGGGGGAGTTGTGAGGGGGCTGGCGGGAAGCGGTCTGGGAGAGGATTTGGGAGGGGGGGCTGTGAGGGAGCTGAGGGGTTCGGGTGTGAGGGAGTTGCGGAGGGGGCTGTGGGGGAACTTGGTGGGGCGGGCTGAGCTTGTGGGGTGGTTCGTGAGGGGGGTGGGGAGGGCAGCTTGGCAAGGGGGTTGGAGCGGGTGGGCAGTGAGGGAATTGGGCAGGGTCTGTGAGACAGTTTGCGGGGGCTGAGGGGTCTTTACCCCCCGGATCAGTGTTTGTGAGGGAGGGCAGGCAGGGGGCTGGGGGCTCTTAGAGGGGCTGAGGGCACTTGGGGTGCTGGTTGTGGGGTGCCTATGGAGACTGGGGAGTTGTGAGGCTGGCTGGGGTCTGTAGGGTGGGTGACAGGGGGTGTAGGTGAGGCCCTGGGAGCATTTGGGAGGTTTGGGAGGGGCTGGAGCACAGGGATAGAGCCTGAGGGCTGTCAGGGGGATATTGGGGGGGGGCTGCTGAGAGGAGCTGTTTGTCAGGGGGACCTCTGGCACAAACAAGCCCCAGCCACGGATCTCAGTTCACTCCTGTGAACACACGTCACACCCGTGACACATCCCTGCCACCCTTCCTTGCCCCTCGTGGCTGAAGGCAGGAGGTGTTCGGGACGGAGGGCAGCAGGAGCCGTGGGGTTCGGGGAGTGGGAGCAGAGCACTGCGCCTCGCTGACCAGCTGTGTCCTTGCAGGAGTGCCGGATCGCTCATCCCATTGTCAAATGCACTTACTGCAGGACGGAATTCCAGCAGGAAAGGTAAATGCCTGCTGAGCTGGGCACGCCTGGGTGACTGTAGTGCTTCCACACCTCGGCTGACTGAGCCCTAATTGCCGCTGTGAAAGAACCTGGGGGACCTTTGCCCGCCTTCAAAGGTCTGCTGGGCGAGTCCCAGTGTCTGCAGTGCCCTCGGGCCTCACCTTTTGCTTGGGCTTTGTTTTTTGGTCAGTGCTCAGATGCACCTTCCAGTGAAGGCTCTGGGTGTACCTTCCCACGAGTTTCCCTCTTACCTGAGTTCTGGTGCCCAGAACTTCTTTCCTGTCGTGTTTCCTTCGGCTGGGCTTTTGCCTTGCTGAATTTTGACGAGGCAGGAGGAGGACTGGGAAACCCAGAGCCAAGTGGGGGGTGTTCCTTGCTGTGATTGTTGGACAGATACACTTCTGTCCTCACCTGCTTTAACCTCATCCCCCAGGACAGTGCTGAATCACTCCTGCTCCCAGTTAGTCAGTGATCAAATCCTGTGTTTGTGAGGACAAAAAAAACTGGTGTCATCTCGGGTTGCCTGAATTAAAAGACACGTCTTCGTGGTGCCAGAGCACTTTGATATCTGAGTCCCAGGAGTGGAGAAGAGGGGAGGCTGGGATCCCACCCAGGGATCCTGGGATTCCTAACCCCGAGGTTTCATTTTCTGTGGGGAGGTGCCAATGGAATGACCTGCCCTTTGTTTCTCTGACAGCAAAACCAACACGATATGCAAGAAGTGCGCTCAGAACGTGAAGCTCTACGGCACAGTAAGTGATTCACGAGCCTCCCTTCCTTTCATCTCTCTTGTCTTTATCCTGCTGAAATCCCAGAGCAGTTTATGGACTGGCTGTGCTGGAAGAGCACGACTGATCAATAGCACAGGTCACTCAGGCGTGAAGCTTTGACTTTTTCTCTCCTTTTAGCACCGAAAAAAGAGCAGCTTTGCATCGTTTAAGGCCAGGAAATGATCTGCTCGATACCCAGCAGAAACAGGGGTGTGCTTACACAGACTGAGATTGCTGCAGGAAGCGGTGATAAATCTTTATTTCCTGCCTGTCTGAAGTCTGAAATAGAGATTTGGATTGGTTCTGTTTGGGTGTTAGACATTTTCCTAAAGATTTCACGGCACCTGAGTGTGCCATGGATAGATACACTCAGCTGGAGACCGGGGGTCCAAATGGAGTTATCTCTCCTAGATCAGCATCCTATGAGGAAATAAAAAGTGGGAAATGATGATGAGGAGGGGAAGGAGCAATGTATTAATCAGTTGTTCTTGTTTCCTGAAGCCAAAGCCCTGCCAGTACTGCAACATCATAGCAGCATTTATTGGAAACAAGTGCCAGCGTTGTACCAACTCGGAGAAGAAGTATGGACCCCCTCACTCGTGTGAGCAGTGCAAGCAGCAGTGTGCCTTCGACAGGAAGGACGACAGGAAGAAGGTGAGTTTTGGTGGAAAAGGAGGCTGGAAAGGTGGAAGGGCTGATCACAGTGATGCTCTGCCCATCTCCTTCACGGCTGCGCCAGCGTTTCGGATCAGGCGAGAGGGAATGGCTTCACCTCGACAGAGGGCGGGGTTAGATGGGATATGGGGAGGAATTCTTGGCTGTGAGGGTGGGGAGGCCCTGGCACAGGGTGCCCAGAGAAGCTGTGGCTGCCCCATCCCTGGGAGTGCCCAAGGCCAGGCTGGACAGGGCTTGGAGCAACTTGGGCTAGTGGAAGGTGTCCCTGCCCATGGCAGGGGGTGAGACTGGATGACATTTAAGGTCTCTTCCACCCCAGACCATTCCATGTTTCCAAAAGGGGGTGTCCCTTGGTTATGGAGTGTTTTTCTGGAGCTGAGCTTTGCTGTGTTTTAGAGCTGTTTGATTTTTAAGCCCCTTCTGCTCCTCTGCCAGACCTGCTGAGAAACATCTCTTGGATTTGTCCCGAGGGGTGGCAGAGGAGCAGCAGCCTCTGAGTGAGACATGAGGTGCTGCTTGGGGAGAGGGATGGGAAAAAAAGAAAGCCCAAACTCCTCTCTGCCTCCCTTCACAGGTGGATGGGAAGCTGCTGTGCTGGTTGTGCACGTTGTCCTACAAACGGGTCCTGCAGAAGACCAAAGAGCAGTGCAAACACCTGAGCAGCTCTTCCAGGGCCAGCCTGCAGGAGAAGGAGCAGTTCAGCAGGCTCAGCAGTGGCAGCCACTATAACAGGTAACCTCGGGGAAGGCTTTGGGCACTGTCTAAATGCAGGAGGACCTGGCTAAGCCAGGCATTGCTTGTTTTTAAGCCCCATTGTGCTGCAGACTTGTGCTTCTGAGTGATCCAGCTTGCTGAACTTGTACACTATGAAAGTTGCATTTGTAGAATTTAATGATTAAAATGCAGATTTTTAAGCAGGAGCTCTTCACCCACGTGCTGCTCTGCCTGACTCATTGTTTTCTGTTTATTTTTAGTCCTCAGCGACTCTTCAAGGAATGAATTTTTTTATCGCTCTTTCTTGCACTGGGAAAGATTGTTTTAATGGGATCAAAGTGGGTGGGAATATTTATCTGCCTCCCTCTGTCTTAGACTGAAAGTCATTCAGGTTCTGACACACAATTTCCTCCTTTTTTTTTTTCCTAGCCAGAAAACCTTATCCACCTCTTCCATTCAGAACGAAATCCCAAAGAAGAAAGCCAAGTTTGATGCCATATCTGCCAACGGTGACAGGTGAGCCCGTTACATGGGGAAATTGTGGGTGGCTGGGTCTGCTTGCTGAGTTTATCTAAGACAGAGTTGTGTGTGAACAGCAGGAAGCTCTTATGCCAGAGCAGGGATCTCGGGCTTCGGGCCCTCGAGGGGCTGCACGAGAACCTGGCAGGCCGGTGTTGCCTGGCATTTAGGCACAGGTTGGAAGAGGAAAAGAATGCTGAGCACCTGCAGGGTTTGTGCTTTGGGGGCTGTCAGGCTGGTGTCAGAGGACAGGAGAGGATCCAGACCCACCTCCCATGTCCCCTCCTGCCTTCGGGGGAGGGACGAGCAACCAAACAGCTTTGCTTGAAAGGTTGTGGACTCCCCATCCCTGGAAGTGTCCAAGGCCAGGCTGGACAGGGCTTGGAGCAACCTGGGCTAGTGGAAGGTGTCCCTGCCCATGGCAGGGGGGTGGAATGAGATGAGCTTTAAGGTCCCTTCCAACCCAAACCATTCCATGATTCTATGAGAGCATCCAACCCCATCCTGCTGTCGCACTCAGTGCTGAGTCCCGTTGTCACCAGCTGCCTGTGCAGCAGGATGGGGGGGTCACTAGCAGAAACAGGAGATTGAGGTGGATTTGTGTTTTTGTGGTCTTGTACATGCATATTTTCATTCCTGCCTTTCCTCTCTGATTCTCAGCGTTCCTTCCTCTCCCGAGATGCTTTGCCCCCTTATCCAGAGGGCCCCGTCCACGTTGGCGCAGTGGGCTGCTTCCCAGCAGGCTCTCGGGGCCCACCATTGTCCTGTTGCTCAAGGCACTGACATCCTGAAGTGAGATCACCTGTTGTTTTCTCCCTTCCCTCCCTGGGAACTGCCTCACACACGGGAACTCTCCCTCTCCGTGGATCTCTTTCTAAACAGCAGGGATTTGGGAGCACAGTTAGTGCCAAAGGGTCTGGTAAAGCCCCTGGTAATTGATTCGTCACCACCTGCCTTGAATGTCTCTGAGATCACAGATCCAATCTCTCCTGTAGATGCTGTTGACACCGAGTCAGTGTTGATGTCTGAAATGCTCCCATGGGAAATGCCCCATCCCTGGAAGTGTCCAAGGCCAGGTTGGACGGGGCTTGGAGCAACCTGGGCTAGGGGAAGGTGTCCCTTGAAGATCTTCTTTAAGGTCCCTTCCAACCCAAACCATTCCACGATCCTATGAAGTAGAACTCCAGTGATTTTATAAGGCAGTGGCTCACACAGAGTGGTCTACAAGACCATTTATCACCTGAACAGTGTTGCAAGTAAAAAGTTGAAAAAAATTAAGGGTTAAATGTAGCTTGGGGGCCGTGGCTGAGCACAGAGGGGTCAGAATTCATCTGCTTTCAGTGCTGGTGGAGCCAGAGGAGAGGCTGGACACAGGTCCCTGGTAGAACTGGGGCAGCCCTCCAGTCCTGGTGCAGCTTCCCTTCTGGAGAGGCCGTAGGACAGTACCAGGTGTTTTTATCTGCCCGTTAAATCATGGGCTGAGATCTCATAACTCCCTGTAACAGCCCTGCTGGCTTAAAAATACCCAAACCCCAAAATGTCCTGTGCTCTGGGGTTGCTCAGCCATTCCCGTAGAAAAGAGGAGCATGGACTGGAGCAATCAAGTGCCTCCCTCCTGCTCTCGTGTCAGATGTTGTCAGTCTGGCTCCTGCCAGGGCTGTGGGCCTTGCTACAGACTTTTTTTTTTTTTTTTTTGATGAATCCCAGTAACAAACTGAGTGTAAATTTAGCAACTAAAGAGCTCCAGCAAAGTGCTGCAGAAAAGGCAAGAGCTGCAGCTGCCTTAAATAGACACGTGTGTCTTGAGTGGAATAATAATGGGGGTTCATTAAATGGGGTTTTGGAGTTGCTGAGGGTGGGGGTATTTTTGTGAGGATGAACCCCTAAACCCCTCCCCTTTTGCACTGTTTTCTGTAAGATTGTCCTGCTAGAGTCAGCCTGGAGTTGGGGCAGAGCTTGGGCGTGGGATCTGCTGCAGCACAAAGGGTGTTTGCAGCAGCAGCAGAGTCAGGACTGGGGTGACACAACCAGCACCTCCTCACTGCAGAGAGCAGCCCCACCTTCCTGTGCAGGGTCTCCTGGCTCCAGCCAAACCTCTGGTGCAGCCTCACTTGGGTGAAATCTGGGCATGTTTGAGCTCAGCTGACTTTGGCAACACCTCCAGCAAGGTCCAGCTTATCTGAAATCGTTGCTCCTTTTAGGACACTATAGGAATTCCTCTTACTGAATTCTCTCTCTGTGTGTTTGCTTACATATTTTGGGTGGCTCTTGCTCCCAGTGGCTGTGACACGGGGACAGGGTGGTTGCCAACAGTCATTTTAAGGGTGCTGTTGAATGGTTTGTCCTGGGGGAGCCCTGGGAGGCGCAAACAGCTCTGGCCTTGCTGCAGGGGTGGGTAGTTTTCCCTCACAGTGCTCTCAGCACATCTTGCAGCAGACCTGGCCTTACTAATCCTGCCCCTCAGTCCTGCTCTGGCGTCACCTCCAGCCTCTGGAGCTCTTCTGGTCCTGATTTGGGCAGTTTTGGTGTCCCCTTCCTCTTGTGGAAATGCTGCCGAAGTGGTTTTTTTCACCCTGCAGGCTCTGCAGAGGGAACAGGCTGCGGTCCCTTCTCCTCTCGCTGCAGACAAGGTGCTAAATTGGGCTTTTAACACCAGGCAGCGACAGCGCTGCTGGCTGGGGGAGGGCAGCGGTGCCTGAGGGTGCTCAGCAGCGACGTTCCTTTGTAAAAGGGTCCTCGTTTTGCATAGAAAGGGTTCTCGTTTGCAATAGAAGAGTCCTGGCTTTAAAAACCTTAAAGCTCTGGGATTTGGGCTGAACTGCACCTGCTTTTGGGGTGGTAGAGGGAGTGTGGGTCCGGACGCTGGTCCTTTGGCCTGGATGGAGTTTTGCACGTGAGGGATGTTTTTCTTGGAATCCCAGCATGATTTGGGTTGGGAGGAACGTTAAAGGCCATCTCGTTCCACCCCCGTGCCGTGGGCAGGGACCCCTTCCACTAGCCCAGGTTGCTCCCACCTGGCCTTGGACACTTCTAGGGGTGGGGAGAATTTCTTCTGAATATCCCATCTATCCCCACCCTCTGGCAGTGGGAAGCCATTCCCTGTCCTGTCCCTCCATGCCTTCTCCCCAGTCCCTCTCCAGCTCTCCTGGAGCCCCTTTAAGCCCTGGCAGGGCCTCTCAGGTCTCCCTGGAGCCTTCTCTTCCCCAGGTGAACCCCCCCAGCTCTCCCAGCCTGGCTCCAGAGCAGAGGGGCTCCAGCACTTGGAGCATCTCCGTGGCCTCCTCTGGAATTGTTCCAGCAGCTCCAGGTCCTGCTGGTGCTGGGGGCCCGGGGCTGGCTGCTGTATTCCCGGTGGATTTTGTCTGAGGTGAAACCTGGATGCTGGTTCCGTGCCTGGTCTGTGCCTCTTCACGCCAGCCTGACTTGAATAGCAAAATCTTCAAGCTTGGCATTTGCTTTGCCTAATTTCAGCCATTTAACAGGTGTGGAGTTTAAGGCAGTCAATTTGGTTTCTGTTCCAGTCAATAGAGAGAGGCAGGTGCCTTTGGAACAGCTCCATTTTTGTCCTCTGTCTCCATTGAAAACAACGGGAGCTCATCAATTCCCTTTAATTAGCAACGTGCATTTTAGGCTGTTCAAACAGGGGAAGCACATGCCCCCCTGACCTATCCCAAGGGACTGAGATCCTGAGTTTATTTGTAGAGGACGTGGCTTTTTTTTGTTGTTGGTGGTGGTGGTTGTTTTAATTCTTGATCTGTTTGTCAAAGGAATGAAGTGACTTGCATTTGGCAGTTTTCCTTCCAGTTTTGGAGTCTCAGGCTGCTTCCTTAAAGACAGAGGAACCTTTCATTACTAACTTGTCAGCCTTTAAAAAATAATGAAAGAAGAGGGATTTTTTTTTTTTTTAAAAAAAAGCTGTTAATTACCACCTTGACATATTTGAGGGGGCATTTTGCAGCAACTGAACAGGAAAATACCTGCCTGGTATTTATTTGTATTTTATCCCCCCCAGCAAGGGGGGGTTATCAGGTTATCCCTGGTAACTCCAAGCCCTCGTTCCCAGCTGGTGGGTGCTCTGTGGAAGGTTGGTGTCCCTCCTGTCCCTTCTCCCCACTGGGTGGCAGGGCTGGCTCTCACCTTCCCTGCTCCACGATGTACTGGGCAGCAGGAGCTGCCAAGCAGGGAATTTTCTCCTGGAGCTGCTCAGGGAAATGGGAGCATCTCCCAGCTCCCTCTTTTATCCCCCCAGGGCACGGCAGGAGGGAAGCATGCCTGGGCAAAGGAATGGTGTGTCAAGGGATTGTTTTTAGCCAGAGGGAATGGTGAGGAAGCCTTTTTTCCTTCGTGGAGGCTGGGGGTTTTTTTGATTTCTCTCTCTCCTCCCCAGCATATTTGCACTGAGTGGGAAATTAAAGCTGCTGTTGGTAACGTGCTTGCACACAGGAAGGTGCTGGAGCTCCCACCATCATCCTGCACAGCCTTGCACTTGGGAAAACTCCTCGGGAACAGTTTTAAAATGGATCCAGCGTGCCCAGAGTGCTGCCACGGCTCTGCTGTCAGCATGTTTGAGCCGTGCCAGGCTTCTCCACCGCGGGCTGTCTCCTGCAGCCCCTCAGTCCCGAGTTTTCCGCTGCCAGGCTTTCTCTCCCGGTGCCTCAGGGCCATCCTCTGACTCTCAGATCTGGGAAGCTGCCTCTGCTTAGTTCCCCTCTGTAGATCCCCAGCACAGTGGGGGAAGGAGCCTTTCTCCTGCCACATCCTGGCTAAGGAGTCCAATCAGAGCAGGCTGTGCTTTTAATTAGGAAAGGGATCATTTCCAGGTGCTAGAGGACACCCCATGTGAGGAGAGCAGTGGGTGCTCTCTGCCGTGGTGGGGGACTGGAAGCTCAGAGGTGGAAACATCCATGAGAGAGGCAGAATTTTGGGTTCAGACTGTGCCTTCCACACCCTGCTGCAGCTCCCAGCTTTAGAGCTCAGTGTTGACCTACTCTGGAGGCTTTAAAGGAAAAAAAAAAAAAAAAAAGTCAGGCTCTAGGTGACCCTGGTGATTTATCTTTTATTTATCTGGTAACAGCCAGACCTGGAATCATCTTCTAGGTGAGGCTTTGTTGTCTTACTGCTGCTCAGCTTTTACACAGCAATTTCAGGTGCCTGTGGCTGGGAGTGCACTGCCCTCTTAGCACCAGGAGATAAAAATCAGCCTTAGGGGTGGGACAGAGAGCAGGGAAAAATCGGGTGAGCTCCCTGGGCCTGTGGCTGCAGCTTGTGGTATCTCAGGATCCAGAATATTCCTGCAGCACAGGACTGTGTGTGGCTGCCTGGGTCACCGGGTGTCTCGTAGGGAGGTTTGTGATTTACCAGTCCACGTAAGTTTCCAGCTGGTTGCTTATGATTAGCGACCTGGTGGTGTACAGGTGATGTGCTCAGCTATTTCTCTGCCTTCCCTGAGAGTTTTTCCTGCTCTGAAGTAATGAAGCTTCTCCCTAAATTGCTTTATCGTGGCAGAACCAAAGTCCAGCATGTTTTTTACCTCTTTTCCCTGCTGAGGATAGTGCTGACTTCAATTCAGCTGTTCCCTTTGCTCTGTTTGTTGAACTTGGGCGTTATTTGTTTCCCTTTCATGTCTCCTCCTTGCCAGAATGTTTGTTTACATTCAGTGGGAAGTTCTGCGGTGCATCCAAGGACTGCCTGTGAGCAAAGGAGTTCCAAAGGGATCATGAAAGCTTCAGTATTTCTCTGATTGCTGTCTTCAGCTCTTTGGTTCAAAAAAAGGATCCTGAAGGATCCTGAAATGATTCCCACCCGAATGCATCCGTGGGAGTTTCCCCTGCCTCGGTGGACAGGGGGGTTGTGGTGAGAGCCTCTCCCTGTTCTTTGCTGCAGCTTCTCTCCAGACCTCGCCCTGGACTCCCCTGGCACCGACCACTTTGTCATCATTGCCCAGCTGAAGGAGGAAGTGGCTACTTTAAAAAAGATGCTGCACCAGAAGGATCAGATGATTCTGGAGAAGGAGAAAAAGGTACAGCCCTTGGCTTGCTTCCCCCCCCAGCAGGCTGACATGTTCTCACAGATCACACTCCAAGACACAGCCTGGCTTTTTATCTTGGAGTGAGCAAGAGCAAGTCTGGCTGCTCCCAGGCTGCCTCCTGTCCAAAGCCAAAGAGGCTCTCTGGACCCACCCAGGAGATCTCATTTCATAAGGGGTCACTTCCTGACCGCTCTCTTGGAGACCTCTGTGTGTGGGCAAGACTGGGAATGAATGTGCTGCTCCTTGCAGTCCTGGCTCTTCCCGCTGCCCTGTGCTGCTCGGGGGCACAGCTGTGGTGTGCCTGCACTCCCCCAGCACGTCTCTGACCTCAGCCAGTCTCACACACCTTCTGCAGAGGTGTTTTCCGTGGCAGGGAGCGTCTGGGGGGGAGGGAATTCGTTGCCTCTCCCAGCTCCTGTGCTCCTTCCTGGTTTCTCCCCAGATCACGGAGCTGAAAGCCGACCTGCAGTACCAGGAGTCACAGATGAGGGCAAAGATGAACCAGATGGAGAAGACACACAAGGAGGTCATGGAGCAGTTACAGGTGACACATTTTTGGGTCAATTTGCTGGGCTGTGCTTTATCTGGGAGTGACTGAGGACACTCCTGATCACAACACCCCAAGAGCTCCTGCACACGCAGCTCAATTAACCCTTCTCGTCCCTGTCCCGCAGCCTCTGCACTGCATCCCAACCCCCATTCACACTTACCAAGTTGTGTCCCTTGTGGACTAGACTGAAACCACCATCAAACTCATTTTACCTATTGCCAAAATCAGGTTTGAACCTGTTTCTCCAGCCTGCAGAACCTTTGTCAGCTCCCCGAGCCTCTAAATCACCTCCCTTTTGATTGGTGTGACCAGTAAGGAGGGAGAACAAAGGAACAATTGGCAGTCCCTTTAGCCCTGTATCTCTCTAGTCCAAATAAAGAAGTCCCTGAGCTGGAGGGAACAGGGAGAGCAGGATTTTTGCCAGGGCCGTGGAGACACAGCGGATTATCAGCATGAATAGCCTGAGCCACCGAAGGGATCAGGTCAAAGGGGGAGAAATCAGACACACAAATGAACTTTGCACCCTTTAATTACTCTGGGTGTATAAGGATCTAAAGACCCAGCAATGAGAGGTGGGAGGGGATGAGACAAAAGGCTTCTATTGCCCCTAGGAAAGAGCCCCTCCTCCATCCACACATTCCCGGGGAAGTATCCCAGGGCAGGGCAGGTTTTGGAGCCTCCAGCTGCTGTCAGAGTGCTGGTGCCTGTGATATCCCTTTGACAATGCTCATCCTTGTGCCTGTCTGAAGGCTGGAACATCTGTGTGTGGTATGGAGAGGGCTGGATGTGCTTCCTGCTCCCTGTGAGGAAGGAGAAAGAAACAGCAGCTCCAGGAGCTGCAGGTTTGTCCCAGCCACCTGCCTCTCCTGGGGATTTCCACTATGGGCTCAGCTCAGGCTGGGACTGCCCTGATCTCTGGTGTCCAGATGTTTTCCACTGGTATTGGCTGGAGCTCTGGAAGTTTCGCTGATTCCAGAATAAAAGCTCAAATCCTCTTAGAGTGTACTGCAGGTGCCTTGAACTGTTCACGTGGATCTTTTTTTTTGACCAGCCTCTCAGGTTTTAATATTTTATCTTTGTCTTTTCCGAAGGGAAGGTGGGGGGGGGGGCTGGGATGGGAGAGCCCCTTCTGGGTGGTCAGAGCTGAGCTCAACATCTGCCTCCTTTTCCACCCTTGTGCAGGATGCCAGCAGCTCCTGTCCTGGCAATTCTGGGACCCCAAGAGCTGCTGCTGATCCAGTGCCCTTAAACACCCCTTTTCCCTGTTCCCAGGCCAAGAACAGAGAACTCCTGAAGCAAGCGGCTGCCCTGTCGAAAGGCAAAAAGCCGGAGAAGTCGGGAGCAATAACCTCCCCTTAAAGCCAACCCCCCAGTCTGGGAGCTTTCCCCAGCATTAGCCAAGGAGTCTGGGAGACCCGCTGGATCCCTGGAAGCCAAAACCTCCGTGTTGTCACTGTCCCACTGCCGTGGACTCCATGGGAATTCCTGATGTGTGTTGCCTTCCGACAGCATGCTCGAGCGTGGCCGGTTTCCATCCGCAGGGAGAGGTCCCAGGCCTTCCTAAATCCCCCCCACCCCTCGAAGTACTGTTTTCTGGGAAGAAATCTTCCCCTAGCCAGTTGCTACCACTGCCAGCCCTTTCCATGAGCAAACAGGAACCTGCTGCATTAGGGGCTCCTCGCTGGTTCCCAGCCTGCTGCTGCGAGGGAATTGCCGGTTGTTCCGCAGATAAAGCGGGAGCCGCGTGCGGTGGGAGCTGGATTCTCTTTTTTTCCCCTTGAACTGTTCCCTCTTCAAAAGGGAGCCGAGGACTCACCAGCCCAACAGATGTTCCTGGGAGGTTGTGCCACTGCTGACAACGGTTGATCCAGTTTTGTGGGTTTTTTTTGAAGATGCTTCCAAAATGGGGGCTGTGTATTTATCTTGGAAGATTTATTTTTGTGTGTGTGTGTTACGTTTTGTTTTATTTTGTTTTTTTTCTTCTTTTCTCTGTCAACTTGGCAGACCAAACTGCCTGGTTTTGTGTTCCCTTGTTTTTCTGATGAGAGCTTTTTGGGTTGGGAGCCAGAGTGGAACGATAAAGCCCCAAACCCATCCCAAATTCCCCCCCACCAGCACCCTGGTTACGTGGTAACCTCTGGGGCTTCGATGACTTCTGCAGCTTGGTGTGATCCCTCTTCTCCCCCCTTCCCCTGCCCCTTCCCGATGCAGGGGCCAGCTTGGCTCCAGGAAAGCACTTACTCAGGCAGCCACCTGAGCCAGGGAGTGGGTTTTTTTTTGGGGGGGGGAGGCTCTCCAGGGATTTTTCTCACTGCTGATTCCAAACCAGCAGGATCAAAGGGCTATGAGAGTTCCCTGGACCAGGGACCAGGGACGTTCCCTGGCCCTGGAACAGCACGGCCACCACTGACCCTTCCAGCCAGGCCAGCCGGGCTGGGGCCCCCCGGGCACCTCCTTTGGTGGAAAAAAGGCACTTGGAGGGGAAGCTCCAGGCTGGCAGGAGCTCCTTGGCATCCCGAAATCTGGTCAGGGGGTGGAGAAACATCTCAGGGCTTGGAGACCCCCCCGAGCAGGGAGTGAAGGCAGGTAAGAGAACTCATCCTTCTGCTGCAGGGCGGCCGCTCCGTCAGGGCTTGGATGAAGCTTTTAACTACAGCTTGAGATTATTATTTTTTTTTTTTCATCCTTTTGTGGTTTTGGGGGGTTTTTTTGTGTTTTTCCTTTTTTTTATTTTTTTTATTTGTTACTAAAGTCGATTTTACTCAAAAGGCACTTTTTTTTTTGGGATGATGTTGGCTTCTGGCACGGAAGGAGCACGTTTTCATTGGACACTGCCATGTAGTTTTTCTCTTCTTCTTTACTTTTGTTTTTTCTAAGAGACCTCTGACGTGAAAACAAGCAAAAGCAGATCTTGTTACGCTTCTCCAAGAGTGTGACAGCAGGAAAAACTCACCCAATTTTATACTTTTTAGGAAAAAAAAAAACCGAGGTGCACTGGGGGGAGTTTTTGTGTGTGTGTGTTTTTTTAACGGGGGGTGGGGCTTCGCTATTTTTCCCGCCGCTTCCCTCGAGACACAGAAATGTAAAAAAAAAAAAAAAAGGAAAAAAAGAGGGAGAAGGGCCCTGTAAATACCTTTCCCTGGGGTTTTTAATCGTGAGGAGTCGCTCCTGCCGTCCCGTAGCTGATTTGTAGCACCGAGGTCGTTTTTCTTTGTATGTTTGTAATAACCGGGTTTTCAAGGGGAACGCTCGGGGTTTGTACAAATGACACCTGTAAAAGTGGTTTAAAAAAAAAAAAAAAGAAAAAACAAACAAACGAACCAAAACCTTTCATCTGTGGCTCGTGATTTCTGCTTGCTTTTTTTTAAAAAAAAAACAAAAACTAAAAGAAAGGAAAAACAAAACAACCAAAGCACCTTTTCCCCCTGATTTATCCGGGAAGGAGTCGGCATTTCTCCCCATTGTTTGCTTTGCTTCTACTTTTCTTTCTATCTTTAAATCCTCCCATCAAGCCTGTTGCTAGGAGCCCTGTTACTTGGTTACATCCCAGCTTCCCAGGACCCATCCAGCTGTATCCAAGATTTATTCCCTGTTTTCTTCCCCCAACACACAAAGGCAGAGCGGGGAAACAACAGCAGGACAAACAAAACGCGAGGATAAGGGAGTTGTTTCTTTTTAAAGACGTGAGGTGAGTGAACCCATTGTGTGCCTCCAAAGTCTTTCCCTCAGCCATAAATCTGGGAGAAAAATGTGGGGTTTTGGTAGCGGTTGGTTTGGGGTTTTTTTTAGAGTTTATAATTTTCCAGCAGAAATCCAGGAGGGCAAAAACCTCCCCAGAGATTTCCATTGGGAAATGCCCCCCGGTCCCTGTGGGAGTGAAGTTCAGCATTTTCCTGGAATCATGGAATATCCTGAGTTGGAAAGGACCCACAAGGCTCGTTTTGTGCTTTCCTGGGGTGCAGGATCCCGGGAAGAGGAGCAGCACTCCAGGCCAAGGAGCTGCCACAGCCTTGGGTGTCTGTTCCCAGGGTGGGAAAAGGCAAACCCTGGCTCTGTGGGAAACACCACAGCAGCTTTTCCAGCTCCAAAATACAATTCCTGTAGGATTTCTGTTTTCAAAGCCTGGAGTTGCACACGGAAAATGGGAATCATTAATTGTGACAAACATCCAAATGCAGTGAAGAAAAAGTTTCTATGAAATCTTCCTCAGCGTGTTATTCTTCCAGTCTCTGTGTTATTCCTCCAGTTTCTTTGACATCTCATGCCAGAGTTGATGGTGTGCACTGGGCAGGGTTCTCATCCCGGATTTCACAGAATCATGGAATGGTTTAGGTTGGAAGGGACCTTAAAGCCCATCCATTCCCACCCCATGCCCTGGGCAGGGACACCTTCCACTATCCCAGGTTGCTCATATTCCAGACTGATCTCAGCCACCTGCTAGTGATGAAGTCAAAGTCAGAAACGAGAATTCCAGGTTTTGGTCAGTGTTTTTCCCCCATTCCATGAGCTGAGGTTTGGCTGCCCCTCCCCTCCTTCCAGCAGAAATCCCTCCTGAAGATCCAGAAGCTCCAAAGTGCTGCCCTGGGGAGCTGGAGGTGGTTGGGTTTTCAGGGCGCAACAAAACCCTCTTGCAAAGCATTTCCTGAGCTCTGCCAAGCAGGAGGATTAGATTTTATTTTTTTTAAGTAATTGCTTGAATAAATATCTCCTTTCCAAACTTGCAGGGCCCAGGGCAAGGATCCGAAACTTTCGTGTGGAAATGAATATAAACTCTGCTGCAGCCTGACAGAAGGGTTGAAGCCACAGCAGGATTGAACCTGCAGCAGAATTAAACCAATTTAACCAGCTGCTAATTACCCATAAACACTCTCCCTTCCACTCCTCCCCAATTCCTGGGGTTTCTGGGAGTGCTGGCTCAGGCAGCACGACCTGGGGGGGCAACAGGCTTCAAAACTGCCTTCAAAAAACCCAGCACTGAGGATTTTCGAGTCCTTTTAAGTTTTTAGTGGCTTGTGTTTGGTGGCTGAGGCAGGAGAGGAGAGCACAAGGCTCATCCCAGAGGTGAGGGAAGTGAGGAATTGGGGTTTTTAGGGATGGGAAATGTTCAGTGTTGCTCCTGATCTGGGTAAGGGGGTGCAGCTGCCGCAGCCAGTGAGATCTGCTCCTTTGTCATGGAGCTTTGCCCTCTTTCCATGAGATTTCCATGAAGAAAACGTGGCTGCCCTTTGTCTTCTTCCAAGAAAACCTTCAGAGGCCCAGGAGTCCAAAGGTGTTTTGGCTGTGACCTCCTTCCTTACCCATACCCAGCTCCCAGAGCACATGGGGATAACAGCTCACCCCTGCTGCTATTCCCAGAGCAACAGGGATCACTCACCAGCACAAACCAGTACAACCCAGTACAAACCACCGCTTGTAATGTGTTTGTGCTGCCAAAGCCACCTCCATCTGCCTTCCCTGCCTTGGGACCCTCCACAGCTCCAAACGGGGCGGCTGTGGAGGAAAGGAGAGGGAACGGCCTCGAGTTGTGCCAGGGGAGGTTCAGGTTGGATATTAGGGAAGATTTCTCCATGGAGAGGGTTGTCCAGCCCTGGCACAGCTGCCCAGGGCAGGAGTGGAGTCCCCATCCCTGGAGGGGTTCAAAAGCCCTGTGGATGTGGCACTTGGGGATGTGGGACAGTGATGGCCTTGGCAGTTGGACTTGATCTTAAAGATCTTTTCCAACCTGAACTATTTCGTGATTCCAATTCCCTTCTCCAGCCCACAAATGCCCTGGGCTTCCTTCTTCCAGCCCACCAAGCCCCAGGGAGGCCGGGGAGTCTGGGCTGCCCAAAACTGCTGGCTGGTGACAAGAGGCAGGAGTTGTCCCCAGCCAACCTTGCTCTGAGGTGACACACCTTGAGCAATCGGCCTTCCCTTCCTGTTTAGCCCTCCTGGAGCACCAGGCTTGTCCAGTCAGCAGGATGATGACCCGGGCTCTGTCAATCCCTAAATAATTACCTGCTGCTGTGTGTATTTCCCAGGATTGCTGTTTCTGGAAACAGGGTCTCGGGTTTGGCCTCGAGGAAGTTTTGCCTCTCCCTTGCCACCCTTTTTCCATGAATATTGTGACAAGCCTGGCTGGGAATTAGCCAGTGTGGAAAACCCTCCTGCAGTTGTATTTCCTGGAGGAATGAGCTCAAAATGGGACAGAAGAAGTGCTGTGAGTGAGGCTGGTGGGAAAGGGACTTGAGCTGGACTTGGTGTGTCCAGGGAAGGGGCTGGAGCAGCAGGAGCAGCTGAGGGAGCTGGGGGGGCTCAGCCTGGAGAAAAGGAGGCTCA
>JAYRBT010000064.1:6036641-6051158 GCA_036023395.1 Myiotriccus ornatus
GGGGGGGGTCGGGCTCTGCTCCCAGGGAACAAGGGACAGGAGGAGAGGGAACGGCCTCCAGCTGTGCCAGGGGAGGGGCAGGTTGGATATTAGGGAAAATTTCTCCATGGAAAGGGCTTTCCAGCCCTGGCACAGCTGGAGTGGAGTGGTGGAGTCCCCACCCCTGGAGGGGTTTAAAAGCCATGTGGATGTGGCACTTGGGGACGTGGGTTAGTGCCCACCCAGCCACGCTCGGCCCCTCCTGCCCCTGCTCAGCACACAGGGATAAATATCCTCCTGGCACGGCCCTCTGTGTCTTCTGATGGGATATTTTTGTATTAAATACTTGGCAGCACCTCTAGCTGGATCATGGCCTGACACCCTGCCCCAGCCCTGGGGTCCCCGGGTCCATCTCAGCCTGTCCCCCTCACAGCCAGAGCTTTTGGAGGGGGAGCAGAAAGGGGGGAACAGAGGCAGCCCCCCCCCTGCTTTGTTTACACTGTGTTACCTTCAGTGCTGCAGAGGAAGAGATGGATTTTCCACTCCAGGCTGACGTGTTCAGCCAGAGCAAACACAGAGCTGCGGCCTCAGGGGGAATCACAGAATCCTCGTGGAATGGTTTGGGTTGGAAGGGACCCTAAAGCTCAGCCAGTTCCACCCCCTGCCATGGGCATGGACACCTTCCACCAGCCCAGGTCGGTCCAAGCCCCGTCCAACCTGGCCTTGGACACTTCCAGGGATGGGGCAGCCACAGCTTCTCTGTGTCCAGAGCCAAAGGAGCTGCTGCTGGAGCTGGATGGAGGTGGCAGAGGCTGCAGCAGCCCCTCCCGCCCCAGGGCAGTGCAGGGCCGGGTCCCCCCGAGAGCAGCTGCAATGAAACCCCCCAAACTGTGCCTCTGAAGTGGCACGGGTGGCAGAACAGAAGCAGAAACCTCGGGGTGGCCAGAGCCACACACAGACCCCACGCCCTCGGTGCAAAACACCCTCAAAGAACACCCTCGTGTTTGCAAAACACCCTAAAAATAGCCCCGGGAAGGGGACAAGGACGAGGAACAGCGACCAGGGACATCTGAAACTGGGCTGTGCTCCCTCCCCGCAGGGGCTGCTGTGGCTGTGCTGGCCACGGGGCTCTGACACGTTCCCTTTGCTGGCAGGAGCTCGGGGCAGAGCTGGAGGAGGCTGTTGCCGGGCAAACCCGGAGTTGTTTGTGCAGCAATTCCCATTTGCTGGACTTTGCCGTGTCGGGCTGTCAGGCAGCACCAGAGTGGTAGCAGTGCTGTGTCTGGGGCTGCCCCTGCTTGTGGGGATGGGATTTTTCTCCCTGTCTTTTAATTTTTTTTCTTTATCTTTCTTGGTTTTTTCCTTTTCACCTTTTTTTTTCTTTCAAAGCCACGTTGGAGCAACCTGGGCTAGTGGAAGGTGTCCCTGCCCATGGCAGGGGGGTGGGACGAAATGAGCTTTAAGATCCCTTCCAACCCAAACCATTCTGGGATTCTACGACTCTTTCACTGAGCTTGGTGTTTATCCAAAGGGACAGGAGCTGAGCTGGGACCTTGTAGAGGCTGGGAGGGGAAAGCTGCTCAATTCTTGGGGCTCCTCTGCATGGGGTTAAACAAACTGTTCCATGGCAGGGATCATTGGGGTGGCTGGAGGGGGATTTGTTCCCTGGTGTGCAGAGGTGGGATTTTTGGGGTATTCTGTGATTCTGTGATAGGGCAGCTCAGTGATTTTGGACATAGAACCTGCCTGGGAAGGTGTGCAGGGTCCTCCTGCTCCATTTGACAGAATCTCAGAATCGTTTGGGATAGAAGGGACCTTAAAGCTCATCTTGTTGCACCCCCTGCCATGGGCAGGGACACCTTCCACTAGCCCAGGTTGCTCCAAGCCCCGTCCAACCTGGCCTTGGACACTTCCAGGGATCCAGGGTCAGCCACAGCTTCTCTGGGCAACCTGTGCCAGGGCCTCCCCACTCTCACAGGGAAGAATTCCTTCCCAGTATCCCATCTATCTCTGCTCTCTGGCAGTGGGAAGCCATTCCCTGTGTCCTGTCCCTCCATCCCTTGTCCCCAGTCTCTCTCCAGTTCTCCTGGAGCCCCTTTACGCCCTGCAAGGGGCTCTCAGGTCTCCCTGGAGCCTTCTCGTCTCCAGGTGAAACCCCCAGCTCTCCCAGCCTGACCCCAGAGCAGAGGGGCTCCAGCCCTGGGAGCATCTCCGTGGCCTCCCCTGGAATTGTTCAGCAGCTCCAGGCCAATCTGATGCCACAGGGCCGGAGACAGCTCTGCAGGTGAGAGCTCCGCTCTCACTGGGCGGAGCAGAAGGGATTTCCACCAGTTTTCTTTTCCCTTTGCCCCCAGCAGACAATTCCAGGACTCCCGGGTGTCCCGCGGGCGGGCGAAGCTCCCGCTGGCGGCTGCGGGTTGACCTGATGCCCGTGCCTTGGCCCCGCCCCTGCGCTGCCATTGGCCCGCCGAGCGCTGTGTGGTCACTCCCTCGCGTTCCTATTGGTGGAGACCGCCCGGGGGGGCGTGTCCCCCGCACGCCCTATGTAAGCGGGGCGGGCGCGGGGACCGGGGGTCGCTGCGCAGCCCGGGGGTGTCCGGGGGGAGTTTGGGGGGGTTTTTAGGGGTCTCCCCGCCGCCCACCCCCGCCGCGATGCTCGTGGCCGGCTCGCCGTGTCCCCTGGAGGAGCATCGGGTCCGCGGGACCAGGCGGGGCGGACAGGTAAGGAAGAGCTCCCGGGGGGATACGCGGAGCGGGCAGCCCACCATGGAGGGGCTGGGGGTGTCCCCCTGATTATCGCTGCTCTCCCCCCTCCCTGCCCGGGGACATCTCCCACCCCCGGCCTGCTGCAGGGAGGGGACAAGCCGGGACACGTCGAGGGACCGGGCGGGATGCGGGAGGCTGGAAATGGTGGGGGAGTGGGGGGTGCTGGGAGCACCCCCAGACTCCTGGAGGGGCACTGGAGGGCTGAGCAGGGAAGTTTTGTTGTCGCCGATCCCTCCGGGAGCTGGGATGTGTGTGGGAGCAGGGCAGAGCCGGGGACAAAGGGAAACTGAGGCGGGGGGTGATGGGACGTGCCCGCCGGGGTGAGTGGTGGGGTGCTGGCAGGAGGATGGGGGGCTCTGGGCGTTCTGTCTGTTGTTTGGCTCATGCTGCTGTCCCCAGGCCGGTTATGGGATCTCTGACGTCCCTCCTAACCCAAACATTCTGGAAGTGTCTGGCATCGCCCAGGGCTTGTGCACTTGGAGACCGGTGTGGAAAACTGGGGTGTCGGTGGAGCTTTGCATGTTCTCCCTGACCCTCCCAGGCAACCAGAAGCGGTCTTCAGTGTCAGTCCAGCAACATCCTGAGTGTCCTGAAAAGTTGGGAATAGCCTCTATTTGCAAGAGTTATTTTCTCCTCTCCAAAAAACAAACAAAAAAAATCACATTTTTTTTCCTGTTGCTCCTGCATTCCCCCTTCCCCCAGGTTTCCCCAGGGACAGCGGGATTGCTCTGCAGCTGGGAGGGAGTTGGTGGCCCCCCAGCCATGTCACTGCAGGATGGTTACTGCCGACACGGGCTGGAAATGCCGGGACAGTGCGTGGGAGAAACCCCAGGGAACAAACAGCAGGGGGGTCACTCCAGCACTTGTCCTGACATGAGCCAAAGCCTGAAATCTGGAGCAGGCAGGGGTGAGGCTGGGGGTGTCAGGGATGCCCTAAACCTTGGCCAGCAACGTCTGGCAGGTACCACCGAAATTCCATAGATCTGGGGCTTTCCCACTGCCCGTGAAGGTGCCTCGGTTGCGTTCCTGTGATGGTGTTTGTTTAACCTCGCCTGATCGGGGATGGTTTCCCCACACCTGGCACCAGCGTGGGGAGGGGGGATTAGTGCTCAGCACACCCATCTTCCCCCTCCTGGGGGATTATCTCCTTCCCCTGGAAGACCCTCTGCGTGCCCTGTGCCAGCTGGAGCCTGGGAGCAGGTTGTGTGCCCGGTGCAGGGCACAGCACACCCCGAGCCTCAGTTCCCCTTCAGTTTGACAGGATATCAGGAAAAAAACAGCCTCTGGTTGTACCAGGGGCGGTCGGGATTGGATATCAGGAAGAATTCTTCATGGAAAGCGTTGTCCAGCCCTGGCACAGCTGCCCGGGGAAGTGGTGGCATCACTTCCCACCACAGATGTGTGGATGTGGCACTCTGGGGACGTGGGTTAGTGGTGGCCTTGGCAGCGCTGGGTTGGACTCGGTGATCTTAGGGGGCTTCTCCAACCTGAACTATTCCATGATGTGATTCCCCACCAGTGGAAGCAGGAGGAGATCCCATATCCAGAGGCGGCACGGGGAGGGTTAAACCACAGCACCCCCCGGGATTGCTTAATGCAGCAAAACACGAGGAGCCTCTGCGGGGATGATTGAAAACACCTTCAAAGGTCACCCTGAGCTGTCACCGAAAAGCCTCGGGTTGGTTCCGGGCTCCTCGGCTCCTCCCTGCCGTCGGGGTTGGAATTCCAGCCGGCTGGAATGCTGCTGTCTGTGCCGTGGATTTGCCGTGCCGGGATCTCGCTGTCGCTGTCCCTTCCCAGGGACGCTCTCGGAGCTTTTGGAGCAGCTCGTGTCCCCAAACGCTGAGTCAGCACGGAGCCAACTCAGCGCCTGGAGCAGCAGGTTCCTGCCGTGCCCCTGGAGCGCTTCCGTGGTGACTCAGGGCGGGAGCATCCCGTGGGAGCCGCTGGATGTGGGCACTGCCGGCGTTGCCCTGCCTGTATCCCGGGGCCGCCGTGTCCCACTGCCCTGGTCGTGGGCAGCACGTGGCCGCGGTGACAGCTGCTGCCTGTCTCCTCCTGCCGTCCCACACCCCCTCCCTGCTCGGGAGAGGGTGCCAGGCTGCACCCCCCACCTCCAGAGGGATTTGGGTCGTGCCTTGGTGTCCCTGCCTGGGGACAGGTTGGCCAGTTCACCCAGACTGGGTGCTGTGGGAGCCCGGCTGCCCCTTTCCAGCCCTTGGGGGTGTGGGGCAGCACCCCCCTCGCCCTACTGGGGATGATGGTTTACTTTTGGGTCCTGGGGGCTGGCAGGGATCCGGGAGTGTCCTGGTTTTGGCTGGGATAGGGTTCATTTTCCTCTTTCGGTGGCTTTGGCTGGGCTGGGACGGGGTTCCCTGGGTGTCCCCAGGGTGGGACAGTGGGGTGAGCAGTGGGCACTGCCTGCCCTGTGCGAGTCTCCCTGAACCCAGAGCAGGGAGCAGGCACTGGATGAAGTGTCCCTCGGGATGGGCCAAGGGAGCTTTGTGTCCCACACCAGGGGCACAGCTGCTCCGTGGCACTGCTCCTCCCTGGATGAGCTGGGGGGACCATGGGATAGAGCAGGGTGGTCCTGGGCATCCCAGGGTGAGGTGAGACCCTGGGTGGGCAGATCCAGCCCCTGGGTTGGTGCTGGGATCCCATTCAAACATCCCCTGGAGGTGCTTGGGAACGGATCACACCCTCATTGGAGAAAACATGGCATGGAAAACTTGCTTTTCTCTTGGGAGATGGAGGGGGGATTGAGCCGGAGAGGGGGGCAGAAAGGATCTAAACCCTGTGCTTGGAGCATGGAAGGCCCCCTGTAAGGGGCAGGGCTCGTTTCTGGGTTAAATTTGTTACTGGATTTGGGGAGGGGGGAAAGCTTGTGATGTTTAGGGATATTCTGTGCCGGGGTGGGGTCAGAGTGACCGTGGCTGTCCTGGGGATTGCCACCCCAGTGCCTGGTGCTGCTCCTATCCCCCCTCCGCCGCCCCCGCGGGACCCTCGCTCCCTGTTTTTCCCTGTTTTCCCAAGGAGGGGGCGGTGTCACCGCCGGCCTGCCCCGTGTCCCGGTGTGTCACACGCACCTCCGGCAGCGGAGCAACATCCCCGCAGGGTTTCATCAGGCTCTGCCCGCCTGACGTAAGGGCTGCGGGGGCGAGGGCCAGTGGCCCTGGCGGGGTGGCTGCCTGAGTCACCCCTTCCGCTGACACCAGCGGGGACACTCGGTGGCTCTGCTGACTCCCGGCTGCTCCTTCCTCCCTAGGAGACAGGGATCAAGGTCCCCCGGGAGCTGGCGAAGGGCCCCAGCGCCTTCATCCCCCTGGCAGAGGTAAGAGCTGTGGGGCTGGGCTGGGGTAGGGTGGGGGCTCCTTCCCTCCCTCCCTGCCCTGGGTGGGTGATCAGGGGGCAATCCCACGCCCCACCCCAGTTCCTAGTGCCCGGTGGGGCTGGGGTGCTGGGGAAGGGTCAGCCAGCCCGGGGGTGTCGCTTGGGGGGGATTGTGTTGTCACCCGGGTGGTTTCCTGCCCTGCCCGTGCCTCAGTTTCCCCACTTATCCAGACACAACTGTCCTTCCCCTGCCCTGCCCCTCCCCTCCCTCCCGAAAAGAAGCTCTGCCCCCAAATCCCCGGGGCACCCTCAGCCCTATCTCAGCTCCCACGAGGGTGTCCCAGATGGTCCCTCCCCGGGCAGAGATATCGCCGTGGCGTCGTCACCGCGCCGGGGGGGCTGAGCCCCGTCTCCTGCCCTCCTCTGCCCAAATAAACAACCCAAGCCACGGGCTGAGCCACACGGGATCCAGCATGGACACCCCTGGACACCCCCAGCCCCCTGGGAATGGGAATGGGGAGGCGGGCGCCGGGAGCCACCGGCGGTGCCCGTTCCGGAGGCAGGGAGCTCCCAGCGGGGTGAGGATCTGCTGCAAGGGGATGGGTGCTGCTTGCTGGGGTTTGGTGGGGGTGGAAGGAGCGAGGGGGGCTGCATCTCACAGCCCTCCCCTGCTCTCTGCATCCCGCAGATCCCGTGGGAAGGAGCGGAGAGCGACCTGCGCCAGCTCCTCATCGAGGCCTTCGTGTCGGCGGGGAGGGTGGACCACGTCGCCATGGTCATGGGGCTGCACCCCCAGTACCTCAGCAGCTTCTGGAAGACCCAGTACCTCCTGCTGCGCATGGACGGGCCCCTGCCCTACCACAAGCGCCACTACATCGCCATCATGGTGAGGAGGGGGGGGTTTGGGGATCACAGGGGGCTCTGGGGGGGTCCCAGCGCTGCTGCTCGAGGGGCAGGAAGGGATTTGGGATCTCAGAGATGAGCCCCTGCCTGATCTGAGGTCCCAGGGAGTTAAGGTGGGGTCCCAGCACTGCTGCAGGAAGGGATTTAGGACCCTACAGTTGGGCCCCCCTCTGATCTGGGGTGTCCCAAAGGTTTATGAACCCTTTTGGAGTTGGTGCCCACCCAGGGTTCCCCAACACCCTCCCTCCAGAGCCCCTGGGGACTGACATAGATGGGGTGGGTGCAGACCTCCCTGTCTGGACTCATATCCCCAGGGAAAACCCTCCAGAAGGGATGGGAGTGGGAATTGTCTCCCTGCCTTGGCTGCTCCGAGGGTTTGTGTCAGGGCTGGGGGGCCCTGGCCGGTGCTGGGGGCTGACTCCCGGCTCCCCCGCAGGCAGCAGCCCGGCACCAGTGCTCCTACCTGGTGGGACTGCACATGGGGGAGTTCCTGAAGGTGGGGGGCAACCCTGCCTGGCTGCAGGGCCTGCACTGTGCCCCCCAAAAGCTCCGCAACCTCAACGAGATCAACAAGCTGCTGGCGCACCGGCCCTGGCTCGTCACCAAGGAGCACATCGAGGTGAGGGCTGGTGCTGCCAGCACAGATCACCCCCAAAACACCCTGTCTGGGGGGGGGGTTTACCCCGGGGGCCACACCCCTGCTTGCACCCACCCCCAGGTTTAACCCCTTCGGGGCTGAGTGACCCCCATGGGTCTGCGGGGGGAGGCACATCCCAAACTCGCTCCTGTGTCCCTGCCCTGGCTCTGCCCGGCTCTGGGCTGGGCTGGGGGGCTCAGTGGGGAAGCTGGGGGGTCTCTCCGACCCTCCCTGTGCCTTGCAGGCTCTGCTGAAGCCGGGGGAGGACAGCTGGTCGCTGGCAGAGCTGGTGCAGGCCCTGGTGCTCCTCACCCACTACCACTCGCTCGCCTCCTTCGTCTTTGGCTGCGGCATCAAACCCGAGGAGGAGCAGGATGGGGGGAATGGCTGCTGGCCCCCCTCCCCCCACAGTGACAGCAGCCCTGCCTCTGAGGACAGCGTGGGGGGCTCGGGGGTAAGGGGGGCTTTGCCTTGCAGGGGTGGGAGGGCATGGTGGTGGGGCTTCTTTATGGGACTTTTCCTGGGATCCCAGGATGGTTTGGGTTGGGAGGGGACCTTAAAGATCATCTCATTCCACCCCCTGCCATGGGCAGGGACACCTACTAGCCCAGGTTGCCCCAGCCAGGCCTTGGACACTTCCAGGGATGGGGCAGCCACAGCTTCTCTGGGCAACCTGTGCCAGGGCCTCCCCATCCTCACAGGGAACAATTTCTTCCCAATATCCCATCTATCCCCATCCTCTAGCAGTAGGAAGCCATTTCCCCTTGTCCTGTTCCTCCATCCCTTGTCCCAGGTCCCTCTCCAGCTCTCCTGGAGCCCCTTTAGGCCCTGCAAGGGGTTCTCAGGACTACCTGGAGCCTTCTCCGGGTGAACCCCCCCAGCTCTCCAGCCTGTTTCCATAGTCGAGGTGCTCCGGCCCTTGGAGCATCTCCGTGGCCTTTTATTGGGAACAGCAAACGCTTTAGGGCTGTGCAGTACCACCCTCATCCTCTGCAGGGCTTCCCCCTCCTCCCAGTCCTGGGGATGGGGCGTGGGAGCTGCTTGAGGTCTGGGCAGGACAAACCCAGAGGCAAATGCTCTTTGCAGCAGCCCTGAGGCTGCTCCAAGTGCCAGCAGAGCTGGGTTTGGGGGCCCCTCTGCTCGAGCAGGGGCAGGTTTGACCCTGCCCTGTGCTCCCCCCAGGGCAAGGATGCCATGCAGGAGGTGGAGATGCTGATGGAGAGGATGAAGCTGCTGCAGGAAAACCAGCTGGAGGAGGAGGGCGTCACACAGGAGGAGATGGAGACGCGCTTCGAGCTGGAAAAGACGGAGAGTTTGCTGGTCCCTCCCTCAGGTGAGGAGGTGCAGGGGGGCAGCTGGCTGGGGAGGGGGTCCCCGTGGGCCAGAGGGAGGGGGAAGAGCCAGAACCTGCCTGGGAGAGCAGGATCAGCCCCTCAGTGCAGGGCTGGCTCTGCCTGGGGTCCCACCACCTCACTCCCTGGTGGTGCCTTGCAGATATTTTGGACCCCTCCCTGCAGTCCCACGTCCGCTGCTTCGTGGAGGATCCCGAGTTCGGCTACAAGGACTTCACCCGGAGGGGGGAGCAGGCCCCCCCCACCTTCCATGCCCAGGTGGGTGCTCAGGGCAGAGGGAGGTGCTGGGGGGGAACAGCTCCTGCTTGTCTTGGCGTGGGGGGGACAGTGGAGACATTCCTGGGGTGGTGGGAGCAGCTGGGTGGGTGAAGGGCTTGGAGCTGAGCGAGGTGCTGAGAGTTGTGGGGCCAACTTAAAGGGGGAGAGACCCCACGACACCCAACTGTCCCCAATCCCCCAGGATTACACGTGGGAGGACCACGGCTTCTCGCTGATCAACCGCCTGTACCCGGACGTGGGGCAGCTGCTGGACGAGAAGTTCCAGGTGGTTTATAACCTGACCTACAACACCATCGCCATGCACTGCGGCGTGGACACCTCCATGCTCCGCAGGGCCATCTGGAACTACGTCCACTGCGTCTTCGGCATCCGGTAGGTCCCCAAAACCTGGCCTGGAGATTGTTCTCCGCCTCGGGAAGAGCCCGGGAGTGGGTCCAGTGGCTTGGTCTTGGTCGGGTTGTTGCCTGACTGAGGCAAAGCGATGCTGTTGTGGGGCTCGGCCGAGGTCCAGAAGGACCCCGGGGGGGTGACAGTTTAGGAAGGAATTTTTATTATAAGGGAGGTACAAAATTCCCTGTGATGAGGGAAGTGAGGCCCCGGCACAGGTGGCCCAGAGAGGTGGTGGACTCTCCATCCCTGGTTGTAGACTCCTCTGGATCCCTGGAAGTGTCCAAGGTCAGGTTGGACGGCGCTTGGAGCAACCTGGGCTAGTGGAAAGTGTCCCTCCCTGTGGGATGAGATGGGCTTTAAGATCCCTTCCAACCCAAACTATTTTGGGATTCCGTGAGTGCACAGAGGTTGTGGCTGAAGGACACCCCCTCCCCTCTCCCCCCAGCTACGACGACTACGACTACGGGGAGGTGAACCAGCTCCTGGAGCGCAACCTGAAGATCTACATCAAGACAGTGGCGTGTTACCCGGAGAAGACGACCAAGCAGATCTACACCCAGTTCTGGAGGCACTTCAAGCACTCAGAGAAGGTGCTGCCCGCTCCCTTCCCCTGCTGGTGGGGTGTTTGGGGGATGCTGATCCCACCCCCTGACCCCCCCCTCTCTCCCCACAGGTGCACGTCAACCTGCTCCTGCTGGAGGCCCGGATGCAGGCGGCTCTGCTCTACGCCCTCCGCGCCGTCACCCGCTACATGACCTGACCCTGCTCTGCTCCCTCCTCCTCCTCCTGCCCCACGGGCCCCACGGGTCAGGGGGGAGGCCAGGGGGGAGCTGCCACCCTGTTCCAGTGAGCCTGCAATGTTATCTCCCCGCTGAAGGGAGCTGTGGAAGGAAAGTTGGGGCTTCCCCGTTCGTTCTCCCTGGAAAAAAGGGATCCCCGAGGAGTGGTGGGAAGAGCCTGTTGTGCTGCCCTGGCAGAGCTGGGGGTGCCCCACTGCTCTGTGCCTTTTTGGGGTGAGCCTGAAGGAAGCCAAACTGGGGTGTCTGTGGGTGCTGTGCTGGTGTCACACCCCTGTGCCCCATCCTAGTGCCAGAGGACTGTCCTCCCCTGCCAGAGAGGGCCAGGGGGCTTCGCTCCTGCTTTTTGGGGTCTCGTTGTGCTGGCAGACGCAGCTGCTGGTGGTGGTGGGGCTGCCCTGGCACCCCCTGCCCACCTTTCTGCCTCATCCCCCGCGATTTGGGATGTGAAGTGCCTTTAACCTGGGTGCCAGGGCAGGAGCAGGGTGAGGGGAGAGGTGCCCGTGGGGTGTTTTACACCTTTTTTTTTGCACATCTCCACTGCCCCGATTTGAGGGGCTGAGCTGGGGAGCTGTGCTGGGACACGGGGCTCCCTCCTGCTGTGAGGGGTGATGGAGTGGCCATGGCTTTATCCAGATGTGCCAGAGCATTCCCAGAGGCGCTGGTCGCCAGGGAGGTGCCTGGTTTGGAAAAGCCCCCCCACTCCTGGCTCTGCTGGAGCAGGATCCAGGGCCAGCAGCACCACCACCCTTGGTTTGGCTGTTTAGTCGTATCTCCAGTTAAGTTATTTCTATATTTTTTGGGTGTATTTACTTCTGACTGGGCACGGAAATGCCCCTGTGACTTTGCTACGGATCTTGTTTGAAAAAATAAACGTTGTTTTTTATTTAATTTTTATTTTTAGGGTTTTTTTTATGCTTTCTTCTTTTTCCCTTTCCCCTTGCTCAGCCCAGGGGCTGATCCTGTATGGGGATGGGAGGGTGGGTCCTTCTGCTCTGGAAGTGTTTGGGAGCATCCCTGGGTTGTCCAAGGGGGAAAACGGGAAGTCTGAGCACACCCTATTTGCCTGAGGGGGGTGGGTTTGACTCCAGTCCACCCTCCTTGTGGCGACTGTTCCCACCTTGTTTCAGATGTCACATCCTCCTGGGAGGTCGGGAATTGGGGCACAACGCTCATCCCACCGTGGGTGTTCCATGGGACGGCGCTGGGGGGTGGAGCAGCTCTGGGGACACCCCAACCCCGTGCTGTGCAGCCCAGCGTTTATCAGGGCGTGGGCAGCAGCCCCTGGAAGCTGCTGATAAGATCCCTGAGGAGGGGCCAGCCCTGCAGGCCGAGGTGCATCCCGATGTGCCTGAGGAGCTGGATCCTGGCTCTGGATCCAGAGACCCTCTGGAGCCACCTCTGAGCGGGGACAGGGGGGACAGCAGGGCTGGAAGGGGCTCACTGAGGGTTTTGTGGGGGCCAGGGTGACAGCCCTCTATCACATAACCTTGGGTTATCCCCCAAAGACACTGGGAATGGCAACCCTGAGCTGATTTTTAAGTGAGCCTGGCACGATTTTTATGGTATTTTGAGCTTTTTTAGCGTTAGTGGCTTTTCTGCCACATGGATGGGGGGTCTGGCCAGGGAGTCTCAGTGCCCTGGCACAGCTGGAGGACTTGCATGTTGTTTTTTTCCAAGGAAGTGAGGAAAAAGTCATCTTTCAGGGAGCTGAAACAGCTCAGAGGAGCAAAGACAAGCTGGAGGAAAGGGTCAAGGCAACAGGGACATTCTGTCCAGGGAGGAATTTTCCTGCTGCCTTCTGGCTCTCTTTGAGGCATCCCAAATATTTTGTTCAAAGGGAAGGGATCCTCGACTGAAGGTGCTGTTTGTGGTCACAAAGCCACGCTGGGAAGGGCTGAGCTGTTCAAAAAAAAAAAAGAGAGAACCCCCCTTTTTTTTGCTGCACTTTCACCACAATGTGTCTGGTGAAATCAGTTTTTTCAGCTGGCCACAATTATAAACCAATAAATCCCTAACCCTGTGCATAACCAAGGCCTGCAATTTGTCTACACATACATATATATAATTTATCAGCAGCTTTCACTGTTGTCCTGCAGGGCAGAAGGTGTGTTAATAACCTCCCCACCTGTAGCTGATAGTTATGATCCCAATGGATGCAATTTTTTTTTTCACCACTGTTGCCCCCAATTTAAAAAATATGTGTTGATGGTGTTTAACATGCAGAAAAGCAACAGGAAATAATAATAATAATAATAATAATCTGTGCTGAATGAGCACTTTAAGGCTGATGGAGCCCAAAATGCTTTGGAAAATGGGCATGACTGGGGCTGGGCTGCCCTCAGGGGTGCAGGGGTTCTCGTGGGGCTGGAGATGAGGAGGAATATCCGTGCCCTGAGTGTTGGCAGCTCGTTGCCCTATGGATGCAAGTGGACACCTGGATCCACTGCACGGGCAGGAGATGGATAATCAGAGAACCATGGAATGGTTCAGATTGGAAGGGACATTAAAGATCATCTCGTTCCAACCCTCTGCCGTGGGAGGGGACAAATCCAGGCTGGAAACAAAGCAGCTCCTCAGGGGCTGCCTCTGCAAAGCCTCTGCCATGGCCAGCTCAGGCTGCGATGGAGCTGAGCCCCAGCGCTCCCAGTGGAGCTCTAGAGCCACCCAGGGACCCCCGAGAGGGTTTTGGGTGGGTGGGAAGGGACCGGCCCCCAACACTGGCTGAGCTCACGGGAACAGAATGTGTCCTGCCCATGGAGCCCAAAATATCCCCTGGCACCCTCCGTGCCCGGTGCCAGCCCTTGCATAACCCATCCCTTGGTGGGCACCTCGGGGTCCCTGCAGTGCCAGGAGACATCCCGGGGGGGGTCTGGGAGCCGGGGACCCTCCACAAGCCCCTCCAAAACGAGCGCCATCCTCAGGGACACAGCGGGAAAGCCTGGCAGGGTGGGGGGTCCGTAAGCTCCGAGCCCTCGGCAGGTAAAAAGCCGCTTGCTTTGGATTTAGGGTGACGATTTAAGGGGCTGTCACGGTGTCGTCGAGTCCCTGCCCTCGCTGGGGATAAATCGGGCTTCTCCCGGGGGATCTGCGGGCTCTGGGCACCTCAAATGGCCGCTGGAGCGTTTTAGTCCTTGGGAAGCGGGCAGGGACGGGCTGGGAGCAGCCGTCGGTCAGGATGTGCCCCCGAGCTGCTGTCACCGGCGTTTGGGGTGTCACCCCGCACCCCCTGCTCTGCGACAGCACCCGGTGGGTGCAAGGGGGTCCCCAACCCACGCCGGGGCGATGGAGGGGACAAAGGGGCTGCACAGCCCGGAATTACAACCCGAACCACCCCCGGGGAGGCTGCAGATGGGCGGGCGTGTCCCCTCCCCGCCGGTTCCCGACTTTCCCGGCCCGGCAGCGCCGCTCGCTGGGGACCGGCAGGAGCTACGGACCGACCGCTGGAATGTGCCCCGCGTTCCTGCCGGGAACAGGCCCCCCCATCCCTGCTCCAAACGCTGGAACCACAGAATTCCAGGATGGGTTGGGTTGGAAGGGACACCTAAAAGCCCATCTCGTTCCAGCCCCTGCCCTGGGCAGGGACACCTTCCCCTAGCCCAGGCTGTGTGTGTGGGTGTGTGGGGTCGTGTTAGCTGACTCCCCCAGAACACTGGGGGTTTGGGGGTGAGAGTTCCCTTGCCGGGGTGCAAAGGGTTAAATCCACCTCGCAGGTAACCCAGGGAATCATCACAGGTTTCCGTGGGTAAACCCCAACCTCAAAGCCTCATCCCCGCCCTCTCAGCACCCCAAGCCCCCATGACTTCAATCACCCCCTGACCCCAAAGCCTCACTCCAAACCCTCCAGCATCCCCTACCCCAAATCCCCACAGCCCCCTCATCCCCAAACCCAAAGCCTCACCCCTCACTCTTATCCCCCCTCACCCCAAAGCCCTACAGCCCCCCTCAACCCCAACCTCCCCCAGCACCCCATCAACCCTTACCCCAAACCCCACAGCCCCCTTGACCCCAAAGCCTCCCCACAGCCCTCTCAGCACCGCATCACCACCCCGCCACCCCCTTACCCCAAACCCACACCCCCCGA
>JAYRBT010000064.1:6051258-6081460 GCA_036023395.1 Myiotriccus ornatus
CCCAAATCCCCCCCATCACCCCCCACCCCAACTCCCCCCGTTCCGCGCGCGAGGGGGCGTGTCCTCCCAAGGGGGCGTGTTTATCAATGGGGGCGTGTCCTTTCCCCAAGAGGCGTGTCCTCCCACGGAGGGGGCGTGTCCTCCCCGAGGGGGCGTGTCCCGCTCCCGGACTACACCTCCCGCCATGCCCCGCGCCCGGCCCGTGGCGGTTTCCGGCGGGGCGGCCCGGCGGCGGCGGCAGCAGGTGAGGGCGGGCGGGGACCGGGGGGGCTCCGGCGACCCCCGGGCCGGCCCTGCAGAGCCCCTCCTTGCCCCGGCACAGCGCTCCGGCAGCGGGGAGGGGGGCGAGAAGGGCCTGCGTGTGGTGCGGGAGCACGGGGGGCGTGGGGGGGCGCGCTCATTGAGGGGAACCCGGGGCGCACGGGGGTTCGAACCCCGCGGGTTTGAACGCGCGTCTGACCCAAACCCACCCCCTCAGCCGGCCCTGAACCTGCCCTAAACCTGCTCTGAGCCCCGCGGGCGGAGTTTGGGTCCCCGTGCGCCGCTGTGACAAGCGGGGAGCCCTCCCGAAGGTCTGGGCTGGGACCCCGCTGGCACCCGGGGTGCTCATCCCTCCTGGGCCTCGCCGTGTCCCCCCTTTCCCCCAAGTTCTCTCTCGGGCAGCCCCGCTGGTATTTCTTTGTTTGATCTTCCCCCCCCCCCGTCTTAATGTTGACTGAAATTCGAACCGTCCCCGCTGTGCTTTCTGCCTTAATTGTTCTTTCCCTCTGTTTGCACGCAGATGAATTATTTACCTCCGTTCCTCGCGGTGGGGTTGTGTTTGCCCAGGTGGAGGTAGGTGAGGGCTCGGTGCCCCTCTCTGGGGCTGAGACACGGGAAAAAGGGTGAATAACGTGAAAAGGTGCTTCGCCGAGGCTGAAATGAACGATAAAGCTCCAGTTCTCAAACTTTAGGATGTGTAAATGTTGCTTCCACAAGCCCAGAAAGAGGAGTAGGAGTTATAGCATCATGGGATGGTTTGGGTTGAAGGGACCTTAAGGATTATCTAATTTCACCCTGCTGCCATGGGCAGGGACACCTCCTGCTATCCCAGGTTGATCCAACCTAACCTTAGACATTTCCAGGGACGGGACAGCCACAGCCCTGGGAAATCCATTCCACCCCCTCACCACCCTCACAGGGAGGAATTTCTTCCCAATATCCCATCTAAATCTCTCCTCTTTTAGTTTAAAACCGTCCCTCCCCTTGTCCTATCTCTTTCTGCCTGTGCAAAAAGTCACTCTCTCTCTTTTTTTACAATTCTTGAAGTGCTGCAGTGAGATCTCCCGGGAGCCTTCTCCTCTCCTTGTAATTGCTTAAAGAAACCTGGACTTGTGCCGGGGTGAGTGTTGAACTTGAAGTTTGCCTTTGGAAAAGAGGGACATCAGCAAATCCTGGGCAGAGTCACGGAAAGGGAGGGGGAATGAAGTTTTCTGTGCTCAGAAGGATGTTCAGCTGAGTTAGTTTGTGCTGTAGAAGTTGCAAAGGAGTGTAAATTAGATTCCTCTGCCTGCTGTGAGTTCCTCAGAAATGCCTGTTGCTCTTCAGTCAAACCTAAATGCATCCAAATTGCTTTTTAAGAATAGACAACACCTAAAATAGTAAACTTATGTGGTTTAAATTCCTTTTTGAGGAGAGTGCAAAAAAAAAAGGGGGGGTAATAAAGCCCAAATGAGGCCACTTGTGAGGGACCTGGTTGGCACAGTTACACCAGCTAAAGCTGATACTCTGAGCAGTGATGGCAACAAACCCCTTTCCCATTCAGAGTAGGTTTAAACTCGTTCTCCCCAACAATGCTGGAAATGACTGTGCTGTTCTGTCCTAAATTAGGGTGGTTTCAAGTGTGTCAGCGTGTCCTTTCACTCTGTGATCTGATAACATCTCACAGGGTGCTTTGCAAGAAGAGTCTCCTTTTGGATTACCAAGCAGTGAGGCACAGAGCATCCTCAGGTCCTGGGAGATGGGCTGGAAATCCTGTTGGGAGCACGGGGCAGTGCCACAAACAAGGGAAATGTGATTGCATCCCTGTTTTCATGCTGCTGGATCAGTGATCTGTGATTATGCAGCCCTCTACTTCATTCAATCACTGGTTAATTTGATTTCCAGTTTAATTTGATGACAGTTTTGAGAGCCAAATCGCTTGTATTTAAACAAATGGCGTCTATTTTGATCAAATTTCATTGTGTTTGGCATGTGTTGGGGCATTATATGGATTAAAAATCGCTGAGACTGTGGTTCCTGCAGGTTTATTAGTTGGTGATGAATATTCAGTTACAGGCTGTACAAAACCTGGGTCTGGCAGGGAGTGGGAGAGGGGGGGCTTAGAGCAAAACTGGGCTTTTCTCTCTAGTCCCAGTGATGCTGTGCAGGAAAGAAGCTCCAAATATCCTCGGCATCACCTGGATCACCCTCAGAAGGTCTCATTTTTTCAGGCAAAACCAGGACTTTGAGCTGCAGGGAGGGCAAGGAAGCTGTTGGGGGGCAAGGATGTCACCTTGTTCCTGTTCCCATTAAGGTGGGAGTGGGGTGTGCAGGGCGAGGAGAGGCTCCCTGTCCTTTGGAACCAGTCCCCTAGTGCTGTTCAGCTGGGATTTTTCTGCCTGTGAGACCCATGTGGGGTGATTTTTGGGAGTGTGAGAATGGTTTTATTTTTTTATTTTTTTTTCTGGCGAGTTTGGAGCCCGTGGAAAACTAATGGATGTGAGACTGCAGCAGCGTTGGGCCTCAGCTTTGTGTGTCAAGGGGGGGTAAAAAAGCCCTTTCAGAGATTTCTATTTTTATCAGTTAATTAGTAGCTCTTGCTGACTTGTCAGTGCTGTGGTGATAACTATTCCCAGCTCTTCCCTGCAGTGGGGTCACTTTAGGCAGGGAATGCAGCAGCCAGCATTAGGCTGGGGGTTTAACCCCTTCCAAACTGTGCCCCCAAATCCAAGGGCAGATTCCCAGGGGATGAACCAGCATATAGATACAGAGAATATCATGAATCTTTACAAATGGTGATTGACCTTAATTTTCCCTCTGCCCTGGAGGAGGAGTTGTATCTCAGGAGGAGCTGAGTGTGGAGGTTTGCTGGTGGCTGAGTGACAGGCTTGGGATCAGAGGTAAAAGGCTGCAGGTTTCCCAATTCGGGCTCTTATCTGCTGGTTTGCAGTGACTCAGGACGACCTGGGGGTGGGAGCGTGTGGAGCCTCTGGCGATGACGCGTCGGTGCTTTGCTCCCTGCGGATGGGGAATTGCTGTTTTCCTGGTTTCTGAATGAGGAAGCCCTGAATCTGCAGGTGCTGTTCTCGTGCTGTTGGGTTTACTGCCTGTGGTGTCACTTGTTTTTCGATCCTCAGCAGTGCTGAGAGACAGGGAGGCGAGAGGCAGCTCAGTCCCAGCTCCAGCCTGGTTGTCACGGCCTGAATTTCTTTGTTTGTTGGTGACTCTCTGCTCTTTCCACCGGGGACGGGATGGGGGAGGGAGGACTAATTATCTGCAGAGAGAGAGAGAGGCTTTTAATGCTATTAGCCAGAGGAACAGGCTTCATCTCCCAACTTGAATGACTTGCGTGAAATAACACGAAGACCCGGTGGCAAAGATATGAAAATTGAGAGCAGTCCAAGCGGTTTCTCTCTGCTGAACCCTGCAAATAGATTTATTTTATTTTATTTTTTTTTCCCCCCAAGCCTTTGGCTGGCAGCAGCTACTGGAGGAGGGGGAGAGCGGGTAAACAGATTGTTAACTTTATTCTTTTGTGTTTGTGCTTTTGGAATGCTGATTCCAAAACACAGTTAGGAATCGCTCACCTACCAGCTGCACTGCGAAGTCGTGATGGGCAATTCATTATCAGGGACTAATTAACCGAGGCTGCTGAGTGTCACGGGGCAAAACAAGGTGCATACTGATGAGGTGGGTTTGTGCAAGCCTGGCACTTCTCCTGCAGTCGGTGCCTTTTGAAACAGATTTGGGAGAGATCATTGGACTTTGGTAAAGTTGAAGTGCTGTTTGACCTGAGGCTTTGGACCTTTTCACTGCCAGCTCCAAAAAGCTGCTGCCTAAAGCAGGAACCTTTTGCTGCCAGTACCTCACTTGTCTACAATGTTCTCCTTTAACCAATCCCCAAAAGTGAACCCCTTAATTAGAGCTGTGTTGCCATAAGATTTAGTTGTCTAAAATCCAGCAAGATTAATCCCCAGCGTTGATTTAAACCAGCCAGCCCCATATGGGCGTCTTTCATCGCCTCACACTTATCTGTGGGAGGAGTGAACCTCTTTTCAGTGTGCTTTTCTCTCCACAGTTCTCTCCCTTAGTTTTTAAGGGTGCAAGAAAAAAAATTTGGCCTGACTCCTACAGAGAAGCCTTGATTTGTAAACTTGGATCAAAGTTTGGGAGGCACCGACTGATTTGCTGCATGCACAGTTTTGAGTGCCAGGGCAAGCTCAGGGTAAACACCATGTTACTAGGGGTGTCTTAGCAAAAAAAAAAGGGTTATTTTGGACGTGAGGGTTGGGATCACAAGCTGTGTCTCAGACAGGGATGTGGAACAGCCATGGAGGTGAAGCTTCCAGAGGTGTTTGTGGATGGGGGGGTAAAGTCAAAGGTCGTCGCCATCGGAGAATTTGAGCTTTGAACAAAGGGGAGTCACTGTGCCAGTTTTCAAGGGACTTTGGCTGCACTCACGTGCCTTTGGAGGTTGTTCTCTTGACTAATCCTCCTCAAAATCAAGTCTGGGGTGTTTGTCATTGACTGAAGTCACCGGTGCAGGTCGGGGGGGGGGGGATCAGCTGTGGGAGGTGGGATTTGATGGATATTATTTGTGTTGGCAGGAGCTCCCCTGCAGGTGCACAGAAGTGCTGCTGGGGGATTGTCCTCGATCCCTCTCCTCTCCAGAGCTGTCTGCTGGTTTGTTGCAGTGGGTTTGCAGGTACAGCTGTCACCTGCCAGCCTTCGGATCGCAGTGCAGGAGAGGCTTCACTGGGATTCTGGGATAGAAGCAAGATCAGGAGAGTTTGGGCTGGTCTTTGCTGGCTGCCTCAGGTTCTGTGGGAATGCATTTTTAAAGCTGCTCTGTTGACAGTAGAAATCTGGATGGATCCACAGGATTCCTGCTCCGTGCTCCTGGATGGAGTGACCTTGTGCTGCCAAGGTTTTCTTCATCAGCTGGGACCAAGAAGGAGGATGATAATTACTGAAGCAGTGACAAGCTGTCAGATTTGTGCTAGAAAATGTGGGCTTTTATTGTTGTGGATATGAAGTTCAGTGTCTGTTCCAAACCAGGTGTAATTTAGTGGTAGGTGGGGAAACAGCAGGAGCAGGAAAAGGGCTGTTACGGAATCATAAATATGCTGAGTTGGAAGGGACCCATCAGCAGCATCGAGTCCAACTCTTGTTAGGTTTGTTCCCCCATAAAAGGTGTTTGTGTGATGCCAGAAGAGAGAACAAATAATTAGAAGCAAAGCCTTCTTCCCTTACGTGTTTTGATCAGCAGCAGGTGAGAAGTGGCACAATTCCCTGTAGGGTCACGAAAGCTTCACTTACCTTGTGCTGAGAGCCAAATTAGTGCCTATATCCTGCTCCTGACTTGCTCTGTATCCTGTTCCTCCTGCCTGTGCCAGAGGGGAGCAAGGTCATGGAATTTTTCATCTTGTAATTCCGAATCAGTTTTTAGCTTGCAGTCCCACAGTTATGGACAGGAACCCTGAGATTAAAGGTGGGTGTAAATGGGATTTCTCCTGGCTCAGCTGCACCTTCTTAGAGGAATATCCACCTTTGGGTGATGGGTGGGTCAGGCTGTCTTGAGTTGTGCTGTTTCCCAGCAGTTTTGGAGTTAGGGATGGCTTTTCTGTACCTGTTCAGAGCAAAGTGCAGGCAATTAATAGGCTCAGAACAGGCAGAGCAGGGAAACTTCAGGAAAAACCCATACCTGACATTATAAAAAGTGGGCTTTTTTGTTATCATTGTTCATTTCACTTGTCTTATAAATATAGGGTTTTTTTTTTCCTGACTATGAGGATAAATTTTTGGGGGTAGTGGTGGAGAGGGGAAGTTCCTGGGCTGGAAAACTTTGTTTATGCAGGGACTGCTCAGTTGCTGATGAAATTCTTCTGTCCCTCACCCAGGGAGGTTGTTATTTGGGAGTGTTAAGTATCCAGCTTCTCTGAGGGTATTGGTGGGCTCATAGAATACACCTGGTGGAAAGAAATGGGATTTCCAGGATGAATTTATTGAGCTGGTCCTGAGCATGTTGCTGTCTGGCCACCTGTGGAGTCAGCCTTCCCGAAACCTGTGTGAGCACACCAGGCTCTGGGAAGTGGGATGAAGGAATGCTCTGACAGGATCCCCAAAATCCATTTGGCACCAGTGATTACACTAATCAGCATTGTCCCTCACCTGCTTTCAGCTTCCAAAGGGAGCCTTCAATCTGCGTTTTAATGACTGGGTTCTCTCCACCTGTCAGCTGTGAGTCCAGGGAAAATAAGGATGTTTGTGTGGACAGGAGGTCTGATTTAGCTCCCAGCTATGTTGCTGCCGTGGTGTTTGATGTCAGGCAAGTCACTTTTTCCTTGTTTCATCCTCCTGTCTATCCTCTCCAAGATTAGTGCTTAGTGAGGGTGTAGTCACCCTCCTGTTTGTAGCTGGAGGGACAAATTAATTCATCTGAGCCTTAAGGGCCATAATTAGCAGGTTCTACTGGTCTGGGTCCCATCCCACTACGTGTGTAGGTGGGACCTTCGGTAAATGGAATATGAATAACAGGAGGAAGCATTTGAGCAGCAGGGATGTGTTGGGTAAGTCCAACATCGGGTTCAAGGAGTTGTTTCTTCATTTGCACCTCATCCTGTATTCTGTGAATGTGTAATCTGAAGTTTTAACTCTGCAGGTTTTTAAAGCCTTTATTCAGGTTTCACACTGGGCTTTTCTGCTTGTGGATCTTGGTTTTGTTGTTTTGGTTTTTTTTTTTTTTTTGGATTAAGTTCTTTTGCAAGGGAGGTTTTTTTCAAGAGCTTCTCCAGTGAAATGGGAACAAGTTTGCCTCGATTCTGCAGCAAATTCCTGCTGCTCTTGGGAAGTGGGATTTATAAAGCTGCTGTGCTACATTTCAACATGGAAATGGAGGTGGGGCAGAAACTCCCAGAAATCTGTGTCTCCTTTAATGTGGGATTCTATAGGTGCTACTCTTGCATGGAGAGCAGCAGTCCTTGCATAAACACTGGATATATTAACATTTCTAACTAGTAAATTTATGGATAATCTCTTCTTTTGGAGGATTTATTCCGATTTGAGAGCATTAGTCTCTGGGAAAATTAAACCTCTTTTAAATCCACTTTGTTCAGAGACCAGACTGGGGAACTGCTGGTAAGCCCTACCATCTTCCTCCTGCTTTTTCCGCAGGCTTGATTGGAATTGCAGTGCAGGGGCACAGCTGGTCCAGAGGCACCAGGGGGCTTGGGGTTTAGGTGCTTTATCCAGTTGGGGCAAAATGGATTTTGGAGCCTGTTTGCCGTTCCTGTAACGGGCGTGTGCAGCAAAAGCAGGGGAGCCCCTAAACCAAACCCCCGAAGGTAAGGAAGGTGAAATGTCTGCGGGAGCCGAAGTGTGGGGATAAAAATCTGTTTGTTTGCACGAGGCTGCGGTTTTTGGGGGGCTGGGGGAGGTGAAATGCCAGCGCTGCTGTGCCCACTGAGGCGTACCCTTGTTTCAGGTGGCTGATTCATGGCTCTGTGTATTTAATCATAGTTTCTATAGCAGTGAAACCTTTAATGAGAGGGTGGAGTTCGCTCCCAGTCCACGGCGGGCGGGAACGTTGCGGCCGATTCATTCCCGTGTTTTGCTGAGCAGAGTCAGTTTTACAGGGGGGTAACACTGAAGGATATCCTGCAGTTTGTGGTGCGTGCAATGAGGACTGGAGCAGCTCTTGCTTTTTAAGAGTAGTGTTATTTTTAATAGTAGTATTATTTTTAATAGTAGTATTATTTTTAATAGTAGTATTATTTTTAATAGTAGTATTATTTTTAATATTACGGTGTTGTCTTGGGTTGGTTTGTGGGGTGCTGTGTGGCTGCAGTGGGGAATAAATGCGGAGCAGGATTCCTTATGTTGGTGTGGGTGTTCATCTTGCTACCTTTTGATCACCAGTTAAGATAACAGGACTTGTGATTGTAGCTGACTTGAGTCCTGTGCTCTCCACAAACCCTTCCCTCAGGGTCTGACATTATCTGATGGCTCAGAAGTTATTGGGACACTCTTTGCCGGGGTGGTTTAGTTCTGTCCTACTGAAAGCTCAGATTCTTTGGTATTTCCAAGGTGACTTTGCTGCAGGAAGCTGTTGGAGCCTTCATTCTTAGTGCCAGCAGCAAGGGGTTTGATTTGCATCATCAAGATAATGTGGTGGATGGTGTCTCTGTGTGGATTTAGAGCCACATGTCACCTTGCTCTGGTGTCCTATAAAAATACTAGTGCGTTCTCAAACTTGGAGAATAATGCTGATCCTGGAGCAGGGCGTTATCTGATGGATCCCTCGGTGGGATGAGGGTCCTCTGGGATGGCTGATGGTGCTGCTGAGGGGTTGGGCCTCAACAAAACCTTGTCTGAAGCTGGTTTTAGGGGCTGCTCTTGGGGAAGTGTGACAGACAGCTGGTTGTTTGCCTGCACCGATCATCCCCCCTGTTCATCCTTGCCCTGTTTTGAGCGTGAGCACTTCAAAAGCAAATTAAGCTGCCTCGTCCAGAATTCTGGTTCTGCTGTGGCACATGACGTGCTTGTGACAGCGAGGGCAGCTGAAACAGGGAACTGCTGGGAATGGATTTGTATCTGCATTAAACAGAGGGGAGCGTGTCCATTGCCAAGAGTCTGTCAGGGAGGTGTTGGCTAAAAACTGTTGTGCTTGACTTTGAGTGCGTGGGGCTCAGCAGCAGCACGATGACTTTTGCCCGTGTCCCTGAGGTGAACCATGCGTGGGGGTGAACCTGCTGTTCAAAATCCAGCACTTAAGGCAGTTGGGAACGCGGTGCACGAGGAGCTGGAGTGGTGGATGTCGGCACTGCTCGGCTCTGTGGGTGTTGTTCGTGTCTCCCCCTCCATGGGGAATGATTCCTGTGTCGTTGTGGGTGTCCCTTGCACTTGGAGATCAGAGAAGCTTTGCCTGTTGCACAGACTTTGCAGGTAAAGTGGAGATCTTGGTTTATTTGCCTTTTCTGTTACACTGTTGGAGGCAGGAACACTTTGCTCCTTGCTTTTTGATTGTAGCAGTTTGGGGCATGAGATCATCCAAACCTGGTTTGGTGGAGTTGCAGGCTTGATCCTTGAACTCAGTGTCCCCACGGGCTCTGTCTTCAAAAAGAATTCCTTGCTGGAAGGCTGTGTTTGTGCTGGCTGATAGGAAGAGAGCTGAGCTGCCTGTAATCGCTGTCTGGGTTTGAAGTAGCCTTTGTGGGGTGAAATGTTTGCTGCCTTTCAGCAGAGTGCTTGTCAAATAGTTCCATTCAGTGCACTCAGCTTTTTAACAGATGGGACAGATTTTTGTGAGCCTGGGCAACCACAGCAATTGTTTTGCAAGGTGAGACATTTCTGTTTTGACGGGCAGGAGAATTAATAATGCTGTGTGATTCATACCAGTGATGAGTCTGAGTTTGGATCAGATTTGGCTTTTTTTTTTAAAAAGGATATTAGCATTTGTCTTCAAAGAAAGCTGAGCTGAAAGCCAAAAGCTGACAGATACAGTTCCTGAGCTGCCCTGGTAGGATGGATCTTGTGGATAGAGAGATCCCAGTGCACTTGAGGGACTGGGAGAATTGGTGTTGGGCAATGGGAGCACTTCCCCAAGAGGGAGGGTGGGTGGGTAGGTGGCACCAGGGCAGTGCTGTCTGGGGACATGAGGGCTGTGCCAGCCCACAGCTTCTGGGAGGGACTGGGAGCTGTGGGACACCAGATCCGCCTCAAGTCTGCTGGGGGAATGATTAACCACGGCAGGAATCCATCCTGTGGATAGCCAGCTCCAAATGGAAGCGTTCTGCAGATGGCCAGACTTGCTAAACAGCACAGGAACCACAAGCAGGGAAGGAGGTTCTGGTGTCTGGTGCTTGTTGAGCTCAGTGTGCATTGCAGGGCAGCGATTTTGTGTCTTGGCAAAGGCAGCAGCAGGATCTGTGTGAGTATTCAGCAGTCTCTGGTGGCCAGGCCTCCATTTGCCAACCCTGTTCCTGCTATGAATCCAGGGCTACCCTAAATCCGTTCAGACTGGAGGGATTAGGGGGCAGGTCCTGGAGGAGGGAGCGAGGCAGGGATCAGTTCCCCTTTCAGCAGTTCATTGCCTGCTCTTGGGGCGATCGCTTCCTCTGCAGAGGGGTTATTTTCTTCCTGCAGGGTGTGCAGGAAAGTGAAAATCTGAGCCATTGCACATTTAGTCATCTGGGGACACGTGGGGCAGGTGATGAATCAGTTGTATCTCGGGGTGTGATCTGCCAGCGGAGAGCCGCGGTCCCCAAAAGCCACAGAGAGCCTGTGTGTTTTAGCAGATTGCAATTTAATTGGCCTGGGAGTGAGTTTGAGCTGTTTTTGTGGCTGGAGAATTGCTGGTTTATGTTGTGATCCCTTAACAAAACAGCTCTGCCATCAGGCTTTGTGTCTGAGCAGCACAAAGGCTGTGCTGGGAGCAGAGTGGTGTCTGTGCGTGCCTGGTGTGTCCATCTGCGCTGGCTGAGGGAAGAGCTGGAATTTGGAAGTGCTTTTAATTGTGTGTGGGGAGCAGGTGGCTTTTCATCGCAGGGAATTGTTTATTCCGGTGCAGATTGGGGCAGGGTTTTGTTGCTGTTTGTTGTTCCAAGAGAAAGGGGGAGGAACAGAGGGGTAGAACTGGTTGAACTGGAATTCCCGGGTCCGTGCTTGGCCTTGGGTTATGATCAGCAAGGTCCTGCTCATTTCAAAACCTGGGGCTGGCAAATCCTGGTGCCTTGGGATCTCTTGGTGCTTCAGGTTGTTCATAAGTGTATTGAAAGAGTTTAAGAATAGTTTTGTAGCAGAGATCTCAAATAATTTCATAAATAAGAGTAAAAAATCCTGTTTTGTCACAGGGATTTTGTTCTCTGAGGATATGTAGGACAGACACTTGTGGCTTGGTGATTGAACTGGCTCAGTGCGGAGAGACGAGGGTGGCGCCTTCCCTGGGGTGTTTGCTACGGGAAGAGGAACAGAGGAGTGGGCAGGATCTGATGGTTCCAGCCTGTTTGGTGCTGGGAAGCCTCACTTGATGCCTTCCTACCCCTTCCCCGTAAAGACAGGCTGTCGGAGCCCTGCTTGGGACTGCAGCTGTGTAAACACCCCAAAATGCTGAGCAGGTCCTGGGTGTTCACTGCCTTCCCTTATTCTCCAACAACTGCTTTGTGACCCATGTGACAAACAAACTGGGGAACTGGGCTGGATTCAAATCAGCAGCTTCTGCACCAGGCTGGTTTTGACCGGGGTCAGCTGCTCCACGAGATCTGCCTGGTGCCAAGAGAGGCAGAGCCTGTGGAACCACAGCTGCAGTCACCTTCTGCACAGGGGTATTTTGGGGTTCCGGGACGGTTCCTGGTCAGGGGGGTTTGCTACTGGGAGGCTTTCCATGCTGTTAATTTTTGTGGGAAGCCTGTTCTTTCCGTTGGCTCCCACAGATCATAGAACGGCCTGGGCTGGAAGGGATTTTAAAGATCATCTCATTCCAACCCACCTTCCAGCAGACCAGGTTGCTTTTCCCTGATGAAAAGCTGATTTTTATCCCAAATACACTGCAATATTATATTTTTGTAAGATGTGAGGGAAGTTCTGGTTCTTTGTGGTGGGTCCTCTGCTGCAAATAAAGCAACTGGAGACCTCATTAGTTATTTCTGTAGTAAAAGCTCCTCAGAGCTTGACTTTGCAGCAGGATAGTTAATACCAGACCTAACACAAGGCTGAAAGGAAGCCATAGTGATGGGGAGGGCAGTTAAAAGCAGTATTTCCATTCCTGTTGGCTGCTGAAACTGGGATGGAAGTAGGATTGTGTTACAGCTGAGCTGTCTGAGCTTCCTGGTCCATGGGCTGCCTTTCCCTGGAGCTCCCCGACCCATCCAGAGGGACAGGAGAGGCTGCAGAGAGGTGCAGGTACAGGTTCCAGCAGATAAATTTACAGTTACTTCTATTCCTGAGAGCTGGCAGAGCTCCTGCAGCTTTCTGCATGTCATTGCTGGCTGTTGGGATGGGGAGAATGCAAAGCTGTGGGCTGGAGTCCCTCTGAAAGCTGCTGTAAGTTTGTGTTGGGTGCTGTGTGGGTGTTTCACAGCTCCTGTGCTCCAGGGAAGCTGTTGTGTGTCTAAACACTGATTTTTATTTTTTTTTCTTCTTTTTTGTGGGCACCTCTTTGTGAATTGAAGTGTTCCTCGGATTAAGTCATTTAGCAAATCTCTATTTATAGGCAAACCTCAAAGCTGGCTGATAAACACCTTCTGTGGCCTTCAAATGAGTGACATCATCCATCCAGCTTGGAGCTGTGGCAGAGGGGAAGGATGCCTCCCAGTCCTGGCAGCATTCATTTACTGAGCAAAGCTGGATTGGATCGAGCTTCAGGTCCTTTTTACAGCAGAACTCTTCCTCAGTACCACTTCTGTTGCAGACCCAAGTTTCTGGTCCTCTGGCCACTGTACAGCAGGCTGGGCAGGTTTCTAACACCTGGGGCTCACCCACAGCTACCTTTGAAGCCTTAAAACCTTTGGAAAGCATTTTTTTTTTGTTCCATTTTTATGGCCCAGTGTTAACATTTCTCCTTAATGTGCCTTTTCCGTGTCACATTTCGCCAGCGGTGCCGTTCTCCTTCAGTTTTGCTCCTTTTCATCTGCTTTGTTGCTCTGATGCAGTTCACCCCCTCCCAGAAACCTGGTGCAGGGTTTGCCGGGAGTGCTGGTGTAGGTGGAGGGAGTGGGGGAACGATTGTAACCGTTCCTGGTGCTGGCACCTCTCGGAAGGTCCTGTTTGCTGAGCAAACCAGCAGTTCCTGGCTGGCTGATAACTGTGCTGGAGAGTCACAAAATGAACCTGCTCTGATGTCCAAGGACACGTTCAGCTGAACAGAACAGAAAGGCTGTTTGAGAGAAGTCGCCAGAAAGTCACAGCTCAGGGTTCAAGCTCCTTATTTTTTCAAGGATCTTTTGCCCCTCACTGGATTTTAAGGCTCTTTCTCGTGCTGGACTTGTGTTATACCACCTTGTGAGGTGATAGCTTTGGGATGGATTGATTCAAGGTGATCTGTCAAACCCTCCAGGTGTGCTGGTTCCTGAGCAGGGCTGGGATTTACCTGTCCGAGGCACGTCTGGTGGAGGATCCTCTTCTTGTGAACCAGGTTTTCACTGTGCCAGCTATGCACAGCCAGCTCCAGTGACCTTCCAGTTAATACAGCCCATCCAAAGGAATTTCCTCAGCTTCTGTGCCTTGGGAACGTTTGAGACTCTTGGTATCTCCTCCTTCCACGTCCTCTCTGCTGTTGTTGTTGCAGTTGCAGTGATTCTCTTGGTTTGATTTGCAGAGTTTTCCCTGTTTGCCTCCCTGGCCCGGGTCAGCTCATCTGCCTGCAGGGCACGAGGAGAGATTTGCCACTTCAGCTGGGTGTTTTTTTTAGCCATTGTTACTGTGAAAGGTCCTTTTGTGGCTGGAAAGAAGCCGTGATAGTTTTGCTGAGCTCTTAATGCAGCTAAACGTGTTGGCTGGGAAATGTCATCTCTAATGGAGAGTGAGAGTGGCGGTGAGAGACTGCGAGAGCTGAAACGTTCTTGCTCTTGGCAGAGTTCCAGGGGATCACTGCCTTTAAGATTATGCTATTTAAACTCTAATTTGAGATTATTTGGAGGAGTTGATCAAACCAAAACCTCCCACAGATCTGGAAGGCCATGTGCTGAGCAACCCTGGGCTAGTGGAAGGTGTCAGCAGGTTGGAATTGGCTGATCTTTAAAGTCCCTTCCAACCCAAACCATTCCCCAGTTCTGTGTGAATGGAAGAGCATTCCTAACCCTTGGGAGAGCACTTGGGAGGCACAGCTTTCCCCTGAGATTAACATCAACTCGGGGTCCCTTAGCTCAGATGGCTGCACTAAGCACCATCCTCAGGCAAACACTGTTGCTGCTTCATAAACTTTGTGCACAGCCATGAGAAGTACAAGTTATTTTTGGTGGTTTTTTTTCAAGGAAGTGTTCTTGTTCAGGGACTTTATGGCCTTATTTTCACAGTGGGATGCCTCACTGCCTGCACTTTGTTGTAAAGACTTCGCCATATCAGTAGTGGGAATTAATTTCTCCGTTTTCCTAGTTATGGCCAGGGCACCTTTTTATTAAAGCTGGAGCTTTAAGAGTAATAAGTTGCCTGGGGAGGGTTTCTTTGAGGAGATTTGATACCTTAATTAGAAGTAATTAGAAATTATGCTGGTGAGACTGTGAAGGGAAAAGTAAGGCTACAGCTGATTTACAGACTACCTGAACTGCTTGGCAAGACCTGCCTCAAAAGGTGAAATTCAAGGCTCCTGTAGATTCAGTGATGTAATTTCCATTCAGAAAGAGCTTTAATTTCAAATAGCTGAGCTGTGCCCAGTTAAAAAGTGTTGACTCTATATAAAAGACACCTACACAGCACAGGTTTTCCCCTGGCTCGCGTTTTTCCAAGCGGGAACGTCGCAGTGTGGAATTTGATTAGAGGTGCCTGGTTTGTGCTGGAATGTTGCAATGGGGAAAGTGTGGGGTTTAATCAGATTTCACACCCCCTGTATCCCGGGGAAGCAGTTGGGCAAGGTCCTTTTGGAGAGATCCATATGGCAGGACTGCAAATTCAGCTCCACTGCTGCTGGAGTTTTGGGAGTTCAGGTGAGCTTTCTAAGGAATTCCTTTTGGTGGTTGAGCTCATCCCTGTCGCTTCTTGAAAAGAAACACTTTTCAAGCTGGCTCTGCAGCAGCTGAGGCCAAAAGTGGCCTCATTTTGGGGAGGAAATGGTGGTTGCAAATGAAGTCGTGTGTGGAGTCGTAATTGCAGGGCCATGACCACAGCACTGCTTCGTTTTCATTGAAAGTCTGACGAAAATGGAAACCACAAAACGAAGGCAAAGGTGGTTTGAATTTTACCTCAGAAGCCAGAGGGAAATAAAGAGCCCTGTTATTTTGTGCCTTCTGGGTGTGTGTCACAGACTCAGATTATGTGTAGCCCAGATATGTGCAACCCCCAGTCTTCAGCTGTTCCTGTAACAGTGGGTCTGAGGTGGAGCTTTTTGTTTGGATGCATCCAAACCAACTCATTTGGATCCTTCCTGGCTGAGAGGAACAAGCAGAGGACTGAGCTTATGTTTTTAAAGTTAAAATCAGAGAATCCCAGAATGGTTTGGTTTGGGAGGAACCTTAAAGATCATCTAATTCCACCCCCCCTGCCATGGGATGGGACATTTTCCAGTAGCCCAGGTTGTTCCAACCTGGCCCTGGACGCTTCCAGGGATGGGGCAGCCACAGCTTCTCTGGGCAACCTGTGCCAGGGCTTCCCCACCCTCACAGTCAACAATTTCTCCCCAATATCCCATCTATTCCTGCTCTCTGGCACTGGGAAGCCATTCCCTGTGTCCTGTCCCTCCATCCCTTGTCCCCAGTCCCTCTCCAGCTCTTCTGGAACCCCTTTAGGCCCTGGAAAGGGCTCTCAGGTCTCCCTGGATCCTTCTCTTCTCTAGGTGAACCCCCCCAGCTCTCCCAGCCTGGCCCCAGAGCAGAGGGGCTCCAGTCCCCTGATCTACTTCATGGCTCCAGGATTTTGTTCTCAAGGTGCAGGTTTGCCTGGAAGGTCCTGTTAGATTGTCAAGAGCTGATTCTGCCACTTCAGAAGCTTCTTTGGAAGCCTTTTTGCTGAATCAAAGTGCTGAGACCCAACAATCATGATGGTGTTTCTCTCTGATCAACCTTTGTGACAGAGGTGTGAGATTCCTCACTGGTCCCTCTGCACACTAAAAAACTGATTGTTAAAACTGGGGGGGGGGGATGTAACTCGGTGTGGACTGTTGTCTGCTTTGCAGTTTCGGAGTTTCAGACACTATCCCACATTTCCAGGCTCCTGCAGTTCCTTCCCCCTGAGTCACTAATCCTCTCCTTTCTCTCTGTATCTGTGGTTCTGTACAGACAGAGCTGGTTGGAGGGTTTTGGTTTGGTTTTTTGTGGGTTGTTTTCTTTTTTTTTTGAGTAAATTGAAATTCCCAGCGAGGTGTGGCACAAGGAGGAACTGTTGCATGAACAGGTATGTGCAGATCACAGAGGAATTTTAATTTCTGACGAGCCCTATTGTCCTGAAATCAGTTGTGCAGAAAGACACAAGGGAAATGTGCCAATTCCAGAGCTGAAACCAGTGTGGTGGGGCTGGGATTTCACAGGGACTGCCAGCTGACCTCAGTTGCTTTTGGAAGGAAGACCTTCTGCAGCCCTGTTTTTTCCCTTAAAAAGAAAAAAAAAAAACCAAAAAAACCCACAACTAGGATTCATGTTGTGGCAACACAAGCTGGAAGAAATCTGGATAAAAACCCCTTTTATTGGTGACCTGCATTTTGGGTGGTTTAAGGCAATCAGTCTGATTTATTTTTTTTAATTGGGGAGGGAGTTTGAATCTTAGCTGCTCAATGTTTAACGTGTTGTGTGTTGTTTTATAACCTTTATGGTGGGGGGGAAAAGCATCTCAGGACTTCCTGTTCTTAACAATCACAGGTCTGAGGAGCAGGGACCACACTCCTGGATGTTTGCACTAAAATAACCCTCTCTGAAAGGTGAATTGGGCTCGAGGCACTTCCCCACCTCCTCTGTGCTTCCAATTACTGCACTAATTAATTTATACAGACCTTGTGGTCGGGTTTGCAGAGGCTCAGCTGGTGTTTTTGTAGCTGACTGGGGGATACCCCAGTGGCTCCAGCAGCAATGAAGTTCATCCTAATATGGATTTAAATAGTCAAGAATTCAGTTTGTGATTTTTGGAAAGAGGGGGAAATAGGAAATACAGCTCACATTTTGGGCAGCTGAGCTCTGCACTTCAAATATCCATTATTTTTTTGCTTTGCTGAAGCAGCTGCTGGTGGAGCTGGTTCCCTTTCTTGAGTCCCACTGTGCAAAGATGAGTTGGGTCCTGGATAACTGGGATCTTCTGTGGAAACTGCTTTACAAGGGCATCAGTTCCCTTCCTCTTCTCTTTTTGGTGTGCCCAGACTTTTCTGGGTAGCAGCACGATGTGGGAATTGCCTCCTGCAGTATAAGAATTTATTAACACGTTTTGGGGGTCCGTATGTGTTGACAGATTGTGGTGTGTGTTGGTTTAGAGTTTCTTCAATGATGAAGGAATAACCATGCCTTGCCCTTTGGATGCTCCATGATGATAAGAACAAGAGCATCTCTCTTCTGCACCAGTGGGCCATTCTGCTTTAATTTTCCCCTCTGCTTTTATCAGGGAGATAATTTTGGTCGAGGCAGCTGCTTCAAGGACAGCAAGGAGAGAAGCTGGTTTGCTCTGTTCATGCTGCAGGTTCTTTTTTCCCCTGCATGCATCCGCACCTCCAGGGTGGTTGATCAGCTGCCAAAAGGTCTGGAGGCAAATTAGAGGTGTTTTCCATACTGGTAACTGAATAGAAATAGCATTTGTCACTGGGGGCTGGCACAGGAGCTGTGCTTGGTTCATTCTTTCCTATGGGTCGCTGGCTTTTTGTTCCAGGTTGGGTAAATACGGCTCTGAAACACCTGGGAGAGGCTGGAGTGGCTTTTTCAGACTTTGTGTGGTCTTGTTTTGAGTAGAAACGTGGAAAAACTTGCTGTGTTTGGCTTGTTAAATGAATGAAGTGCCCAGGTGCTACTGTGGTGAAAGTTTCTAGGAAATAAGAGTGTTGAAAGTTTGAATTTGGTGTTGAATTGACTTGCAAGAGAAGTTAATCCCCTCTTGGAGAAGCACAGAGAAAGGGCCCTGTCCAGGGTCCCACATCCATCATCCCTGGAGGTGTCCAAGGAAGGACTGGATGTGGCGCTCAGTGCTCTGGGCTGGGGGACAAGGTGGGCATCAGGCACAGGGGGGACTTGGATCTTGAGTGTCTTTCCCAGCCTAAATTATTCTGTGCTGGTCAGAAGTATATCCGTGAGTGATGGGGGCTCTGACTCCCACTCCAACGCTCTGCACAGTGTCCATGAGTATTTCTGAGGGTTACTTTGCACAAGGGTTGGAAAATCCCGCTCGCCTTCCCTATGGCTCAGCCCCGGAGGATGCAGCTCCCTTCCCTTCCCAGTTCCTCCCTGGTAATGTTATATTACTGTGCCACCCACAGGCAGCTACTGAGCTGCTGGAAAATATTTGCTGTTTGCAGCGGGAGCCAGTTATCGAACGTTAAATCTGTGACAAAAAGCCTCTGGTTTCACTGACTGTGATATCAACTGTATTGAGGTTTCTCGATCCTTGTTATTCCAGGTTTCTATTTCAGGTGCTTGTAGAGTTGTTATAATATTGTCTGATTCCCCCCCCCACTTCTTCCACAAAATTCCTTTCCTGTGCTAACCAGCTGCTCTGTTCCTGCTCAAAGCTGTTGCTTCCCAACAAGTGTGGAAATGCCTGAAGTGCTGGGATCTTTGGGAAGAGAAACTGCTGGGCTGTTAATTACTGGTGCACCCCCTTTAATTGACACGTTGCCAGGTTGGGGCTGCGAGGGTTTAATCTGCGTGGTTTTTATTGAGGGGGAATATTGTGATTTCCCTCCATCTGACCTCTCCACTGCTCCGTGTGTGATTGGTGCAGAACAAACTGGGTCAGCCGAGGCCGCTCGCAGGATTTTTCAAGCCAGCCTTTGTAGCAGATGATGTTCAAACCACATCACCAGAGGACACGAGCAAGCCGAGGTTTGGAGGTGGACTTGGTTTGGTTTTGAGTGAGGTCAGAAAAAACAGATGAGCTTTTTGGCATCCACTGACCTGAAGAAGGGCTTGTGAATCTTTTCCCCTCTGTACTGCTCAATCCAACAGGAGGTTAATTATACCTTCACACCTTGTCTTGTACTCTGTAGTAGCGTGTTTGCCATGGTTGATCTGTTTAGGTTTTTTTTAAGAATTTCCCTTGTAATGTTTAAGCTCCAGCCTGTGCACCCGTGCTGAAACCTGTCCCTTGGGAGAACCCTTTGGTGCTGTTGAGTTATTCTGTTTTATGGAACACAATTTTAATACTGTTCACCACGCTCTTAATCTCACGCCTGGCAGATAAAATGAGTTTCTTAAGCCCTTCCCCTGGGGGACCTGGTGGGGCTCCATGGCCAACAGACCCATGGCAGCTTTGCAGAAACCCCCCTGTCTGCCTTCCCTGAGCGAGTAACTGACTGGGGAGAGCGGAAAATGCTGAATTGATATTTATTTTTTCAGTTGCATTTATAAAAAGGGCATGGGGGGGTGGCAGCAAGATCTGTGGGGTGGGTTTGGGAGTCTGGCCCTAGAGAAAGTTGTGCAGCTGTGGGGGAGAGTCCTGATGGTTTGGTTCAACCATTCCAGTGGGGTTTGGCAAGACAGGGAAGACTCAGAGCGTTCCCCTTATGATGAAGAGGAGTCTCCCAGCTGGCCTTATCCCTGATGTCCACTGGTTCATGTTGTGATGGTGAGCTCTTCCAGGCAGCATCAATCCCTCACTGGGCTCCTGCCATCTGCTCCAATGGGAGCCTGCAGGGGATTTGGCCTTTCTGGGTGCTGCTGTAGCAGTCGCATTTTTTAAACAGTGCAAAGCAAAGGGCTGAACTGGCATCACGAGTTACAATGTTGTGTTTGTTGGCTGCTGGTAGCACCACATCAGGTCAAAATTAAGTATCTCCTAGGAGCTGTCAGGTGAGCTTGTTTAATTTCATCTGCATTAGCACAGGACCATGTTCTTGGGGGTTTGTTAACCCTTCCTTTTCCCTCTCCCTCCAAATGATGGCTACACTTCTGGATCCTTATCAGAGCATCCTTTCTCTCCCTCATATGTTTTTTTTTCCAATGCAGCCTCAGGTTTTGTGTCTCATTACAGTAAAAGCCCTGTGGTTGCTGCCCAGCTGCTGTCAGGTCCCTCTCTGGATGGTGATTTAGAGCTGAGCCGGCATGGAAAGGGCCTTTCCATGCCTAAGGCAACCCTGTTGGCAGCCACAGTGGAGAAGTAATGTGCCACTTCTGCTTGGAAGAGTTGTCAGTTTTCTAGTTCAGTTGGGAAAAACAACCAACATTGGCTCGAGTTTTAGCAGGACTTTTGGAAACATCCCTTAGTGTTTTGAAGGAAGCTGCTCCTGTTACTGGAAGAGATGAGCAGTGAGGACAGAGGGGTCCAGCTAATGAGCTTCACTCTGGAGGGAGGAAGGTAAATGCCTGTTATTCCAGAGGTTCGGGCAAGGGTCACTGAAAATCAGACCATGAGGAAGCTGGTCATCAGTAAAGCTCATGGATGGGGATTGTCAGAGGCTGGAGAAACAGTGGCACCTTGGTGTGACAGTGAAGTCCTGTCCTTCCCATCCCACTCCTCTGGACATGCCTGGTGTGCATCTGGGTCAGCTTCCACTGTTCCCAAGGTGGGTGGATCGGTGCTGGCACAAGGAATGGGAGGAGGGCTGGGAGTAGATTTGGCCTGGCTTGCATTGCTGTGGGATGCACCCTCAGGAGGATGTGACAGAGCTGGGGAAGACCAAACTCCCCGTGCAGCAGGGAGCATGTTAAGGCTGAAGAAACAGGGTGGGAAACTGTGGTGAATGCTGCAGCATGGCTGGGGAGCAGCGAGGTTCTATTGTGTGGGGATTAACTGCCCAGCTGGAAAAAAGCCATCACCTTGCTGCTGGGAGTTCAGAGCCGGGTCAATGGAACAGGGATATATTCTTGGACTGGTACAAAGAGCTGGGGGGAAAAAAAACAAAACTGTGAAGTGTTTGAAGTCCCGAGGCAGACAAAGGCCGTGGTTCTGCGATGGCGAGAGAGCGGGAGGGGCTACGGAGTGTCCGAAGCTGTGCCGGGAACTCTTGGAAACACAGGAATTTCACACAGCTGTCAGGCCCCGGGAATGTGTGAGCACTCGGAGCACATGAATATCCAGAGCTGTGGTGTGTGTCACGCCAGAGGAAATGCAAAAATCCAGGTTTTCTCAGGGTTACTTATCTGGGAAACCTCTGACAGCGCTGGGGATGAAAGCGAATTCCTGTTCTGCAGGGCAGGTTATCTCAGCCCAGCTTCCCAATTAGCCAGCCCTAGTTAAGGCTGGCAGCAGGATCTGCACTGCTTAATCCATTCCTTTGGTGAGCAAGTGCCTGTTCCTTAGAGCTGTGTGTTCCTGCTTTGGCAGCCTGTGGCAGTGCTCTGGGAGCCCGGACTTTGCTCCTTCTTCCTCTAACCTGGCATCACTTCTTTCTTTTTTTTTAACCCAGTGTTCCTTTTGTGCTCGTTCTATTAATAACCAGATACTGTGGATTTAGTGTTTTGCTCAGAAGGATCCTCCCAGCACAGACTGAGGTGCTTCCAGCCGTGCTGTCAGGCAGTGACAGATGTCCTTGGGTACTGTGAGTGTCCAGCAGCGATGGGGGCTGCCAGGATTAGTATTCCAGGCACAAATGTGCCCCTTGGAATATGCAAAGCTCAGCGCAGCCTGTGCAGGAATGCCCTTGAAAGACAAATTAAACCCAGCTCCCTGGTGGCTCTGGGGGAGTGGGAGTGCTCTGTCATCTGCACTGAGGTTCAAGTAGGCTTTGAGGTGGCTGAATTTCTTGTTTTCCTTCTGTTTTCCCTTCTCAGAAGGGTTTGCTGAAAGAGCAAGAAGGGATGATGGGCCCTTCTGCCTTCCGTGGGGAGCATTCCCTGCCAGGAGAGTGGAGCCAGGTGAGGGTCGGGCTCTGATCCCCAGGGAACAAGGGGCAGGACAAGAGGAAGTTGCCTCAAGTTGTGCCAGGGGAGGTTTAGATTGGATAATTGGGAAAAATTTTTCACCAAAAGGGTTGTTAAGCCCTGGAAGAGGCAGCCCAGGGCAGTGGTGGAGTCACTATCCTTGAAAGTGTTCAAAAACACGTGGATGTGGCACTTGGGGACATAGTTTAGTGGTGGCCTCAGCTGTTCTGGGGTAACGGTTGGACTTGATGATCTCAGAGGGCTTTTCCAACCTTAATCATTCTGTGACTCATTTGTTTGAGTTCTTGCAAATGGTCTCCTTGGTGCAGCATGTGGATGTACCAAACCACATCCTGCGTGCACGTGAAAGTTAACTTTCATTTTACCAGCGTTCATGGATGAAGCTGCAGGGATTCTGAGGGTGTTTCCCAAGTGACTTGTGTCAGTCTGCCTCTGAAATCAAGATCATCTGATGTTCCTGACTGACTTGCTGCTCATTAACCTGTTCAAAGCTGGGATCACCAACACTGTTTTGAGAGTTTAGTGGCCCTGTTGAGGTGTTTCATCCCATGCAGGAACATCCCTGTGGTGGTACTGGAGCTGCAGCGGGGAGCAGCACCGTGCAGTAACCAAAGAAGTGTGTCTATCCACAGAGCTGAAACGCCCCCCTGGGCAGAGCTCCCAGGGGTGGGGTGGGCTCTGCTGACTCCGCAGCCCTGGGATGCTCCGATGCTCTTTGCAGGCTGAGCACGTGCTGCACACTCAGCAGGTTGTCACATGGGGGTGATCCAGCTGATCTCATGCTGTTGAGTTACGGCCACCAAGCTGTGCTTTGCTGCTGGGAGAGAAAAGTGGTGAGCTGGGCTTGGTGGGGAAGGGTTAGGCTGAAATGGGCTGGGGTTTAAGTCTGGCTTTGACTCCTCAGCACTGGAAACATTTTGTGGTTCTTCCCCAGTCATCTCATGCTGTGCCTGCTGATGTGTCTGATTGGGGTTGTCGGGACAAAACCTCTCCGTTCTTACTGTGCTATGTAACCTGTCAAAATCAAGACACACCCTGATTTACCCAAACTTAGCTCCTCTTGCACCTCATTTCAGAACCTTCTCCAGAGAAAAGCTGCCTTTGCTACTAAAATCCTGGTTCCTCTTTTTTTGTGGTTTCCCCCCCCAGTATGTTCAGAAGTGCCTTGATGCTGTGACATCTGAAATACTTCCTGTGCATGTGCTGTGCTGCCTTTGCTAGATAAGCAATAGCTGTTCCCATTTTACAGCAGGCACATCCCTTCCTGAAGAGGCAGATGTGGAATGATTTCCCTGGGAACAAATATTTGCTGCTTTGTAATTACGGCACCTTAATTTTGCTTCTCTTTCCTTTCCAGCACAGCGTGTGTGTGATTAGAGGCTACTGATGTCTTCAAAGACGGGGGTGATGATGCCACACTCTTGTTCCTGGTTTGGGGCAGGATTTCTGCTTTAGGTTCCCCTCCATGCTGGTTTTGTGTAGGCTGAGCAGAGCTGATAGAGAAATGAAACTAAATCTGAGCTTTGGTCACGCTTGGAAATGCAATTTGTGTGTTGATTTTTTTTGTTGTTTCTTGTTTTTGCAGGAGTTGGTCAGGAAGATAGAGTACAAGAGGAATGGAAGAGAACACTGGTGAGTACCCTTGGATGTCTTACCACAGGTTGTGAACCTGTTCTTTGTTCCTTGGTCAGGCACCATAAAGAACCTGATGACTTTAAACTTGGTGTCTTCAGCTGAAGTGTAGAAGGTGATTGGAAAATCTAGTTTGGCAGATGCATCAGTTGTACTGTGGCATGGATAAGATCTGATTTGAAGCTCTGTTGTACATCTGGAAGACCTGTTTTTTTTGAATTTCCCATCTCTGAAACCTGGAATACAAGTCTCTTGGCCATCCCAAGCTCTTGAAAACAAGTCACATCCCCTTTCTTAGCAGGGAAGAGTCAAAAGCAATGAGCTGGTTTGAACAAGCCATAAAAGAGGATCAGCTCGTGGTTGCTTCCAAGTTCTTTTTCTGTATTTATTTCTTTAGGCTGTTCTGTCTTGCAATAGATACAGGATTTCTTTAATTAAAATTTGGCTTTAAAGCTCTTGCTTTAGGCACTGTGTGCTGCTTGCCCTGAGGCAAGTAAACTCATCCCTGGTAGGTTTAACTGATGGAAGGATATGGCTGTAACTAAAGCTCACAGATTTTTGGCTTAGAGATTGCCTTGAATAGCTCTTCCATCTGTTTGCCTAAAATGGGACCAAAAAAATTAGTTAAGTGGCCATTTTTTCCCTACCACTGACATGAGATTTGCATGAAAGATCTTGCCTGCACTGTGGGAAACCAGTTTTGAAGCATATTGACCTCACGTCTTCTGGACCGCGGTGCTGCAGTTGGTGTCTTCTAACTCATAAATATCATTTCTGGGTTATTCTGTGTGGTCAGGTGATGCCATCCTGAAAACCCTGGGAACGGATGTACTTGTCAGCAGGGCAGGGATGCTTGGTGGGGCAGATGAAGGCCAGTTTTTGGCTTCTTACTGAGCTGGTCTGGTGGAGCCCCATGGCTTGGCTGGACCTGCTGAGAGTTCTTGCATAAGAACATGTGCTTACAGTCCTGGTGGCAAGAACTGCTGCTGTGCCCTCTAATTGTCAGGTGACCATTTAATCGGGGTTTGCTTTCCCTTCTGATTTGCTTGTGGCAAACTAATCCGAAGTGATGACTTCTGGAGGAGGAGGAGGCTGAAGTGAGTGTGGCACTGGCAGCTGGGACTGGAGCAGTGACTCTGGAGGTGGCAGCTCTTGTCAGCCCTGGGACAGAGCACAGGCAGAGCAGGGCCAGTTCCCATCTCTCCAACCTGAATTACTGGGATGGCTTTGAGCAACATCAAGGCCATGTTGGATGGGGCTTGGAGCAGCCTGGTCTAGTGGAAGGTGTCCCTGCCCACAGCAGGAGGTGGAACTGGATGATCTTCAAGCTCCTCTTCCAACCCCAAGCAGCCTGTGATTCCATGAACACCGAGCTCTGCTTGTTCCCCAGGTCTCAGCCTGTGCTGGGCTGCCAGCAGCCAGCTGTGTTCACATCACAGAGCTTCGTGTCCCACTTGATGTGCAGCTGAACCCCATTTTTGGGGTAGATCACAGAGACAGAGGGCTGGAGCCTGTTGAAGTTACTGCAAGCTTTAACTCCTGATTTGAGCAGTGCTGGTGTCCTGGGATGTGCAAAGCCTTATGTTCTGTTTGCATTTTGCCAGCTTAAGTAACGTTACCTCCCCTTTCCCTCTGAACTACTTGAGCTGTGCCAGTTTGGGATGGAGTATCTGCACTGGATCTTTGCATGCACAGACACCCCACACAGCTGGTTGGGAAGCTTTACATGTTGCCTCCTTAATTGCTGGGAGCCAAAAGCTCCACATTAAAGGCAGAATAAGCAGATGGGTCTTCTGTTATAATTTCCTTAAAATTCCTTTGCTTTTAAGGACTCTCATTCTCCAAGTGCTGCTAAGCTCAGGACTCTTGATCCCGGAGATGAGGTAAGGCAGAGCTGAGCTGAAGTCCATGCCCTTTGTTCCCTCCAAGCCTGGTGCTGTGGATGTTCTGCTGTCCTTCCCTGGTTGGATATTAACTGCACTCAAATGCTGCATGGCTGGCGCTTGTTTGAGCTGGTGTGCTTGGAATGGCCACTGGGAATGCGCAGGGAAGCATAAATCCTTTAGAGCTGTCAGGCTTCACTAGCCATGGGTGGGTGGGGGAGCCCTCCTTGGCTGGCTGCCCTGGCTAATTAAAAATGAAATTTGCTGTTGTCTTCAGATTTTTAATTCATGCTCATCCCTGAGGACGAGTGGAAGCAAGGGCTGCAGGCAGCTGCAGTGAAGTTTCAGAGCTTGTCTATACATGGTTTTTTAGAACAGGTGTGCAGCTTAAGATGTGCTTTCAACCCTGCCCTGGGTTGTTTTTCAAGTGTAGAGAAGAATATACAGAAAATCCAGGCAAATCTTGGGATGTGGCCCTGGGCAAGTGACTGTAGGTTAAGTTGCCACATATGGCAATGGCCTAAAGCTGATGGAGTGTGGGTTTGGATGGGATATTAGGAAGAAATTGTTCCCTTTGAGGGTGGGGAGGCCCTGGCACCACAGAAGCTGTGGCTGCCCCAGGATCCCTGGAAGTGTCCAAGGCCAGGTTGGACGGGGCTTGGACCAACCTGGGCTGGTGGAAGGTGTCCCTGCCCATGGCAGGGGGTGGGACTGTATGGGCTTTAAGGCCCCTTCCAACTCAAACCATTCTGGGATCCTGTGTCAGGTCTCTGTGGTGCTGCCCCCGAGCAGTCAGCGGAGCTGGGGCAGGTGGGAGGACGGAGGTTTGGGAGAGGAATAAATGAAATCTAAATATACACACGCTGCCAGGCCCAGCTTCCTCAAAGTCCCACCTACACAAGGGTTCTCTTGAAGGGAAATGTCACTGGAATACCTTTCCCCTCTTCAGATCCTTCCTGTGTTGCGGGTGAAGGATCACACTCTATTTTTGGAGCCTGTTTCCGCTGTTCCATCTCCTGCCCAGGCCCCCTCCCAAGACCACTCACTCACCGTACCATGATCTGAGCTAGGTCTGGACCTTTCTCTTAGTCAGGGGATTGTGTTCTGTCTGGTATTTCATCTGCCTGTAAGCCTGTGAGATCTTAAAAAGCAAAATATTGAAGAAGTGGGAGCTTTGTGCTTGACAGGGTGAGACTCACCTCGTGCCTGTGGTTCCTTGAAAGCTCTGCTGCCGTTTTGCATCCACCTAATGTGGGAGCAAACCTGCAGTTCACCTGCCCAGTAATGATCAGTCACTAATGAACAGCCTCAGAGGGAGCCTGGGATGCCTTTTGATGGGAGGTGTTTGCTGTTGGGTCCTTTGACCTGCTGTACTTTGGTGCTCTGTTGACAGCTTCTGCCTGTGCTTACACACTTCATCTGCAGGTATTGGGATAGGAACCTTTTAGTAGTGTCCCTAAAAGGTTTAAATCCCAGTAGGACAACTGTGAAGCATTTTGGGAAATTAGTGAAGTAGCCTTTGCCCACACAGGCTCCAACCCAAAGCTGCTTTTTTAAAATAGCACTTGAAATACTCAGTTTATGGATGCTTTAAGAATCTTCTGCAGTTACTGCTTTATACCAGGCTGACTTTCATCCCCTTTGACTTTCATCCCCTTTATCTCCTGCTGTGCTACTTTTTTTCCCCCAGTTCTTTTCCTGCTAAAAATAGGAAATACTCTTCAAGTCCTTCACCTTTGTGCAAACAAAGAAGTAATTTGTTTTAGCATCTGAGCTGACTCCTGGGCTACATGCCTCAGAAGGAAACCAGTGTGATACGAATCTGCTGCTTCTGGAGGCATGGACTCCAAATATAGTCTGAGTAGGGGAAAGGGCTGGAAATGGGAGTGCTTAGTTCTTGTGCCACCAGCTCTGCTGCTTTTTCCCAGCAGGATGCCTGGCTGGATACCCAATTCCTGTTTTTATCCCCTATCAGAGCTGTATCGTCAGGTGCTCAGAGGTTCAAAACCATTGTGGGAACCACAGAATCCTGGGATGGTTTGAGTTGGAAGGGACCTTAAAGCTCATCCAGTCCCACCCACTGCCACGGGCACGGACACCTTCCACTAGCCCAGGTTGCTCCAAACCCCCTCCAGCCTGGCCTTGGACACTTCCAGGGATGGGGCAGCCACAGCTTCTCTGGGAAATCCCTTCTAACCCCTGACTACTCTCAAAGGGAGGAATTTCTTCCCAATATCCTTTCTGTCAGTGGGAAGCCATTCCCCCTTGTCCTGTCCCTCCAGGCCCTTGCCCAGAGTCCTTGCCCAGCTCTCTTGGAAGCCTTTTAGGAACTGGAATAAGATTATTCCAGAATAAAAGAACAGGTTTTTCTTCCAGGAAGACACAGAAGCTGTGACTTCCCTCTGAGGTCCTGGATGTTGTGTGTACATGTGATACAGCACAAGAGCCAAAGTGGCCAAAGTGCCTGAGATCAGCCCTTTAATTACAGTTGATGTGTGCTAATTTGCAAGCAGGCAGAAAGGCAAATTCCTGCTGTTCCTTAGGCAGATTTAAAGGGAGGAACTGATGGAGAGACCGTTTGACTTTTAAACAAGGTGCAGAAGCACAAGGTGCTTACCTGCATGAAAGCCTTATTGTAAATAAGTCGAGTGCACTTGACAAGCCAGCAAAATACTTTGGGACATTATCCTGACAGCCTTTTGTTCTTAAATTTGCTCTAGTTCTTCGTGTAATTAATGTGCTGAGTGCTGTCAGGGTGCTTGGGGCACTCTACGGGATGTCAGTGCTGGTTTTCTTCCTGCTGCATTTGCAAGTGGTTCAGCTCAGCCATCCATCCGCTTGGTGTGGCATTTTATACCAAATAATTTCCCCCCTGAACAACTTGAGGACATGTCTGAATTTCTTCTGCCTTTCCCTCCCAAGCTACGAGCCAAATGTTTTACAGAGATTATTTGCTGACCCACCAGAGACCTCTTAATTCCGTGACACCCCATTTGGAGTGACTTTTGGAGATGTTGTGGTGAATGGTTGTGTAGTTTGTACCCGTATCTCTCTGCCTGGGGGAAAGCAGAGGTTAATTCTGCTGTTTTTGTGGTTTTGTGGCTCAGCTGTGGAGGTGCTGGGATGGAGGTGCTTTGGCCTCCAGGCTGGAGCAAGACAGTAGCAAAGGCTGATGCTGAGTGAGAAATGTTGTGTTTGCTGAAGTGTTTCGAGATTGAATTGAACGATCTTGTTCCTTGTGTGAAGAGATAAGACCTTGTAGGACACATAGTCAATCCTTGGGGTAATTCAGGGCAACTCCCTGTGAAACAGTGAGTGTAGAATTCTGTGGCTCAGTAAGTAGGACATGGAGCAGGGCAGGCACAGGTTTCCAGAGTTTCTAGTTTTAATTTTCAACTTGTTGGACCTTAAATTCACCTTGGTCCTGGAACATTGCCTTAAAGTTCTGTCCAGGGACTTCAGCAGCTGATTTTATTGGGGTTGGGGTAGAAGAGGAGCCTGCCTGGAACCTAAGGCAAACAGATTTAATATAAATTAAGTGGGGTTTTTTTGTTGTTATTACTGTTTCTTCACAAAGCAGCAATGTGTCCAGACTGAGTGGCAAACCTGCCCTTTTAAAAACAAAAATGCTGAATGTTCTCATTACTTCGCTGCCTTTGTGAGCTTTAAATGGTGTTAGCTGAGCTGTTGGCTGGACAAAGCTGCTCCCAAAGACGCTGGGGATCGTGCTGAGCTGCAGTCCCAGTGCGAACACTTGAATTTTGTCACTGCCAGTGTCACCACTTTATCTGTTTGGTTCCCGTTTGTCCTGGAAAGGAGCCGGGCTCTGGTTGCTGAAGGTGTCTTTTGTCTCCTGAAACAGAACCCAGAGGTCTGGGGTGGCTTTTTTCCAGGTTGGACCCATCCAGCTGTGATGGGACCCAGTGATAACTGTGACTTGCTGGGGGGAGAACATTGTTCTTCAACCCAGCCTGGGTTTGCCTCTGCTTTGTTAAGCGGGGATTTTAAGATTTCCAAAGGGTTTGCTGTCTGGGTTGTACATGAAAAATACCAGTTGCTAAAATTTCCCCTCACAGATCTGCTCAGTCTTGTGGGGTGCTCAGGCTCTGCGGGTTCTGAGCTGAGCCTTGCAGGTTTAGGCTCCGCAGCGGGACCTGTTGCCTCTCAGAGCCTGTCTTAAGGCCGTGTAAGCTAAAGTTTTGTGCACTGGCGTGACCCACACGCACGATTTCCTTACCGTGGAATCGTTTCGGTCGGAAGAGCCCTCGGCGCCCGAGGGGCTGTCCCGTGAGGGGCCGCGGCCGCCAGGGGGCGCTCGGGCCCGGCCCGAAGGCGGGTCGGTCACAAAGGGAGCCGGGAATGGGATCGCGCTGGCCGGGATTAGGTGGGATACTGGGGGAAAATCCCTCCCTGTGAGGCCCTGGCACAGACTGCCCAGAGAAGCTGTGGCTGCCCCATCCCTGGGGGTGTCCAAGGCCAGGTTGGACGGCGCTTGCAGCAACCTGGGCTAGTGGAAGGCGTCCCTGCCCATGTCCCACCGACTGGGTGGGCTTTAAGGTCCCTTCTAACCCAAACAGTTCTGGGATTCTATGAAATGCATTTCAGTAGGATATTCCCCTGCAAGAGCAGGGCCCTGGGGTTCTCCCTCTTTTGTGGATGGGAAAGAAACAAACCATGAAGGTGCAGCCAAGCAGTGACCGTGGACACTGGGGAGCCGAGGGAATGGCTGGAGCTGTGTCAGGGCAGGTCAGGTTGGATCTCAGGGAAAGGTTCTTCCCCCCCAGGCTGGTTGGG
>JAYRBT010000064.1:6081560-6099249 GCA_036023395.1 Myiotriccus ornatus
ATGATCCTCTGGGGCACAGGGGGTGACTCTTGGGGCTGGGCCTGTGCAGGGCTGAGGGTTGGACTGGATGGTCCTTGTGGGTCCCTTCCAGCTCAGCACGTTCTGGGATTCTGTGACTTTCATGGGCAGTGCAATGGGGTCTGATTGAGCACCACGTCAGGCTTAGTGCCAGCATAATAAGACTGGCCTAATTGGCATAGCACATGCACACGAAAGCCTCCCTCTGCACTTGAAAAGGTGGAATTTAATAACACTCTGTGCTCCATGTAAGAATCCCGTAGAAAGTCACATCCCGGTTCCCTGCTCCCCCGCGGGCTCGGAAGCAGCTCTGTACTGTTTTCTTTGTGTGCTTTCCCTTTCCTTCCCCAGCCCCGGCTGCACCAAGGGACTCGTTTCCAAGGGGAGGTGAGCAGCGAGTCATGGCTTGGCAAGGAAAACCACTCCTGGAGGCTCCGTGGTGATCCCGGCACATCAGCACCTTCTCCCCGGGAAGGCAGTTGGGCTGAGATTTGAGCCCGACCCTTGATCTTTGAGAGGACTATAACCAACCTGTGCCGTGATTTTCGTTGAAATTCAACCAAAAAGATGAAAAAGCTGCCCTCCCCCTCCACCACGACCTCCAGCCCTTTGATCTTAACAATAAATCTTGGAAACTTTAGTGGTGATTAGGAAAGCAAACACTGTCCCTTCCTGCAGGGCAGGCAGGAGTTTGTTCTTGCCAAGCACTGGGCGTTGCAGGGGTTAAGTTGCCGTTTATCTCTGGGGGAGGAAAGGAAAATCTCTCCCAAGTAATTAAGTGAAGATGCTGACGCTAATGAAGGGGCTTTCAAGGCCGGGACTGGTGGAGGGTGATGGGAATCCCCTGTTGAATCAATGACATTACGGCCTTAGGAGTGATTCCGCAATTATTAGGCTGAAATGATGTTGAACATGAAGTTAATCCTGTTATCTCTCAGATACTGAGCAAACTGCGTGCTCTGGATAACTCTGTAATGGGATTATAGGAGTCAGTGTGGCACCCTTGGCACTCCCTATCTGTCCAGGGCTTTTGCTTATTTTCTTGGTCAGGATAATGTATTAGTCGGGCTTCCTAGGGTTGATTTTGGGAGGCGGTGTCCGGGGCAGTGTTTTCCAGCTCTTTTTTTAACAAATTAATTTGATAATGAACACCCTGTTGCCTCCTGAAGCCATTCACTCCTGCACTGCGAAGATCCCTTGAGCCCACCCCTAAATAAATGTTTAGGAAAAGAACTGAAGAACAAGGACAAGTTTAAAAGGAGACTTCCCTGCGTCACACCTTCCTGGCATCAAGGATCTGCCGTTGAGTGAGTTCCTGTGGCTGAGACACATTTCTGGGCCATCATATTTGCAGAGAATAATCAGCTCTGGTTTTGAAAGTCCCATTTTGCATCCGTGATTGCCTGTGGTGATTTGTTCTAAACAAAAGTAGCTGGGGAGGTAGGGGGGAGTTTAAAAGGGATTATCTCGAGCTTGTTTTGAAGCAGTGGGGGAAAAATTACAAGTTAACCAGCGTCAGGAAAACCCGGGAACCAAAATAATCATGTAGGGAGGAGAGAGAAGAACCCTAATGCTTGTTCAGGCACTGGCTGGTGGTCAGTACAGATGGGTTTGTTTTCCTGTTGGGCACAGGCCTCCAGGTTTGAGTGGCCTGACTTCCAGGCAGGGTTTGGATGAGCTGGAACAGCGACTTTCTCGCTGCCAGGTCAAAGCCACGACGGGTGGTTGCAGCGGGACAAAACACACAGTGACTTAAGACAACCACATGTAGTGGAGAGGTGAAGCCCCCCACCCCAGTGAGAACTAGAATTTGGGTTTCAAAGTCATGGAAAACATTTTTTTTCCCTTCTGCTCAATTACCACTAAACCAAGCCTCTTGCTTTCAGCATCACTATAGAAGTGATTTCTACAACACCCACTAAACGAGCAGATGTTTTTGTGCCAAGCCAGAAATTTCCATAAATATGGGAAAGTTCCATTATTAAGTGGTCAGTCAGCTTTTAGTTTCCAAGCTTTGATTCTTTTTGTTTTAAAGACTGATCTCGTTAAAAAACTGCAGATTTTTCGGTGAGGTTTTATTATTATTTTTTTCCTACTCCCTTGAGGAAGCTGAGAATTGTTTTGGAAGCTCCAAGGAGCTCGTTTCCAGCAGAAATGGACTTTGGGGTTGTTAATGACTCTGTCTGGGCTGCCTTAAAGAAGGCAGTGTGAGGACATGGGGGCTGGTGTAGCCAAGGGGCCACCTGGCATTTTTAAGCCCAGTTTAAGTGCCCAGGGGCCAGCCAGCCCTGCTGCTGATAAGGTGATGGATTTAGTTGTCATCATCCTAACCTGTAATTCCAGGGAGCCCAAGGGAAGCCCTGGGATAATTCTCACACCCAGGGAATTGGTGCCTTCCATAAGCTTTTTGAGATGGGAATCCAGCACCAGAGCAAACTCCTGATTTCAAATCTGAAGTGCACGGAGGAATGGTTCGATATTTATGTTTATACACCCTATTTCTGTACATCATATTTGTGCTCTAAGGTATCCTCGCTACAACTGCTCTTGAGGAGTCCTCTTACTGGAGCCACGGATTTCAACTTTCCTTCATGGCCTTTTGAACAGGGTCTAATAGAGGAGGCACAGCAGCATTCCCTCTTTGAGGGTTGGGAAGTGTGTGCTGTACCTTCACAGGGCCATGGGGTGCAGAGTGGAGCTCCGTGGGTGCCATCACATCATCCTTTGATCCCAGCTCCTGTCTCAAGGTGTTTAATTCAGGTGTGAGGCTCCCTAAGGGTGCCCTGGAGCAGGAGTGGGGTGTATCCTGCTCTGCCCCTTTGTCCTGGGGGTTCTATGCATCCAAGTGAAGGTGGGACTGCAGCTCCCACCAGGCTGGCTGGGAGCTTGTTTGCTGACACCCTTGAAATAGTCGTGTGCTGTAACTCTTATGCTGCAGAATTTGTCTGGGAGGGTGAGTAAATATTTGAGGAGCTCACCCTCCCCAAGCTCAGGGCTGTTCAACGGGGGGTTTGAGCTGCTGCTTCAAAGCCCTGCCAAGTGGGACGAGAGGGAAGCGTTATTTGAGTGTCTCAGAACCCTTTTTTTGTCTGTGTTTTGGTGTGGTCACTGCTGGTGCTCTACTGATGCAGGAGGAAGGGAATGAGATGAAATCGTGAAATGAGGAATCTGGGAATGTGTGAAGGGCCATGTGTGCAAGAGGGGGAGCAGCTCAGGGAGAAACAGCTTCCTCCAAGGTTAGATCAGCTGTTGGTGTTATCTCATCTCTTGACATTTCCTTTAATTATATGAAACGACCTTGACACCGTAAACAATTCCCATGGCATTGTCTCTGCACTTGTGAGTCAGAGTGATGTGTAAACAGCACTTGGTTTGGGGGACCCGGGGTGTGTGTGGCCTGGGACACAATTGTCACATCTGATTTTTGTGCCCTGGCTCTTGGTGCCACCGTCTTGTTTTTGCTTTTCCTTTGTGCCTCCATAAAAGTTCCAAAGGTGTGGGGGGGGGGGGGGAAAGGGCTGTTTCACAACACAACCCCTTTAAATCACGTTACCAGCAGTCTTTTACTCGTGTTTCTGTTTTCAGCCTCGCTGCTGCTCGGAGACACCTCAGTGGTTGAGCAAGAGTCAATATTTGAGGAGTTGAGGTTCACTCACTGTCTTGCTGATGGTTCTTGTCTGGGTGTGACCCACGGTCTGGCCCTGCCACTGTTTAGGGTGGCCCGTGGTAAATCTGTGAAACATCACTTGGCCAGATGCACTTCCTAAGTGTTATCTTGTTCCTGAAATAGAGAATAAAGCCTGTATCAACATGAATCACAAAGTTGATAAACTGGAATGGTTCCTCTTCGACTCGTCTTCTTGTATTGGGCAAATATTTATCCACATTGTTTCCAAAGGCATATTTGTGCAATAGAAGGAGGTCAGACCTGTAATTACCTGTTAGATTTACTCTGGCAGAAATGGCTTGTAAAAACACAGTACGTTTGAAAGGAAGCTTTTAAACCTCCTCTCTGTGTGTGAACCTGAAGCTGTGGTTTAAAATTTCAGATTTTATGAGAGTTTTCAGTTGCAAAAAGTATTTTCCTTGCTGAATTAAAAGTGCCTCAACCCAAACTGATCCGCAGTTTCTTTTAATTCTGTGAGCTGTGGCAGGGAATTTGGGTTTCTCTTCCAGCTGTATCTGCTGGAGATGATCAGAAGCTGGGGTTGTGTGCCAGACTTGCCTTGCATTTTAATCAGGAGCTTCTAGTCTGGTCAATAATTAAAGCCGAGCAGGTGCGGTGGGGGAGTTGGGTGTTCCCCAAAAACTAAACCAAGGCGCTTTTGTTGGTCTCCCTGGGCAGAGCCAAGCGAGTGAGGGGCGGTGGGATGCCCTGGCACTGCCTGGCTTGTGCAGTAACTTGGAAAAAATGTAGTTCAGACTGGAGAGCTGTAGGTGTTGAAGGGTAATTTGAATTATTGGTGTGGCGTGGCTGCCGCGAGTCCGTTGGGGCTGCAGAGCAAAGATGTTTTGCTGCAGTTTCAGCTCTGGGTACGGAGAGCGAACGCACTCGCTGAGAGATTTCTGTGAAATTTTAAAAAGAGGAAATGACTTTTACAGAGAAATCTTGCTGCTTTTCTTTTAGGTTGGTGTGTGGGCAGAGAGGCTTGCAGCTGATTTCTTGAAGGATTAGAGGTAGGAAGAGAAATTGGGAATGAGGGTTTTAATGGATCAGAGCCTGTGGACTGTGACCTACACATTGCAGATTAACTTACAGAGTTACAGTGCTACCCTTCCAGGTTAACTTCAATTTAATCTGATTTTAGAGGTTTAATATTTAGGGATGTTCTTGCTGTGAACTTGCAGTCTCCAGTGTTGGGCTTAACAGAGTTTGTCCCATTGGTTTTGTAGGTGGCATAGATGGACTTACCTCTGCTGAAAGACTCGATTCTTTTGGATAATGCCTGCACAAAGCTGTAAAATCTGGTGAGTTAGGTGTGTCCTGGAAGGCAGTTTTCGGTGGTCACTCACTTGGGAAGAGCTCTGTATGCTGTGCTGGGCCACTAAGAGCACGTGCTGCGCAGTGCTTTGGAAGGAGGGAAATGTATTTTTAGTTTGTGCAAAGCTCTGTTAGTTTGGTCGCTCGTTGTCTCCCTGTTTGGCAATGGGAAGCCTGAGGTGATGTCAGCTTTTTGGGTTCTTTTCTGAGTTTTTGCTGCAGGAGAGGGTTAAACAGGAGTTGAGCTAAAATGCCATTCCTGTTTCTTCTCTAAACAGTGCAATAATTAATGTAATTTTCTCCTCTGTGTTTGTGTTTTATGTGCTCCTAATAATATAGCTGGAAGTGGCAGATGGGTATCCTGCCTCCGAGTGCTTCGCTGTTGGGAATACGCTGATGCTTTGCTGGAATGTCTCCTATATCTGTGCTCCCTTTGGCTTCTGACCAGAGCTTCTCTTTAATGCCGCTTCAAGGTTCTCCAAAAAGTCGTTTGTCAGCTTTGGAGGTTCCCTTGCCTGGAGATGGCAAAGCCATGAATCACCGTGGTGATGGAGTTAGCCAAGATGTGACTGAATCTTTAATTTTGTCAGGGTTGCATTCCTTAGCATTCCCTCCCTAGTAAACAAGAAAATACGTGGCCTGTGTTGTAATTGCAGTGAGTGGTGAGGAGGCATCAACGTTTCCAGTACTGGCTGAAATCTGCTTCCATTGGAAGTTGTACTTCCACTGGAAAATGAGGCTGGGGGGTTATTTTGGCTTTAAGCTCCTCTGGGCCCAAAGACCAGTTTAATTCACTATTTTTTTAGCCCGTTCCTTGTGACAGTGAAGCAGTTCCTTGTGATCTGTGACCACGGGGCTTTCCAGGAGCCACGGCCTCACCTTCCCAAAGGTGGGGCTGAAAGTGCTGTCAGCCAGCTCCTTGGAGAGCAGTGCTCTTCCTCCAGCTGTGCCCCATCCCAGCCAGCATCTGGGCTGCTGTGGGACGTGGGCTGCTCACCACCACCACCACCAGCATGTGGGTGGTGGTTCCTGGCATCCTGGATCCGCTGCCCTTTGCTGTCTGGGATGGAACACCATGCTGACTAACTTGTGGGGACAAGGGGCCTGGAATGCTCTGGGAAATAGGAGTTTCCCCTCTTGGAAATGTCACAGGAAACGTGGAGGAAATCATGTGCTGTAGGAGCGGTTACCTCACATTTCTGTCTCATCCAAACCCAGCGCCCTTTCCATCAGAGCCCGCCGGGCCTGAACAATGCGGTGCCAGCTGCCTTATAAATAACCCATTTTCCAGTTCCACACTGGCTTTTCATTCTGTGTAAGGAGAAAGGAGGAGCATCAGGTTGTGTTGGTTTGTGCCCTTTCAGGGGGGAGCACATTAGTGATTCCCCGTGCTCTGTTTTAGTGTCAGAGCAGAGCCCAGAAATGGTCGTTGCTGTGGCCGCCCAGCACTAGGACGTGTGTATATATAATATTTCTTCATCCGTATTCTTGTTCTGCCAAAGCTGAACACAAAAACTGTGGTGAAACCAAGCTGATCAGAGGGATGGAGCAGCTCTGCTGTGAGGAAACACTGAGAGAACTGGGATTGTTCAGCCTGGAGAAGAGAAGGGTCCGGGGTGACCTAATTGTGGCCGTCCAGTACCTGAAGGGAGCTACAAGAAAGATGGAGAGGGACTGTTGACAAGGGAGAATGGCTTCAGACTGACAGGGCAGGATTAGATGAGATATTGGGAAGAAATTCCTGCCTTTGAGAGTGGTGAGGGACTAGAATGGATTTCCCAGAGGAGTGTGGGTGCCTCACCCCTGGAAGTGTCCAGTGCCAGGTTGGACGGGGCTTGGAGCAACCTGGGCTAGTGGGAAGTGTCCCTGCCCATGGCAGGGGATGGAAAAGGATGAGCTTTAATGTCCCTTCCACCTCAAACCGTTCTGGGATTCTGTGAAATGCATTTCTGTAGGATATTGCCCTGCAAGTGCAGGGCCCTGGAGTCCTCCCTCCTGGTGAGGTGATTCCTGCATGAGGATTCCAGGTGGGTGCAAGGAAAGAGCCTCGAACACCCTGTAGCTCCTGCTGACTCTGGTGATGGGGCTCTGAGGGAAAACACCCCAGCACCACTGGTATTAAATATCCAGCTCCGTGTGCAGGGGTTGGGATGATGCTTGGGTGTGCTTTTTAATGTTCCTGTGGCTGAATCATGGAACACCGAGGGCTGAGTCACCACGGGTGAATGCGGCGTTTCACGTTGGGGTGAACCCCAAATGGCAGCAACACTGGCTTCGTTAGAGGAGCTAATATTGGGCTCATTATGGGCTTCGTTAGATTTTGAAGGGAAACAATCCAGGAGAGTTCCTTTTGCGGTGTATATGAGCAGATTATTAGCGTGGGAATGCCAGGGGATTAATGGGATGCTGGGCTGGAGAGGAAATGAAACTTCAGATGTACCCCAGGTTGTGGGCGTTTATTGCCCGTCCTGTTTTGTTTTAGCCATCTGACACTCCTGCAATCCAATAAAATTTTCATGTAACTGGGATTTTTTTGCTTGCTTATATTTTAGAAAAAAATGCTGAAGGGACAGTCAGCTGTTTCCCTTTTTGCTTTCCTTTAGAAAGCTCTTTGCAGTTCCAAGCTTTTCCTCTGATAAAGGTCTTCACCTGTCCCTGAGGAGCAAAAGATTTGCTCTGGTTTCTTCTGGTTGCTGTTCAGCCAAATCAGATGCCCTTCTCATTATTATGGCAATTTTGGACATTTATTGCTCCTCCTTGCCTTGAAATGTTGGGCTTCCTTTATCCTTGGTGTCCAGTTGGACGAGGACGGGTTGCTTTGTCCCGTATTTTCCCCCAGCAGTGAAACAAAGCACTCTGGAAGCAGAGGGTTCCTTGGGAGCAGAGCTGCTCTCGCCCTCTGTCCTCGGGCTACAGTTGAGGCAGGAACATTTTTTGGTGGTGTTGTGTCTGCTGGGGCAGAGTTTGCACCTCTCCTTCCAGGGGTGGAGCTGAAGGATGGACTGGCAGGTTTTTCTGGCCAGGAGTCCACCTTGAAAATAACGATGCTGGTGACACTTTTGGATTTGTGCTGTTTTGTGCACGTTATCAGCTCTCTTCTGGTGGGGTTTTGTTCTCTCTCCCCCAAAGAGGAGAGAGTTGTGCCCTCTGAATTCACAGCAAATGCCTTATAAAATGCAATGCCTTTAATTCCTTGGAAGCCAAGCAGGTCTAGATGCAGCGTTCTGTAGAATTCCCAGCTGCAGGGATGTTTTTTCCAGACCTCCTTCCGAGCTGGAGCAGCTGATTTACAGACTTGGAGAAATCTTCCCACCTCTATCTCTGACCTTTGTGGGTCTCCCTGCCAGATGGCAGCGAATTTAAATGGCTTTTAAATGGCTTTTTCTTTGTCTCAAAGCAAAAAGTCTTCAGTGAGGTGGAGCATTCCTGGGAATGCTCACAGTGGAGATCAAAAGTGCTTGGAAGGGTGGCTGTGGCTGAGGAGGCAGAACCACTGCAAGGAGATGTCCGTGGTGGGAGGTGGAGAGGAGCAACACTTCCAGGAATGTCCGTATTCCCTGTGGGAGGGAGGACAGTGCTATTTGCCATCCGCCTCCGTGGGTCTGCTGATCCCCTGCTCCTCCACCTGCTCCTGCTGTCCATGGGATGGGGGATGTCCTCAGCAGCAGGGATTGAGGACAAGCAGGATGCAGGTGGAGAAGGTGCACAAGTGTCCTCCTTCCTCCCACACTTTTGTGGCTCTGCTTTGGAAAAGGAGGGGATTTGCAACGTGCCTGTGGAGCTATTTGGTGTGTTAGTGGGGGAGCCAAGAGCACCAGGTCTCCCAGGTGTGTTTGTGGCTCAGGTGAGGTGTTACCAGATTTCAGAGTTGCACCTTGACCTGTTCTGGGGTGTTCCTGCAGCGCTGCCTCCCCCTATCCGTTGGGCTGGAACGGCGATCCCGTGGTGTTTGCTCTGGGCAGTGAGCAGCATCGACTGTTCCCACCTGCACCGCCCAAATCAGCAGCTGGGATCTTGTTGTTTCCCAGAATAGGTTTTCCTGTTGGGATTGCTCCCTGGGTTGATATTGAAGTCCTGCTCCTGCTGCCCCAACAAAGACAGGGACACCAAGGGCTGCAGCAAATCCTGGTGTGGTTAAACCTGCCTTTTCCTACAGTGGGAAGGAGCCAACCTGGATGTGTCACATGGGGTCAGATTCCTGGTTTTAATCTCTTTTATGCTGCAGCAAATTCTGTATATTTTTGAAAATTGCTTTTCCTCCTTCCCCCCCCTCCCAAGTTAAGACTGATAGTGGGGTGTACAGGGAAATGAGTTGTAAATTCACACAGGTCTTAACCCAAATTTCAGTGACAAATTAAAGGTTCCAAGTGGACACATATAAACTCCAGGGAGCTTTGTTATTGTGATGTAAATGCTGAGGGGGATGTTTGTTTTCTGTTCCTGTGTCACAGCTTGATGGTTAAAGTAACAAACTCTTACTTTCCTTGTTAAATTTAAATTTCCCTTTGTTAAATTTAAATTAAACGAGGAGACACGCTGCCTGCTTCCTGGTAACTTTAGTGGAGAGGGGAATTGCTATGATATTGTACTTTTATTATCCATCTGGAAAGATGCATATCAGCTCGGGCACTTGAAAATTCCCTTTGCTCTGGGATAGTGCAGCTCCCAGAACACTTAGAGCACCGGCTGTGTCATCCCTTGTATTTAGAGGGCTCAGGTGGGTTGTTCCCTCTGATCCCATTTTGGGAGGTGAAACCCCTTGGTTGTTGAATTCTCCTTGAGGAAAACACCCCGCTCTCCTCGCTCCCGGCTCTTCTCTCTCCTTGCTAAACTCGAGCGAGGGGTGTTGATAATTTGGATTATGCAGCTAAGTGGCTGGAGCGTGGCTGGTTGTCTCCTCCCCTTCCTGAGCTTCGGCCCTAGCCAGCTCGGCTCTGGAATGACAGGCATTCCTGCGTGAAGGGAGCTGGCACGGACACCTATTTATGAGCCTGGAGTGCCTGGCCATGGGGTCCGGGGAGAGCCGGAGCCGTGCCGGACCATCGCGCACCAGAGCCGTGGCCTGAGCGCCGGGAGCCGCCTCGCTCGCCGGGCTCCTTCCCAGCCCACGGCGTGGATTTGTCGTTTTAAAGGACTGAAGCGCTCCCAGGGTAGAGTTTTCCTCTCTCTCTTTCTCGCCTCCCGCCTCTTTCCCCGGGAGCTGCTCAGCGCAGGATCCCATGGGGCAGCCGCACTTCTCCAGACCGGTCAATCCAGCTGCTCCCGGTGAGTAATGGAGGGAATGCGGGGCTGCGGCGGGGCAGGAGCGCAGGTGAAACGGAGGAGTTGGGAGGAGTGGAATGCGGGGCTTGTGTAACCTGTGCCCGGCTGGGGAGAGAAACCCAGAGAGAAATAACTTCATTTCCTGCCTTTCTCCTGCTCATGGCACATGCAGCATGTTTCCTGATCCCCAGACAGACTCTGGGACTCTGTTTTTAGGGGTAGCCTCTGCCTGGCAGGGATTCAGGGATACCACCTCTGCAAAGCACTTGGACAGCACTAAAATTCACCTGTGTGGGGCAGGAGCCAGCCCTGATAGTGATCCCGGACCAAAGGTACCCACAGTTGCCTCCTTGGGTGTGACGTCACCCAGTTTTGGGGGCAGCTGTAGCAGCTTTGGGGGGAGAAGGGCTTGGCAACCATCTCCCTGCTTGTTTTCCCTCTCCACTGAGAGGTATCTCAGTAACAAGACAGCCTGGAGCAAACAGAAGTGTGTTAAGCCCTGGAAGCAGCTCCACTTTCCGGACACAGTGTTATTCCGGGTCTGTCGTGGGTGCTCTTCCCAGCAGTGGCAGTGAGGGGACTTTGCCCATCCTGCTGTTTCCATTTCTCACCCCCACTTGCTGTCACCTGGCTGGGCTGAGTCATTCACTCTCATCTGTAACGTTGGATAATCGGATTTTTTTAGAGAAACACTCAACATTGGAACAAAGCTGCCCCAGATACACGTTATATTTTTTCATTCTTTTTAACTTCTATAACTTTGAACCTACGTGGTATTTTCAGGGCTCAGATCAAACCAGTGATTCTCTTCCCCACCCCCAGTTCACCCCACCAGTCTTGTTCGAGAGCTGCTAAGAATAAAGTGATAGAGAGTGGAAGGGAGACGTAAAACTTCAGTTGTCTTCATACTGTCAGTGCAGATTAACAGCATCTTCTCTTTGGATTTATTCAGTTAGAAGCCAGCCTGGCCAGGCTTGGGCTTTTCTCTCATCAAGCACCAGTAACAGTGGTAATTTCCAGGGGAGTGGGCTCTTGGTGTAATGACATTGTGCTTTGCCAGCAGACCTGGTGTTTTCTCAACTGGTCATTTGCTCTCTGAAGTCTTTTTTTTTTTTTCCTGTGGCCCAGCTCCCACAGTTCCTACTGATTAAATGGTGAACGTGAGGACGCGGTTCTTGCATTAACTGTGGCAGGATGCTGTTAAAAAGAGTCCTCTGAAGATTATGGTGATTAGAAAAGGACAAAACACAGGGAAGCGGAGGGCTGGGACTGTTTGGGGCTGTTTTGAGACCACAGCCTTTTATTGCTTTAAGGTCAGGATTCACGTCTTCCCTGGACCATTCAGGAAATGCACATCGAGTTTTTAAAGCTGTCATAGGAAGCTTGGAAACATTTACCCCAAGTGCTTTTTGGATACTTCTAAGAGCATCTCCTTCAGAAGAACCTTTGTTTGCTTTTTGAGTTGTAACTGTTTGCTTGGAAGCTTTTGGGATTCTCAACTGCTCTGCTGGACACAACAGAGGGGGAAAAGGAGGGAAGCTCTCCAGGCTGTGCATCCACACTGTGTTGGCGACAGGAGGGTTTGTGGCTCGGGGCTGTGGTGGTCCTGGGGTATTCCAGGTACCTGAGGTGTGTGAGGAGCAGCCACATTCCCAGCAAAGCTTCCTGATGCACCTCCTGGGCTCAGGTGATAGCAGAACTCCAGGGAGGTGTGTTCCTTGGGGAAACACAGGTGATTAAGCAGAGCTGTGTTCCTGCGGGAAATAAAGGTGATTAAGCAGAGTTGCTGCCATGGCACTGAAGTGCCTCGTTTGCCTGAAGACAGAGATGCCCAGTGAGCTCCATGTGAGCAGAAACTCCTGGGTTTTATGGAAATCCTGCACTAAGTCCTGTGAGAAGAGGTGGATCAGGTTCTGGGTGAACTGTGGCTTGCAGGTGGCAGGAACCTGGCCCAGGCTCATGACTTACACCCTGTGCAAAGTCTGGTTATGCAGCAAAATCCAGATGTTTTCTCATTTCCTTTCTGAGGATGTCTCTTAATGAAGCTGGGATTTAGCAGCTCTTACATCTCAGAGAAGGACTGGGGCAAAGAGCCCGTTGTAGCACAGGCAGAGTGAGACACATCTTCTTTTGGAGTTAGACTTGGATGTCTGCAGAGATGTTCTGGGGAGAAGAGCAGCTTGTTCTTAGTCTTGTCCTAACAGCTCTGTTCTGCAGCCCTGTCCTGGGGCTCACAGACCTTTCACCCTTAAAGGATTGTGCCATTTTCCTCATGAACACTGGAAATCAGTAGTTTCCCTCCCAGGCATGTACCAATATAATATGAACTGTCATCATCTGGGATGCAATTCTTTGATTTATTCTCAGCCTTTAACCTTGCTTTGTTGGGGTCTCTAACTCAGATCTTGAAGGGAGTTTTAGCTTGAGCAATGGTTTTAAAAACAAAACAAAACTTCTCCATAGCCAGGCTGGCTTTTGAGGGTGTGTGGCCTGAGTTAAAACAGTTTAAAAACTCACCAGGACTAATTCTGCACTAGATCCAGGTTGGGTTTAATTCTTTAACAGTGTGCATCAGAGGTGCATTTCATATATATTCAGTTATATTTCACGTACCTGTTTCAGGTGTTTTCCACATGAGAGATGATCCTTAATGAAATAAATTTTTTTTTGTTATTCCAAATATTGGTCCCTGAAGCCCCTGCCGTGCCTTTTTCCAGACTGGCAGCGCTTTGCTCTGCAAAATGTTTTGGGGCTTGATCCCTGAAGATGGGGATTAATTCTTTGCTCGTGTGGTGGCTTTTCCTTCCCTGGGCCGTGGTGTGACCATGAAACCATGACATTTATGGGTGGGTAATCCAGCTGGGAGCTGCCTGACGTGGTGTCCTCTCTGTGTGTCCACGGTGTGACCACGTGTGGTGTCTTTAACTGATCCCACGGATCCTGGCTCCGACGGTTTGACCCACTGAGAGCGAGGGGTGGAAGTGAAAGCTTCGCCCTGTTTAATGGGAATGGCAGCCCCAAGCCTGACAGGAGCTTTGGGAACAGGTGACACATCACCACAGGCGGTGTGAGAGGCCAACTGTGGGTTTCCAGCTCCTTCCACTGAAATGGTTTCTCTGGGAGACAAAACAACCCGACTGGGGTAGCTCAACACCATGAGGAGAAGAGCTTTTCTCCACCTGCAATTTAACAGCAAGATTTAAGTGTAAATGTGTCATGAGGGAAGGGTAGGAAGGACCAGCTGGCCAAGCAAACCGATGGGGAATTGCCTCCTGAGCTGCTTGGCACTGCTGGTGCTTCCTGCCTTCCTGTGTCCAGGCTGTGCCAACTTTGTGACGTTTCCCGGGATTATTTCAGTCTAAACATTTTGGGTTAACACAAATGTGCTGTTTAAACAGCTCAAATTCACCTGCTTGTTTGGATGGAAGGGGATCAGGACAGTGTAAGTGTTTGGGAGGGTGGATCTGAAATGGCAGGAGGCTCTTTGGTCTGGAGGCAGCTGGGGAATTGCGCCATCCCTGGACCGGCTGGGTCCTGGGATCTGAGTGCTCTGGGCCCTATTGAAGTTGCAGCAGATATTTTATTCTGGATTTTTCCTCAGCCAGGGCTCTGCTGGAACATTAAGCACATCATGCTGTTGTCAGGGTGGGCTCTGTGGTGCTCTCCCTGCTCCAGGGTTGCTTTTCCAAAGTGTGTGCTACTGCTACTTCCAGAAAGGTTAAACAAGGTCGTGCTTTGGCATGGGGGCACCTTAGGGACCTGCCAGTTGGGAAGCTCTTGACCTTCTAATGAGGACACTGCTGGCTTCACCCAGGCCTGTGTGACCTCATTCAACCTCTTCTATGTATTTAAAGCAGGTTTTCCAGCCTGGCACTATGGGGAGGGTGAGGCTGGTCTCTTGGACACAGTGTTGGTGCTGAGAAAGGGCTGGTTTGGGCGAGGGCATCCTGATGCTTCCCACCCTTCCCTCTGAGTCCTGTTCCCCTTTTTTTGGCCCCGTTTCTTCCCCCAAGCACGGCACTGAGGTTCCTTCCCGCGTTCCCAGGGCATGACTTGGATAAGGAGAAGTTTCCCCCTTGCATTGCAAAGCAGCTTAAGGACCCTCCTGTACCTTGTGGAGCAGAGCAGGAGGAGGCACAGCCTCAGCGAGATGGATTCTCTGCCTTCACAGCCAAGAAATGTCCTCTCCCTGCCATTCCCCGGAGGTTTGAGCTGGAAACTGGCGGTGGATGGAAGGGAAGGCCCTTTTTGGAGGGGGTGTGAGCGCTATCTAACGTGAACAATCACTGAACAATGAGGTTATTTGAATACAGATCAGTAAATCTCACCTACAGTTGCCGACTCACCCGCTCATTAGCACCGAGTGTCATAATTGCTTCACAACAGAGGGCCTTAAATGTCTGTGTCCGTGTGTAATTAGGGATGGGAAAAGGAAGAGTGCTGGGGAAGGGAAGGGAAGGGCAGGACCAGGACGGGCACTCCTGTCAGCAGAACAACTGGACAAAAGAAATCCCAGCGGGGATCGAATTGCTTCCTTGGCATCTCGGGATGTTTAGTAACGTGTCGAGTTTTATTCTACAAAGAGCAAAAGGATGGTTTGGGAGGTGATTTGGGCGGTCCAACGCTCCGAAGGGGTACGTGGTATGCCTCTCTCCCCCTCTTGCCTGGCTGTTTTTAGACACACAGAACTGATTGCAAACCAACAAACCCGAGCGTTTCTGTGTTGTCCAACACCTGACGCTCAGCAGGAGCCTCGGAGCAGTTGTAACACGGCGGAGTGATCGATGTGAAGGTCGTTGTGAAACCTCCCGTGTTCACCTGCGTGGTTGCAGTTCTGGCAGCGAAACTCCACCCCGGGATGGTATTTGCTTTGACAGCCAGACCTGGGCTGCAGGAGCTGCTGGAAGAGGTTCTGCCTGGAGTAAAAATCGCATGTGGGCTCTCCCCACCCTCCCTGCTCTGAGCTGCTCCTGCTCTGGGGGTATCGTGTGTCTCCCGCAGTTTCGGCTCGTCCTTTCATGTCCCTGCTCCTCCCCGGCTGCTCCGAGGGGACCGTGGTGGGGGAATGCTGCTTGTTCTCCCTCTAATTGGAAATGGAGACATCCCAGCGTGCTGAGGGCTCTTCATTAATCCCTGGACCCGAGGGCTGAGTTTACTTTTAATAACTTCCTTTGCTTAGTGCAGCACTCTGACACCTTGGGTGGCAGCGGCACAGCAGTGACATTCCTCAGAGCAGGGAAGGGATGGATGTGAAGGGAGCGTGGTTTGACTGCCTTCAGCACTTCTCTGCTTGGAAAGGTGAGGGAAAATGCCTCTGATGGCACTTGGGATACGCATTCAGTCCACAGCCTGTGCCTGGCAAGCGCTCGTGCCTGCCTGGTGAAGTTTGGGAACGCTCCGTTGAGCACAGTGAATACTGTTTGTTAAAATCACATGTACAACTCCAGGGCTAATGCTCTGGTCTCAGAAGAAAGTGCCTCCAAACATCCAGACAATTCGGGGTTTCTGGGAGCTGGAAATGCTTTTTGGTTTGGTTTTTTTTTTTGCCTCCATTTCCACCTACCCACCCTCCCTCTGTCCCTGCAGAAAATCACAGATAGGTGCTGACATCATGTGTGTTATTTTCCACCCAGTTTCTCTCCTGTTATGAAGCCAGGGTTGGGGTTTTTATTATTTAAAAGCAACTCAGATGCTGAATTAATGTTGCTTTTTCAAATAAATGTTGGCTGGCACCAGCTTCTGACTGGTTCAGAGTCAGGGGCTTTCTGTTATGGGGCTGATTTAGACAAAAATACAACCAACAACCCAACAGAAAAACCATCAACACCCACTGTGGGAAATCTGGAGTTCCGTGAGGGAGAGCAGAGGCCTGTACAGAGCTGGAAGGCTCAGGAATTCTGGGTAGAGTCTGGAATAGCTGTAGTTAGCTTTGGAGAGGGTTTGTCAGGCTGGTTAGCACAGTGGCCTTTCCATGGCACTTCCTTGCCCCTCCAGCCTCTCCACAGCCCGGAATGCTGGGCTGGCTTTCCTTCCTCCATCACTTCTCACATGATCGAGATCCTCCTGCTGAAATACTCTCTGGTTTCCCTCGGTTGTTCTTCTCTTCCCTATTTTTCAGTGATTTTCCCATTTCATGTGTGCTCAGACTGGAATATTGGGGTCCATCTGTGTTGCAGCCTGTCCCCGGGCTCCTCATGAGCTCGTGGCTGTGGCTCCCTTGCTGGGATCTGAGATCTCGTGCTGGGAAGCACTGCAGGGTCGCAGGTAGAACTCCATCAAACAACTCTTTTTTTTTTTTTTTTCCCTGTTTGTTATTTTTTCCCTGCCCTGAACGTGCTCTTCCTAGTGTTGACAGGAATCTATCTGCTTTTTCACCTCTGGGCCCGTATCCTCAGTGGATACTTGTAGGATACAGCAGATACATTACTAGGTATGCGCAAAACAGCTTTCCCCTAAAATTCTTTCCCCAGTCTCTTGCCCTCGGGAGATGGGATTCTTGGCTGAACTTTCCACGTTACCTGCGGGGCTTTGTCTGTTCTGCAGGCAGGTCCTGCAGGCTTCTCTGAAGCTGACTGAGAGCTCTGTTTTCTCCCAAGCTCCACAACGTCTGACTTGGAGGCTCCAAAACAAGACCCAGGGGCGCAGTTTGTACCAGGGACACCCCGGCCTGCCGTGTGTGGTGTCGGGCAGGGCTGAGGGGCATCTCTTTTTTTCCCTGTAGGATTTTTTCCACGCAGCTCTGCAATGGATCTCGGGTGTTCCTGCCTTTAGAAGGGATTGTGGCTCTGTAAATCCTGCCATGAGCAGGCACCAGCTGGCTTCACTTAGCTTGTGTGTGCACTGATTTATTTTTTTGCAGGCAGGGCTGGCTTGTGCTGATTGTAAGTGTTCCCTCATGTTCCATCAAATACCCCCAGAACAGCAGCATCAGTCCGCAGATTAGTGTTTTCGTGCTCTGGTTCTGCTTCAAAAGTGGTTTTCTTTGAATTGGGTGTTGTGGCTTTTTCTTTTGTGTGTGTGTGTGTGTCCCTTCCCACCTCCGTGTCCTTCTCGTGTTGTTCTCCAGGGACTCCAGGGCAGTAGGTGGAGCAGGGGCCTGCATTGTGTCCCTTTCCTGTGGAGTTGTTGCTCTTGGCCAGCAGCTTTGCTGCCCTTATTTATAGTGGGAAAAATCTGAGAGGCTGAGCTGTAGCACATCCAGCTGCTGGAAAGGGTCTGGTGATTTTTGGGGTGTGCAGACAGTTGTGAGTGTGGGCTTGGTGGGCTGTGGAAGGTGTCTGTGTTCGTGTCGTGACTTGTGTCCAGCAAAAGGGGGTTGTGTTTTATGGGCAAAGCTGTGATGCTGCAATATTAAACTAATCTGTGGGTGAGAGGGAGCTGGGGGGGCTCAGCCTGGGGAAAAGGAGGCTCAGGGGGGACCTTCTGGCT